>JAHZMJ010000047.1:0-195590 GCA_030067965.1 Latrodectus elegans
CTTGCATTTTTTTTTCTTGAAGGCAGCAGACACTGGCATTTTTTTTTTTTTCTTGAAGGCAGCAGACACTTTTTTTTTTCTGGAGGCAGACACTGGCATTTTTTCTGGAAGGCAGCAGACATTTTTTTTTCTGGAAGGCAGCAGACACTCCTTTTTTTCTGGAAGGCAGCAGACACTTTTTTTTTTTCTGGAAGGCAGCAGACACTTTTTTTTCTGGAAGGCAGCAGACACTTGCATTTTTTTGGAAGGCAGACACTTGCATTTTTTTCTTGAAGGCAGCAGACACTTGCATTTTTTTTCTGGAAGGCAGCAGACACTTGCATTTTTTTCTGGAAGGCAGCAGACACTTGCATTTTTTTTTTTCTTGAAGGCAGCAGACACTCTTGCATTTTTTTTTTTCTTGAAGGCAGCAGACACTTGCACTTTTTTTTTCTGGAAGGCAGCAGACACTTTTTTTTTTTTCCTGGAAGGCAGCAGACACTTTTTTTTTCTGGAAGGCAGACACTTTTTTTCTGGAAGGCAGCAGACACTTGCTTTTTTTTTTCTGGAAGGCAGCAGACACTCGCATTTTTTTTCTTGAAGGCAGCAGACACTCGCATTTTTTTTTCTCTGGAAGGCAGCAGACACTTTTTTTTTTTTCTGGAAGGCAGCAGACACTTTTTTTTTTTCTGGAAGGCAGCAGACACTTTTTTTTTTTTTTCTTGAAGGCAGCAGACACTTGCATTTTTTTCTTGAAGGCAGCAGACACACTCTTTTTTTTATTGAAGGCACCAGACACTGGCATTTTTTTTTCTTGGAAGGCAGCAGACACTCCATTTTTTCTTCTGGAAGGCAGCAGACACTTTTTTTTTTCTTGAAGGCAGCAGACACTCCTTTTTTCTTGAAGGCAGCACTCACTTTTTCTTCTTGAAGGCAGCAGACACTTTTTTTTTCTGGAAGGCAGCAGACACAATTTTTCTGGAAGGCAGCAGACACTTTTTTTTTTTCTGGAAGGCAGCAGACACTTTTTTTGGAAGGCAGACAGACACTTTTTTTTTCTGGAAGGCAGCAGACACTTTTTTTCTGGAAGGCAGCAGACACTTTTTTTTTCTGTTGAAGGCAGCAGACACTTTTTTCTGGAAGGCAGCAGACACTTTTTTTTTCTTGAAGGCAGCAGACACTCGCTTTTTTTTCCTTGAAGGCAGCAGACACTCGCTTTTTTTTCCTTGAAGGCAGCAGACACTCGCTTTTTTTTTCTTGAAGGCAGCAGACACTTTTTTTTTCTGGAAGGCAGCAGACACTTTTTTTTTCTTGAAGGCAGCAGACACTCGCTTTTTTTGTTGAAGGCAGCAGACACTTTTTTTTTCTGGAAGGCAGCAGACACTTTTTTTTTTTTTCTTGGAAGGCAGCAGACACTCGCTTTTTTTTTCTTGTAGGCAGCAGCACTTTTTTTCTGGAAGGCAGCAGACACTTTTTTTTTTCTTGGAATGCAGCTGACACTTTTTTTCCTGGTAGGCAGCAGACACTTTTTTTTTCTGGAAGGCAGCAGACACTTTTTTTCCTGGAAGGCAGCAGACACTTTTTTTCTGGAAGGCAGCAGACACTTTTTTTTCTGGAAGGCAGCAGACACTTTTTTTTCCTGGAAGGCAGCAGACACTTTTTTTTCCTGGAAGGCAGCAGACACTTTTTTTTCCTGGAAGGCAGCAGACACTTTTTTTCCTGGAAGGCAGCAGACACTTTTTTTTCTGGAAGGCAGCAGACACTGGCTTTTTGTTCTTGAATGCAGCAGACACTCGCTTTTTTTTTTCTTGAAGGCAGCACTCGCTTTTTTTTTCCTTGAAGGCAGCAGACACTCGCTTTTTTTTTCTTGAAGGCAGCAGACACTTTTTTTTTCTTGAAGGCAGCAGACACTTTTTTTTTCTGGAAGGCAGCAGACACTTTTTTTTTCTGGAAGGCAGCAGACACTTTTTTTTTCTGGAAGGCAGCAGACACTTTTTTTTTCTGGAAGGCAGCAGACACTTTTTTTTCCTGGAAGGCAGCAGACACTTTTTTTTCTGGAAGGCAGCAGACACTCGCTTTTTTTTCTTGAAGGCAGCAGACACTCGCTTTTTTTTCTTGAAGGCAGCAGACACTCGCTTTTTTTTCTTGAAGGCAGCAGACACTCGCTTTTTTTTCTTGAAGGCAGCAGACACTCGTTTTTTCTGGAAGGCAGCAGACACTTTTTTTTCTGAAAGGCAGCAGACACTTTTTTTTTCTGGAAGGCAGCAGACACTTTTTTTTCTGGAAGGCAGCAGACACTTTTTTTCCAGGAAGGCAGCAGACACTTTTTTTTCCTGGAAGGCAGCAGACACTTTTTTTTTCTGGAAGGCAGCAGACACTTTTTTTCTTGAAGGCAGCAGACACTCGCTTTTTTTCTTGAAGGCAGCAGACACTCGCTTTTTTTTCTTGAAGGCAGCAGACACTCGCTTTTTTTTCTTGAAGGCAGCAGACACTCGCTTTTTTTTCTTGAAGGCAGCAGACACTTTTTTTTCTGGAAGGCAGCAGACACTCGCTTTTTTTTTCTGAAGGCAGCAGACACTCGCATTTTTTTCTGGAAGGCAGCAGACACTTGCATTTATTTTTCTTGAGGGCAGCAGACACTTGCATTTATTTTTCTTTCTGGAAGGCAGCAGACACTTGCATTTTTTTTTCTGAAGGCAGCAGACACTTTTTTTTTCTGGAAGGCAGCAGACACTTTTTTCTTGAAGGCAGCAGACACTTTTTTTTCTGAAAGGCAGCAGACACTTTTTCTTGGAAGGCAGCAGACACTTGCATTTTTTTTTTTTTTCTTGGAAGGCAGCAGACACTTTTTTTTTATTCTGGAAGGCAGCAGACACTTTTTTTCTGGAAGGCAGCAGACACTTTTTTTTTCTTGAAAGGCAGCAGACACTTTTTTTCTGGAAGGCAGCAGACACTTTTTTTTATGGAAGGCAGCAGACACTTTTTTTTTCTTGTAGGCAGCAGACACATTTTTTTTCTGGAAGGCAGCAGACACTTGCATTTTTTTTTCTGGAAGGCAGCAGACACTTTTTTTCCTGGAAGGCAGCAGACACTTTTTTTTCTTGAAGGCAGCAGACACTCGCTTTTTTTCTTGAAGGCAGCAGACACTCGCTTTTTTTTCTTGAAGGCAGCAGACACTCGCTTTTTTTTCTTGAAGGCAGCAGACACTTTTTTTTCTTGAAGGCAGCAGACACTCGCTTTTTTTTCTTGAAGGCAGCAGACACTCGCTTTTTTTTCTTGAAGGCAGCAGACACTCGCTTTTTTTTCTTGAAGGCAGCAGACACTTTTTTTTTCTGGAAGGCAGCAGACACTCGCTTTTTTTTCTTGAAGGCAGCAGACACTTTTTTTTCTGGAAGGCAGCAGACACTTTTTTTTCTGGAAGGCAGCAGACACTTTTTTTTCTGGAAGGCAGCAGACACTCGCTTTTTTTTCTTGAAGGCAGCAGACACTTTTTTTTCTGGAAGGCAGCAGACACTTTTTTTTTCTGGAAGGCAGCAGACACTTTTTTTCCTTGAAGGCAGCAGACACTTTTTTTTCCTTGAAGGCAGCAGACACTTTTTTTTCTTGAAGGCAGCAGACACTTGCATTTTTTTTTCTTGGGGGCATCAGGCACTTGCATTTTTTTTCTGGAAGGCAGCAGACACTTTTTTTTCTGGAAGGCAGCAGACACTTTTTTTTCTTGAAGGCAGCAGACACTCGCTTTTTTTCTTGAAGGCAGCAGACACTCGCTTTTTTTCTTGAAGGCAGCAGACACTCGCTTATTTTTCTCGAAGGCAGCAGACACTCGCTTTTTTTTTTCTTGAAGGCAGCAGACACTCGCTTTTTTTTCTTGAAGGCAGCAGACACTTTTTTTTCTTGAAGGCAGCAGACACTCGCATTTTTCTTGACGGCAGCAGACACTTTTTTTTCTTGACGGCAGCAGACACTTTTTTTTTTCTTCAAGGCAGCAGACACTTTTTTTTTTCTTCAAGGCAGCAGACACTTTTTTTTTCTTCAAGGCAGCAGACACTTTTTTTTTCTTGACGGCAGCAGACACTTTTTTTTTCTTGACGGCAGCAGACACTTTTTTTTTCTTGAAGGCAGCAGACACTCGCTTTTTTTTTTGAAGGCAGCAGACACTCGCTTATTTTTCTCGAAGGCAGCAGACACTCGCTTTTTTTTTCTTGAAGGCAGCAGACACTCGGTTTTTTTTGTTGAAGGCAGCAGACACTGGCTTTTTTTTTCTTGAAGGCAGCAGACACTTTTTTTTCCTTGAAGGCAGCAGACACTTTTTTTTCCTGGAAGGCAGCAGACACTTTTTTTTCCTGGAAGGCAGCAGACACTTTTTTTTTCTGGAAGGCAGCAGACACTTTTTTTTTTCTTCAAGGCAGCAGACACTTTTTTTTTCTTGACGGCAGCAGACACTTTTTTTTTCTTGACGGCAGCAGACACTTTTTTTTTCTTGAAGGCAGCAGACACTCGCTTTTTTTTCTTGAAGGCAGCAGACACTCGCTTTTTTTTCTTGAAGGCAGCAGACACTCGCTTTTTTTTCTTGAAGGCAGCAGACACTCGCTTTTTTTCTTGAAGGCAGCAGACACTCGCTTTTTTTTCTTGAAGGCAGCAGACACTCGCTTTTTTTTCTTGAAGGCAGCAGACACTCGCTTTTTTTTTCTTGAAGGCAGCAGACACTTTTTTTTCTGGAAGGCAGCAGACACTTTTTTTTCTGGAAGGCAGCAGACACTTTTTTTTCTGGAAGGCAGCAGACACTTGCATTTATTTTTCTTTAGGGCAGCAGACACTTGCATTTATTTTTCTGGAAGGCAGCAGACACTTTTTTTTTCTGGAAGGCAGCAGACTCGCATTTTTTTTTTCCTGGAAGGCAGCAGACACTCGCTTTTTTTTCTTGAAGGCAGCAGACACTCGCTTTTTTTCTTGAAGGCAGCAGACACTCGCTTTTTTTTCTTGAAGGCAGCAGACACTCGCTTTTTTTTCTTGAAGGCAGCAGACACTCGCTTTTTTTTCTTGAAGGCAGCAGACACTCGCTTTTTTTTCTTGAAGGCAGCAGACACTTTTTTTTCTGGAAGGCAGCAGACACTGGCTTTTTTTTTCTTGAAGGCAGCAGACACTTTTTTTTCTGGAAGGCAGCAGACATTTTTTTTCCTGGATGGCAGCAGACACTGGCTTTTTTTTTCTTTACGGCTGCAGACACTTTTTTTACTTGAAGGCAGCAGACACTTTTTTTTTCTGGAAGGCAGCAGACACTTTTTTTCTGGAAGGCAGCAGACACTTTTTTTTCTGGAAGGCAGCAGACACTTTTTTTTTCTTGAAGGCAGCAGACACTTTTTTTTCTTGAAGGCAGCAGACACTCGCTTTTTTTTCTTGAAGGCAGCAGACACTCGCTTTTTTTTCTTGAAGGCAGCAAACACTGCATTTTTTTCTTGAAGGCAGCAGACACTTTTTTTCTTGAAGGCAGCAGACACTCGCATTTTTTTTTCCTGGAAGGCAGCAGACACTCGCTTTTTTTCTTGAAGGCAGCAGACACTTTTTTTTTTTTTTCTGAAGGCAGCAGACACTTGCATTTTTTTTTCTGGAAGGCAGCAGACACTTGCATTTTTTTTCTGGAAGGCAGCAGACACTCGCATTTTTTTTCTTGAAGGCAGCAGCCACCTTTTTTTTTCTGAAGGCAGCAGACACTTGCATTTTTTTTTTCTTGAAGGCAGCAGACACTCGCATTTTTTTTTTCTGGAAGGCAGCAGACACTTGCATTTTTTTCTGGAAGGCAGCAGACACTTTTTTTTTTTTCTGGAAGGCAGCAGACACTTGCATTTTTTTTTCTTGAAGGCAGCAGACACTTTTTTTTTTTTCTGGAAGGCAGCAGACACTTGCATTTTTTTTCTTGAAGGCAGCAGACACTTCATTTTTTTCTTGAAGGCAGCAGACACTTGCATTTTTTTTTTTCTGGAAGGCAGCAGACACTCGCTTTTTTTCTTGAAGGCAGCAGACACTCGCTTTTTTCTTGAAGGCAGCAGACACTTTTTTCTGGAAGGCAGCAGACACTTTTTTTTTTTTTTCTGGAAGGCAGCAGACACTCGCATTTTTTCTGGAAGGCAGCAGACACAATTTTTCTGGAAGGCAGCAGACACTTTTTTTTCTGGAAGGCAGCAGACACTCGCTTTTTTTTTCTTGAAGGCAGCAGACACTCGCTTTTTTTTCTTGAAGGCAGCAGACACTCGCTTTTTTTTCTTGAAGGCAGCAGACACTCGCTTTTTTTTCTTGAAGGCAGCAGACACTTTTTTTTTCTGGAAGGCAGCAGACACTTTTTTTTCTGGAAGGCAGCAGACACTTTTTTTTCTGGAAGGCAGCAGACACTTTTTTTTTCTGGAAGGCAGCAGACACTTTTTTTTCTGGAAGGCAGCAGACACTTTTTTTTTTCTGGAAGGCAGCAGACACTTTTTTTCTTGAAGGCAGCAGACACTTTTTTTTTCTTGAAGGCAGCAGACACTTTTTTTTTCTTGAAGGCAGCAGACACTCGTTTTTTTCTTGAAGGCAGCAGACACTCGCTTTTTTTTTCTTGAAGGCAGCAGACAGGCATTTTTTTTTCTTGATGGCAGCAGACACTCGTTTTTTTTTTTTCTTGAAGGCAGCAGACACTGGCATTTTTTTTCTTGGAAGGCAGCAGACACTGGCATTTTTTTCTTGAAGGCAGCAGACACTTTTTTTTCCTGGAAGGCAGCAGACACTTTTTTTTTCTTGAAGGCAGCAGACACTGGCATTTTTTTTCTTGAAGGCAGCAGACACTCGCAATTTTTTTCTTGAAGGCAGCAGACACTTCATTTTTTTCTTGAAGGCAGCAGACACTCGCATTTTTTTCTTGAAGGCAGCAGACACTGCATTTTTTTTCTGAAGGCAGCAGACACTAGCATTTTTTTTCTTGAAGGCAGCAGACACTGGCATTTTTTTTTTCTTGAAGGCAGCAGACACTGGCATTTTTTTTTCTTGAAGGCAGCAGACACTGGCATTTTTTTTTCTTGAAGGCAGCAGACACTGGCATTTTTTTTTCTTGAAGGCAGCAGACACTGGCATTTTTTTTTTCTTGAAGGCAGCAGACACTGGCATTTGTTCTTGAAGGCAGCAGACACTTTTTCTGAAGGCAGCAGACACTGCTTTTTTTTTTTTTTTTCTTGAAGGCAGCAGACACTTTTTTTTTCTGGAAGGCAGCAGACACTTGCATTTTTTTTTTCTGAGGGCAGCAGACACTTGCATTTATTTTTCTTTAGGGCAGCAGACACTTGCATTTTTTTTTCTGGAAGGCAGCAGACACTTTTTTTTTCTGGAAGGCAGCAGACACTTTTTTTTCTTGAAGGCAGCAGACACTCGCTTTTTTTCTTGAAGGCAGCAGACACTCGCTTTTTTTTTCTTGAAGGCAGCAGACACTCGCTTTTTTTTCTTGAAGGCAGCAGACACTCGCTTTTTTTTCTTGAAGGCAGCAGACACTCGCTTTTTTTTCTTGAAGGCAGCAGACACTTGCTTTTTTTTTCTTGAAGGCAGCAGACACTAGCTTTTTTTTCATGAAGGCAGCAGACACTTGCTTCTTTTTCTGGAAGGCAGCAGACACTTGGAAGGCATTTTTTTTTTCTTGAAGGCAGAAGACACTTGCTTTTTTCTGGAAGGCAGCAAACACTTTTTTTTCTGGAAGGCAGCAGACACTGGCTTTCCTTTTTTTTCTCTTGAAAGCAGGAAACACTTGCTTTTTTTCTTGAAGTCAGCAGACTTTTTTTGTTGAAGGCACCAGAAACTTGCATATTTTTTTCTTGAAGGCAGCAGACACTTGCATTTTTTTTTCTTGAAGGCAGCAGACACTTGCATTTTTTTTTCTCGAAGGCAGCAGACACTTGCATTTTTTTCTCGAAGGCAGCAGACACTTGCATTTTTTTTTCTCGAAGGCAGCAGACACTTGCATTTTTTTTTCTCGAAGGCAGCAGACACTTGCATTTTTTTTTCTCGAAGGCAGCAGACACTTGCATTTTTTTTTCTCGAAGGCAGCAGACACTTGCATTTTTTTTTCTCGAAGGCAGCAGACACTTGCATTTTTTTTTCTCGAAGGCAGCAGACACTGGCATTTTTTTTTCTTGAAGGCAGCAGACACTGGCATTTTTTTTCTTGAAGGCAGCAGACACTCGCTTTTTTCTGGAAGGCAGCAGACCTCGCTTTTTCTCGAAGGCAGCAGACACTTGCATTTTTTTTTTCTCGAAGGCAGCAGACACTTGCATTTTTTTTTTCTCGAAGGCAGCAGACACTTGCATTTTTTTTTCTCGAAGGCAGCAGACACTTGCATTTTTTTTTCTCGAAGGCAGCAGACACTTGCATTTTTTTTTCTCGAAGGCAGCAGACACTTGCATTTTTTTTTTCTCGAAGGCAGCAGACACTGGCATTTTTTTTTACTTGCAGGCAGCAGACACTCTGGAAGGCAGCAGACACTTTTTTTCTGGAAGGCAGCAGACACTTTTTTCTTGAAGGCAGCAGACCTTGCTTTTTTTTTCTTGAAGGCAGCAGACACTTGCATTTTTTTTTTTCTGGACGGCAGCAGACACTTGCATTTTTTTTTGAGGGCAGCAGACACTTGCATTTTTTTTTATTGAGGGCAGCAGACACTGGCATTTTTTTTTTCTTGAAGGCAGCAGACACTTGCTTTTTTTTCGTGAAGTCAGCAGACACTTGCTTTTTTTTCGTGAAGTCAGCAGACACTTGCTTTTTTTTCGTGAAGTCAGCAGACACTTTTTTCTTGAAGGCAGCAGACACTTGCATTATTTTTCTTGAAGGCAGCAGACACTCGATTTTTTTTCTTGAAGGCAGCAGACACTCGCTTTTTTTTTCTTGAAGGCAGCAAACACTTTTTTTTTTTATTAAAGGCAGCAAACACTTTTTTTTTTATTGAAGGCAGCAGACACTTGCATTTTTTTTCTTGAAGGCAGGAGACACTTGCTTTCCTTTCTTGAAGGCAGCAGACACTGGCATTTTTTTTCTTGAAGGCAGCAGACACTGGCATTTTTTTTCTTGAAGGCAGCAGACACTGGCATTTTTTTTTCTTGAAGGCAGCAGACACTGGCATTTTTTTTCTTGAAGGCAGCAGACACTGGCATTTTTTTCTTGAAGGCAGCAGACACTCGCATTTTTTCTTGAAGGCAGCAGACACTGGCATTTTTCTTCTTGGAAGGCAGCAGACACTTGCTTTTTTTCTTGAAGGCAGCAGACACTTGCTTTTTTTTTTTTTCTTCAAGGCAGCAGACACTGGCATTTTTTTTTCTGGAAGGCAGCAGACACTTTTTTCTGAAGGCTGCAGACACTTTTTTTTCTTGAAGGCAGCAGACACTTTTTTTTTGTTGAGGCAGCAGACACTTGCATTTTTTCTTGGAAGGCAGCAGACACTTGCATTTTTTTCTTGAGGGCAGCAGACACTTGCATTTTTTTCTTGAGGGCAGCAGACACTTGCATTTTTTTCTTGAAGGCAGCAGACACTTGCATTTTTTTTCTTGTAGGCAGCAGACACTTGCATTTTTTTTTCTTGAAGGCAGCAGACACTTGCATTTTTTTTCTTGAAGGCAGCAGACACTGGCATTTTTTTTTTCTTGAAGGCAGCAGACACTGGCATTTTTTTTTTCTTGAAGGCAGCAGACACTGGCATTTTTTTTTTCTTGAAGGCAGCAGACACTTGCATTTTTTTTCTTGAAGGCAGCAGACACTTGCTTTTTTTTTTCTTGAAGGCAGCAGACACTTGCTTTTTTTTTTCTTCAAGGCAGCAGACACTTGCATTTTTTTTTCTTCAAGGCAGCAGACACTTGCTTTTTTTTCTTCAAGGCAGCAGACACTTGCTTTTTTTCTTGGGGGCAGGAGACACTTGCTTTTTTTTCTTGGGGGCAGGAGACACTTGCTTTTTTTTCTTGGGGGCAGCAGACACTGGCTTTGTTTTTTCTTCTCTTCAAGGCAGGAGACTTTTTTTTTCTTGAAGGCAGGAGACACTGGCATTTTTTTTCTTGAAGGCAGCAGACACTGGCATTTTTTTTTCTTGAAGGCAGCAGACACTGGCATTTTTGTTCTTGAAGGCAGCAGACACTGGCATTTTTTTTCTTGAAGGCAGCAGACACTGGCATTTTTTTTTCTTGAAGGCAGCAGACACTGGCATTTTTTTTTCTTGAAGGCAGCAGACACTGGCATTTTTTTTCTTGAAGGCAGCAGACACTGGCATTTTTTTTTCTTGAAGGCAGCAGACACTGGCATTTTTTTTCTTGAAGGCAGCAGACACTGGCATTTTTTTTTCTTGAAGGCAGCAGACACTGGCATTTTTTTTCTTGAAGGCAGCAGACACTGGCATTTTTTTTTCTTGAAGGCAGCAGACACTGGCATTTTTTTTTCTTGAAGGCAGCAGACACTGGCATTTTTTTTTCTTGAAGGCAGCAGACACTGGCATTTTTTTTTTCTTGAAGGCAGCAGACACTGGCATTTTTTTTTTCTTGAAGGCAGCAGACACTGGCATTTTTTTTTTCTTGAAGGCAGCAGACACTGGCATTTTTTTTCTTGAAGGCAGCAGACACTGGCATTTTTTTTCTTGAAGGCAGCAGACACTGGCATTTTTTTTACTTGCAGGCAGCAGACACTGGCATTTTTTTTACTTGCAGGCAGCAGATACTGGCATTACGAGACACTGCCTATGTTTTTTTCTTTTTTTCAAGGCAGCAGACACTTGCATTTTTTTTTTCTTGAAGGCTTAAGACACTTTTTTTGTTGAGGGCAGCAGGCACTGGCATTTGTTATTCTTGGGGGCATCAGGCACTTGCATTTTTTTTCTTGGGGGCATCAGGCACTTGCATTTTTTTTCTTGGGGGCAGGAGACACTTGCTTTTTTTTCTTGGGGGCAGGAGACACTTGCTTTTTTTTCTTGGGGGCAGGAGACACTTGCTTTTTTTGGGGGGGCAGGAGACACTTTTTTCTGGAAGGCAGCAGACACTTTTTTTTTCTTAAAGGCAGCAGACACTTTTTTTTTGAAGGCAGCAGACACTTTTTTCTTGAAGGCAGCAGACACTCGCTTTTTTGAAGGCAGCAGACACTTTTTTTCTTGAAGGCAGCAGACACTTGCTTTTTTTTCTTGGGAGCAGGAGACACTTGCTTTTTTCTGGGAGGCAGCAGACACTTGCATTTTTTTTTATTGAATGCATAAGACGCTTGCATTTTTTTTTTTCTTGAAGGCAGCAGACACTTGCTTTTTTTTTTTCTTGGAAGGCAGCAGACACTTGCTTTTTTTTTTCTTGAAGGCAGCAGACACTTGCTTTTTTTTTTCTTGAAGGCAGCAGACACTTTTTTTTTTTTTCTTGAAGGCAGCAGACACTTGCTTTTTTTTTTCTTGAAGGCAGCAGACACTCTTTTTTTTTTCTTGAAGGCAGCAGACACTTGCTTTTTTTCTTGAAGGCAGCAGACACTTGCTTTTTTTTTCTTGAAGGCAGCAGACACTTGCTTTTTTTTCTTGAAGGCAGCAGACACTTTTTTCTGGAAGGCAGCAGACACTTTTTTTTTTTTTCTTGAAGGCAGCAGACACTCTGGAAGGCAGCAGACACTTTTTTTTCTGGAAGGCAGCAGATTTTTCTGAAGGCAGCAGACACTTTTTTCTGCTTTTTTTCTGGAAGGCAGCAGACACTTTTTTTCTTTCTGGAAGGCAGCAGACACTCGCTTTTTTTCTTGAAGGCAGCAGACACTCGCTTTTTTTCTTGAAGGCAGCAGACACTTGCTTTTTCTTGAAGGCAGCAGACACTTGCTTTTTTTTTTTTCCTTGAAGGCAGCAGACACTTGCTTTTTTTCCTTGAAGGCAGCTGACACTTGCTTTTTTTTTCCTTGAAGGCAGCAGACACTTGCTTTTTTTTTCCTTTGAAGGCAGCAGACACTTGCTTTTTTCTTGAAGGCAGCAAACACTTTTTTTTCCTTGAAGGCAGCAGACACTCGCTTTTTTTTCCTTGAAGGCAGCAGACACTCGCTTTTTTTTCTGGAAGGCAGCAGACACTTGCTTTTTCTTGAAGGTAGCAGACACTTTTTTTTTTTTTCTTGAAGGCAGCAGACACTTGCTTTTTTTTTTCTTGAAGGCAGGGGACACTTGCTTTTTTTTTTCTTGAAGGCAGGAGACACATGCTTTTTTTTTCTTGAAGGCAGCAGACACTCGCTTTTTTTTCTTGAAGGCAGCAGACACTCGCTTTTTTTTTCTTGAAGGCAGCAGACACTTTTTTTTTCTTGAAGGCAGCAGACACTTTTTTTTTCTGGAAGGCAGCAGACACTTGCATGTTTGTCTTGAAGGCAGCAGACACTGGCATTTTTTTTTCTTGAAGGCAGCAGACACTGGCATTTTTTTTTCTTGAAGGCAGCAGACACTGGCATTTTTTTTTTCTTGAAGGCAGCAGACACTGGCATTTTTTTTTCTTGAAGGCAGCAGACACTGGCATTTTTTTTTTCTTGAAGGCAGCAGACACTGGCATTTTTTTTCTTGAAGGCAGCAGACACTGGCATTTTTTTTTTTCTTGAAGGCAGCAGACACTGGCATTTTTTTTTTCTTGAAGGCAGCAGACACTGGCATTTTTTTTTTCTTGAAGGCAGCAGACACTGGCATTTTTTTCTTGAAGGCAGCAGACACTCCTTTTTTTCTTGAAGGCAGCAGACACTTTTTTTTTTTTTTTTTTCTTGGAAGGCAGCAGACACTGGCATTTTTTTTTTTCTTGAAGGCAGCAGACACTTTTTTTTCTTGAAGGCAGCAGGCACTGGCATTTGTTTTTCTTGGGGGCATCAGGCACTGGCATTTTTTTTCTTGGGGGCAGGAGACACTTGCTTTTTTTTCTTGGGGGCAGGAGACACTTGCTTTTTTTTCTTGGGGGCAGGAGACACTTGCTTTTTTTCTGGAAGGCAGCAGACACTTGCTTTTTTTCTTGGGGGCAGCAGACACTTGCTTTTTTTCTTGAAGGCAGCAGACACTTGCTTTTTTCTGGAAGGCAGCAGACACTTGCTTTTTTTGGAAGGCAGCAGACACTTGCTTTTTTTCTTGAAGGCAGCAGACACTTGCTTTTTGGGGGCAGCAGACACTTGCTTTTTGGAAGGCAGCAGACACTTGCTTTTCTGGAAGGCAGCAGACACTTGCTTTTTTCTTGAAGGCAGCAGACACTTGCTTTTTTCTTGAAGGCAGCAGACACTTGCTTTTTTTTTCTTGAAGGCAGCAGACACTTGCTTTTTTTTTCTTGAAGGCAGGAGACACTTGCTTTTTTTCTTGAAGTCAGCAGACTTTTTTCTTGAAGGCAGCAGACACTTGCTTTTTTTTTCTTGAAGGCAGCAGACACTTGCTTTTTTTTTCTTGAAGGCAGGAGACGCTTGCTTTTTTTCCTTGAAGGCAGGAGACACTTGCTTTTTTTCTTGAAGGCAGCAGACACTTGCTTTTTTTCCTTGGAAGGCAGCAGACACTTGCTTTTTTTTTCCTTGGAAGGCAGCAGACACTTGCTTTTTTTTCCTTGGAAGGCAGCAGACACTTGCTTTTTTTTTTCCTTGAAGGCAGCAGACACTCGCTTTTTTTTTCCTTGTAGGCAGCAGGCACTTGCTTTTTTTCCTTGAAGGCAGCAGACACTTGCTTTTTTCCTTGGAAGGCAGCAGACACTGGCATTTTTTTTTCTTCAAGGCAGCAGACACTTGCTTCTTTTTCTTCAAGGCAGCAGACACTTGCTTTTTTTTCTTCAAGGCAGCAGACACTTGCTTTTTTTTCTTCAAGGCAGCAGACACTTGCTTTTTTTTCTTCAAGGCAGCAGACACTTGCTTTTTTTTTCTTGAAGGCAGCAGACACTTGCTTTTTTTTTCTTGAAGGCAGCAGACACTTGCTTTTTTTTTCTTGAAGGCAGCAGACACTTGCTTTTTTTTTTCTTGAAGGCAGCAGACACTTGCATTTTTTTTTTCTTGAAGGCATTAGACACTTGCATTTTTTTTTCTTGAAGGCAGCAGACACTTGCATTTTTTTAATGAAGGCAGCAGACACTGGCATTTTTTTCTTGAAGGCAGCAGACACTGGCATTTTTTACTTGAAGGCAGCAGAAACTGGCATTTTTACTTGAAGGCATCAGACACTTTGTTTTTTTTCTCGAAGGCAGCAGACACTTGAATTTTTATTTGTTGAGGGCAGCAGACACTTGAATTTTTATTTGTTGAAGGCAGCAGACACTTGCATTTTTTTTTGTTGAAGGCATCAGACACTTGCATTTTTTTTGTTGAGGGCATCAGACACTTGCATTTTTTTGTTGAGGGCATCAGACACTTGCATTTTTTTCTTGAGGGCAGCAGACAAATGCATTTTTTTTCTTGAGGGCAGCAGACAAATGCATTTTTTTTCTTGAGGGCAGCAGACACTTGCATTTTTTTGTTGAAGGCAGCAGACACTTGCATTTTTATTGTTGAAGGCATCAGACACTTGCATTTTTTTGTTGAAGGGCAGCAGACACTTGCATTTTTTTTGTTGATGGCAGCAGACACTTTCATTTTTCTTGTTGACGGAATCAGACACTTGGATTTTTATTGTTGATGTCATCAGTGACTTGCATTTTTATTGTTGAGGGCATCAGACACTTGCATTTTTATTGTTGAGGCAGCAGACACTTGCATTTTTATTGTTGAGGGCATCAGACACTTGCATTTTTATTGTTGAAGGCAGCAGACACTTGCATTTTTATTGTTGAGTGCATCAGACACTTGCATTTTTTTTGTTGAGTGCATCAGACACAAGCATTTTTTATTGTTGAGGGCAGCAGACACTTGCATTTTTATTGTTGAGGGCATCAGACACTTGCATTTTTATTGTTGAGGGCAGCAGACACTCTCATTTTTTTTTTTTGAGGGCAACAGACACTTGCATTTTTTGTTGTGGGCAGCAGACACTTGCATTTTTTTGTTGAAGGCAGCAGACACTTGCATTTTTTTTGTTGAGGGCATCAGACACTTGCATTTTTTTTGTTGAGGGCAGCAGACACTTGCATTTTTTTGTTGAGGGCAGCAAACACTTGCATTTTTTTGTTGAGGCAGCAGACACTTGCATTTTTTTTTGTTGAAGGCAGCAGACACTTGCTTTTTTTTTTCTTGAAGGCAGCAGACACTTGCTTTTTTTTTTCTTGAAGGCAGCAGACACTTGCTTTTTTTTTTCTTGAAGGCAGCAGACACTTGCTTTTTTTTTTCTTGAAGGCAGCAGACACTTGCTTTTTTTTTTCTTGAAGGCAGCAGACACTTGCTTTTTTTTGCTTGAAGGCAGCAGACACTTGCTTTTTTTTTCCGTGAAGGCAGCAGAAACTTGCTTTTTTTCCTTGAAGGCAGGAGACGCTTGCTTTTTTCCTTGAAGGCAGCAGACACTTGCTTTTTTTTCCTTGAAGGCAGCAGACACTTGCTTTTTTTTTCCTTGAAGGCAGCAGACACTTGCTTTTTTTTTCCTTGAAGGCAGCAGACACTTGCATTTTTTTTTCCTTGAAGGCAGCAGACACTTGCATTTTTTTTTCCTTGGAAGGCAGCAGACACTTGCTTTTTTTTCCTTGAAGGCAGGAGACACTTGCTTTTTTTACCTTGAAGGCAGGAGACACTTGCTTTTTTTTCCTTCAAGGCAGCAGACACTTGCTTTTTTTTCTTCAAGGCAGCAGACACTTGCTTTTTTTTCTTCAAGGCAGCAGACACTTGCTTTTTTTTCTTGAAGGCAGGAGACACTTGCTTTTTTTTCTTGAAGGCAGGAGACACTTGCTTTTTTTTTCTTGAAGGCAGGAGACACTTGCTTTTTTTTTTCTTGAAGGCAGGAGACACTTGCTTTTTTTTTTCTTGAAGGCATTAGACACTTGCTTTTTTTTTTCTTGAAGGCAGCAGACACTTGCATTTTTTTTCTTGAAGGCAGCAGACACTGGCATTTTTTTTTCTTGTAGGCAGCAGACACTGGCATTTTTTTTACTTGCAGGCAGCAGATACTGGCATTACGAGAAACTGCCTTTGTTTTTTCTTCTTTTGAAGGCAGGACACACTTGCATTTTTTTTTGTTGAGGGCAGCAGACACTTGCATTTTTTTTGTTGAAGGCATCAGACACTTGCATTTTTTTTGTTGAGGGCAGCAGACACTTGCATTTTTATTGTTGAGGGCATCAGACACTTGCATTTTTTTTGTTGAGGGCATCAGACACTTGCATTTTTTTTGTTGAGGGCAGCAGACACTTGCATTTTTATTGTTGAGGGCATCAGACACTTGCATTTTTATTGTTGAGGGCATCAGACACTTGCATTTTTATTGTTGAGGGCATCAGACACTTGCATTTTTATTGTTGAGGGCATCAGACACTTGCATTTTTATTGTTGAGGGCATCAGACACTTGCATTTTTATTGTTGAGGGCATCAGACACTTGCATTTTTATTGTTGAGGGCATCAGACACTTGCATTTTTATTGTTGAGGCATCAGACACTTGCATTTTTATTGTTGAGGGCATCAGACACTTGCATTTTTATTGTTGAGGGCATCAGACACTTGCATTTTTATTGTTGAGGGCATCAGACACTTGCATTTTTATTGTTGAGGGCATCAGACACTTGCATTTTTATTGTTGAGGGCATCAGACACTTGCATTTTTATTGTTGAGGGCATCAGACACTTGCATTTTTATTGTTGAGGGCATCAGACACTTGCATTTTTATTGTTGAGGGCATCAGACACTCTCATTTTTTTTGTTGAGGGCATCAGACACTTGCATTTTTTTTGTTGAGGGCATCAGACACTTGCATTTTTTTTGTTGAGGGCATCAGACACTTGCATTTTTTTTGTTGAGGGCATCAGACACTTGCATTTTTTTTGTTGAGGGCATCAGACACTTGCATTTTTTTTGTTGAGGGCATCAGACACTTGCATTTTTTTTGTTGAGGGCATCAGACACTTGCATTTTTTTTGTTGAGGGCATCAGACACTTGCATTTTTTTTGTTGAGGGCATCAGACACTTGCATTTTTTTTGTTGAAGGCAGGAGACACTTGCATTTTTTGTTTAGGGCATCAGACACTTGCATTTTTTTGTTGAGGGCAGCAGACACTTGCATTTTTTTTGTTGAGGGCATCAGACACTTGCATTTTTTTGTTGAGGGCATCAGACACTTGCATTTTTTTTGTTGAGGGCAGCAGACACTTGCATTTTTTTTGTTGAGGGCAGCAGACACTTGCATTTTTTTTGTTGAGGGCAGCAGACACTTGCATTTTTTTTGTTGAGGGCAGCAGACACTTGCATTTTTTTGTTGAGGGCAGCAGACACTTGCATTTTTTTGTTGAGGGCAGCAGACACTTGGCTTTTTTTGTTGTGGGCAGCAGACACTTGCATTTTTTTGTTGAGGGCAGCAGACACTTGCATTTTTTTGTTGAGGGCAGCAGACACTTGCATTTTTTTGTTGAGGGCAGCAGACACTTGCATTTTTTTTTGTTGAGGGCAGCAGACACTTGCATTTTTTTTTCATTGAAGGCAGCAGACACTGGCATTTTTTTTCTTGAAGGCAGCAGACACTGGCATTTTTTTTCTTGAAGGCAGCAGACACTGGCATTTTTTTTCTTGAAGGCAGCAGACACTGGCATTTTTTTTTCTTGAAGGCAGCAGACACTGGCATTTTTTTTCTTGAAGGCAGCAGACACTGGCATTTTTTTTCTTGAAGGCAGCAGACACTGGCATTTTTTTTCTTGAAGGCAGCAGACACTGGCATTTTTTTCTAAGGCAGCAGACACTGGCATTTTTTTTCTTGTAGGCAGCAGACACTGGCATTTTTTTTTACTTGCAGGCAGCAGATACTGGCATTACGAGAAACTGCCTTTGTTTTTTCTTCTTTTGAAGGCAGGAGACACTTGCATTTTTTTTCTTGAAGGCTTAAGACACTTGCATTTTTTTTGTTGAGGGCAGCAGACACTTGCATTTTTTTTGTTGAGGGCAGCAGACACTTGCATTTTTTTTGTTGAGGGCAGCAGACACTTGCATTTTTTTTTGTTGAGGGCAGCAGACACTTGCTTTTTTTTTTCTTGAGGGCAGCAGACACTTGCAATTTTTTTTTCTCGAGGTCAGCATACACTTGCATTTTTTTGTTGAGGGCAGCAGACACTTGCATTTTTTTTGTTGAGGGCAGCAGACACTTGCATTTTTTTTTGTTGAGGGCAGCAGACACTTGCATTTTTTTTTTTGTTGAGGGCAGCAGACACTTGCATTTTTTTTTGTTGAGGGCAGCAGACACTTGCATTTTTTTTTGTTGAGGGCAGCAGACACTTGCATTTTTTTTTGTTGAGGGCAGCAGACACTTGCATTTTTTTTGTTGAGGGCAGCAGACACTTGCATTTTTTTTGTTGAGGGCAGCAGACACTTGCATTTTTTTTGTTGAGGGCAGCAGACACTTGCATTTTTTTGTTGAGGGCAGCAGACACTTGCATTTTTTTGTTGAGGGCAGCAGACACTTGCATTTTTTTGTTGAGGGCAGCAGACACTTGCATTTTTTTTTTGTTGGTGGCAGCAGACACTTGCATTTTTTTTTGTTGAGGGCAGCAGACACTTGCATTTTTTTTTGTTGAGGGCAGCAGACACTTGCATTTTTTTTTGTTGAGGGCAGCAGACACTTGCATTTTTTTTTTGTTGAGGGCAGCAGACACTTGCATTTTTTTTTTGTTGAGGGCAGCAGACACTTGCATTTTTTTTTGTTGAGGGCAGCAGACACTTGCATTTTTTTTTTGTTGAGGGCAGCAGACACTTGCATTTTTTTTTTTGTTGAGGGCAGCAGACACTTGCATTTTTTTTTTTGTTGAGGGCAGCAGACACTTGCATTTTTTTTTGTTGAGGGCAGCAGACACTTGCATTTTTTTTTGTTGAGGGCAGCAGACACTTGCATTTTTTTTGTTGAGGGCAGCAGACACTTGCATTTTTTTTTGTTGAGGGCAGCAGACACTTGCTTTTTTTTCTTGAAGGCAGGAGACACTTGCTTTTTTTTCTTGAAGGCAGGAGACACTTGCTTTTTTTTTCTTGAAGGCAGGAGACACTTGCTTTTTTTTTCTTGAAGGCAGGAGACACTTGCTTTTTTTTTCTTGAAGGCAGGAGACACTTGCTTTTTTTTTCTTGAAGGCAGGAGACACTTGCTTTTTTTTTCTTGAAGGCAGGAGACACTTGCTTTTTTTTCCTTGAAGGCAGGAGACACTTGCTTTTTTTTCCTTGAAGGCAGGAGACACTTGCTTTTTTTTTCTTGAAGGCAGGAGACACTTGCTTTTTTTTTTCTTGAAGGCAGGAGACACTTGCTTTTTTTTTTCTTGAAGGCAGGAAACACTTGCTTTTTTTTCTTGAAGGCTGGAGACACTTGCTTTTTTTTCTGGAGGCACTAGACAACATATAATTTATATTGAATGTAATTTGTATTTTTAAATAATCTCATTTCATGAAAATCATTTAAATTTACTTATAGTACTAGAGAAATAAAAAAAACCAAGCATAAATTAAAGACTCAGATTTAAATAAACCTCTGAAAACTTCCTGTACATTGTACCACAATTGAGAAAGTGGCTTTTACCCCAGCTTTATCAAACGTCCTTAGTTGAGTGCTGTATTGTACTTCAGGGTATTAATGCTGAAATGTGTTTTTCATTGACTGTGTCATTTCTCAGAAGTATGTGTCCAACAGAAAAATGATTTCTAACAAAATTGTATTTTTTTTTTAAATAGCACTACATTATCCTGTTTAGAGAATCATCGTCTTCCTGGAACCGAACTATCATGCAATTTTGGGAATCTGAAATTATCCCCAACTTCTTAGAAAATAGCTTCCTTTTTTTTTACCATTTACTCAGAATACCTTCTCTTCCCAAACAGTGCAAGTTCAATTCCTACAAATTTTCGTTTTTAGGAACTAATATTTCATTACAATTGATAGAGTTCATTGGAGAAAGCTGAGTTTTGACAGATCGAATAAGATTTATTTTCAGTTGTACACATTTATTTTGCTTATTTAATAGCGAATTTCAACCAATACGAATATTAACAGGCATGTATAGTTTCACTTATTCGTCAAACTGCTAGTTAGTCAAATTACTAATTTAAAATTATTTAATTGAAAGCAAGATATTTTAAATTAAGCATATTAGGAAAAAATATTTCTCATACGTAATTGTGCTGCCTTTATATTAACACTATTTTGAAAAGATCTTTTTTCTAACTTTAAAAGACTAAATGTATTAGGTTTCTATCTTTCAGTACATAGAAAATAATTATAACGGAAAATATTCTAACTAGTAATTTCCATTTTTATAATATAAAAAACGTTTTAATTAAAAATCAATCCTTCAAGTAATCAAGAAAGAAATTCTTATAGGAATGAAATAGGGCATAATTATTATGAATATCAAAGTATAGTTTTTCATTCAAAGAATACATATTCAGTGAAACAATAAAAATAATTCATGATAAAAGTACCTTTTCAGAGCTGCAGAGGTCCAACCCATTTCAGAGCTGCAGAGGTCCAACCCATTTCAGAGCTGCAGAGGTCCAACCCTTTTCAGAGCTGCAGAGGTCCAACCCATTTCAGAGCTGCAGAGGTCCAACCCATTTCAGAGCTGCAGAGGTCCAACCCTTTTCAGAACTGCACAGAACCTGTCATATAAAATATCTATATTTGAATCATCTCTAAATTATAATAAAATTCATAAAGATACATAAACAAGTTTAAAAATTAATAAATTCGTAATTATAAATGTTTACATATTTTGTAATAAATTCTGTGATGAAACTGGCTTGTAATTATAAAAGATTTGTCGTTAGATTGAGTACTTGAATTTTAAGGAAAATTATGTCCTTGAAATTAAGTTATTCTTCGAATTAATCACATCAGCATCTCCATCTGCCTTTGTTTTTTCAGTTGTGTAATCAATCATCTTGCAATAAAACATTTGGGGTTTTCTTAAAATTTGCCAAATATGAATATGAACTTTGAAATCAAATTCATGTTTTGAAATATTTCATTTTTATAATAACTGCATTTTATATTCACAACAACCAAATAATTCAGCCATTATACTTTATCTTATTAAAATGCAGTATCTTCATAAATGTATGGGGAAATAATCTAAAAATTATTAAATTATACTAATTTTTTTGCAAGTTTACTACACATTTGACTGTCTTTCTCAATAGTAGCCTGAAGGTTGGTCGTGCGAGGCCTGTGATCATCTACTGCCACCTTCATCACAGAAGGACAAATTACTCAAGCTGAATTTGTGAAACTAATAGCTTGCCTTACTTTCAGCCACAGCTTTATTCAAAACGCTTAACATATTTTTCGACTTTTAATAAACAACAATTCATAGGTTTACATTAAAGTCTTAAAATAAACAATACTAAACGAGCTCTTTTAACACGTCCATTTCTCTTGACTAATGTATGATTTACAACTGATGAATATGCTTGATGAAGTTGTTTTCATAACTATTGATATCTCTTTTCTCCATTGACTGGTATTTCAATCACATCATATATTAATTTGCATATTTGTTTTCATTCATTCAATGGCAACATGAAAACGTCAAGAACTTTTTTCTTTGCCTTACAATTTGTAACAAATTGCTTACAGAATAATATTAGAGAATTAGATTTAAATTCCTTTAATGCACCTAAATATTATAAAAATTTTCTGTTTATATGGTTCTTTTAGAGGCGTAATTTATTCGCATTCATTTTAAATGCTGCATACAAGATTTTTATAGTAATTTAACAATTTTCAGCATCTATTAAGTATTTTGTTAAAATATTACAGCATTAATCGCATCATTACAGTAACTAAACATCACACACATATTATTTATATTTGAGGATCTGAAAATTTCCGAAATCATTTTCAGAAGGATTATAGATTTTCCCAGCACAACTGCCGAATCAAATTCAATTAATGACACGATTCTAAAGAAAATTCTCACCAAGTGAATATCGTGAAACCAATGAGCTACAAGAAAGCCGTCCAATTATCAGAACCCAAGAGGTGCAGAAACACTGCTACCAAAGAGCATTATGTCTACTCCATCATCCCCATGACATAAGTCCTTGCAAGCTTCAGTTGCGACTGAGAAATGATTGTAAGATGATTCAAGACCCGCTATGTGGCGCCAGTGTTCCAGCACATTCCTCGATCGGACTTTGACAACATTTTTGTTCGAAGAGTAAACTTTACTGATTTTTTCCCTCATTTAGTCATCTCTCAAGGTTGATTGCATAAGCACCTTGATGTTAAATTCATTGTTTTCAGCTAAAATTCTCCAGTTTAACATTCGATACAGCATTTAGTTTATGATTTTAAAAAGGCATACAAAATTATAAAGCTTTTTTCTATGTACACATCTGATGTATTTCTTTTATAACCATTTTATGAATAAAATAAATTTTAAAGAATTAACTCTTACCAAGTGATTTAATTAAAGTAGTCTAGCAACAATTCCAGCTCAGTCCTCCGTTTTCTTCGAACTACGGGTCTAACCCGTGTAGGATCTAAATAAGATTTTTTAAAAGATTTCAATAACGACACAAAACTAGAGATCATGAGAAGAAAGAATGTTAATATTTTAACAAGAATGAAGAATAAAAGCTAAACTCACCAGGAAGAAAACGTCCCAATGCATCTCTAGCTCTTGTGGACACTTTTTTCTTAGGTCGCCCCCTTCTTGGCGTATTAGCTGGAGGACTTGACCCAGGACTCGGTGGAGGACTTGGTGTACTACTAAGACTCGCAAGACTTGTAAGACTTAAAAGGCTTACAAGACTTGTAAGGCTTGGTGTACGGCTTGGAGTAGGACTTGGTTCAGCATCTGTCAATTAAAATATTGATATTTGAATCATCTCTAAATTATAACAAAATTAACATTTAAAAACTATTATATTCTTAATTATTAATGTTCATTTATTTTGTAATAAATACAGCGATGAAACAAATTGGCTTATAATTATGAGATTCGTCGTTAGAGTCAATACTTTAATTTTACGGAAAATTATGTCCCTGAAATTGAGTTAGTCTTATAAGTAATCACATAGGCATCCACCTTCATCTGCCAATGTATCTTCAGTTGTGCAATCAATCCTCTAGCAATAAAACTTCTAAAAGGCTGCCAAAATTGAAATGTGGACATTGAAATCTAAATTCATGTTTTGAAATGAAAATGTGAAAGCTCATGGGATATTTTAAAATAAATCATCCAGTTTTGCAAAGATAAATTTACTTCATTATTAATAGAAAGTATTCAAAAAATGACTTCCTAATTATTTCATTTTTTATCACAAAAACTATTCTTAACTTTTATATTAATAACAACCACACAATTCAGTCAATATACTATTAATGTATCTTCATAAAAAAAACATGGAAAAATAATCTGAAAAACATTAAATTACACTAATTGTCTAGAAAGTACACTACACATTTGATTATCTCCCTCATCAGCAGCCTGCAGGGTTTTATCATTCGAGGCCTTGGTCATCTTCTACCACCATCACAAAGGGACAAATATCTCGACCTGAATTTGTGAAACTATTAGCTTCTGCGTTGCATTCAGTCACATCTCCAAACGTTTTGCATATTTTGCGGCTTGATGCAGCAATTAATAAGCTTAGAATTTTTAACAAAAACTTTTGGTGTTGATACCCTATTAGTTTCCTGTTAACATTATATGAATAATTAATAAATCATTCCATTTAATAAGATGGGTTTTTTTAAGTTTTTTAAAGCTCCTAGAAACTGGAACATTTAACCAGCAATAAAATGACATATTTTTGAATGCTGAGAGAAAAATTTGGTTGGTGGTTTTAAGTATTTTTGAAAACTGAGTTTCCTAATGTTTTTAAAATGCAACTCAAGTTGTTCAAACCAACTGTTTCTCCATCATTCAACTGCATGAAATACATTCTTTTAACTTTCAATTTACAACTAATTTTGTAAGCTCAAGATGATGTATTGAGTTTTATTTTGCTGCGAAAAAGTCCAATTTATAATGCAATTCAAGTAATATATTAGTGCTTGTAAGTCACATGATCCATAGGGATCTCGGATGAATTTTCATGCTTCTGATTAGTAAGATGATAATTTTTTGTTCTGTGAGAAGGTTTGGCTGATTATCTCAAACAACAGAATTTTTTCCTCAGCCGCAATAGTTAGTAGTTTCTTTAGATTAGACGCATTATTCATTCTCCATAAGCAAGTTGACTTCCAGAAGCAAGTTGGGTAAACTGTCTTGGAGCCTTGCTGTTTATCGTAGGGGCTTTTGTGCATTACATCACTTTTCAATCTTGGTATTTCTCTCAAGTTCAGGTTTTTCATGTTAAGTTAAAGGCAATTTCCCATTTTTTTAACTGTTGATTCTAGTTAACTTTAAAATGAACATAATCTAAAATTATCTAAGTATAAGTGTTCAACATATTTCCAGTCATCTTTTTTACGTACTCGTTAATACACGTATATCTTTCTTTTGTTCTGCAGGTTGTTTTTCGAAAGTGTAAACTTCTTTTTTGGGGGGGAAGCTATATAAATCACATGTTTGTACATAGATTAGACTTACAGTATTTGATGTTTTTAAATTTGAACTTCTTAGTTTGTCTTTTAACAGCATTTGTGTGTGTGTGTGTGTGTGTGTGAAAATGTTTTTATTTCTATAGATAACCTATAAATTTATTGATTTGCTTATTTCTTAAAGAAATCTTCCCATAAATTTTTTATGTATCTTAACCAATGTAAGAAACCAGGTTCTGCTTTTTGACTCCCAGACAACAAGGAATACTATATCACAGAGTTGTATGTAACTCATACAATCATAAAGGAATCCAAACATTGCAGTTTTCACACACAAGTAATGTTCCTAAATTCCAAGTCTCGTTCATAACTTCATATGGCCATTAAATATAATTAGATGAGAGACAAATCAAACCAATTGGACGTTTTCAATCACAGAATGTCCAACTCCCATATCTTTTTCTGACAAGTCAAAGCCTTATGCCGTATTGTCAACCACGTAATGTGAAAGACATTAGCTATGAAAATACATAAAAAGAGTGGTCCACTGAATGGTTCAAGGGTAGAAATTTTGTAAACAAGAATTGATGTCTTTTTCTGTTTGTGGAAACTTTACAGGTCTGTTTAGAATTCTTGTTAGTCTTGCAATTTATTTTTTCTAGATAGTTTTTGGTTCCGCATATTCAATTTCATATTTGAGCATAGGAAATCTTATATAAGTACCTTCTTAGAGGATATTTGATAAAATCAGACGATAAAGAGAGGGAAAATTTCAAAACATACTGACGAATGTAAAAATAGTCCAATTTCCCATCCTACACAAAGCAATGTGAGGGATCAAAGCCATGAAATTGTGAAATATTCTGCAAATAATGATGCTTGGCACACCATTGCAACATTTATAAAACATCCTGGACCTCGAGATTCAAAATTGCTTTTCATATAGCATGATCTGACTAATTGTACCTTAGTCATATTTTCAGCGGTCAATCTGCCAGCTAATGAATAACCACTCTGACCATTTTTTTAACAGTTCTTTGGTTCAAATATCTCTACTTTGATGTTTGTGGTACATCAAAATATATTTGAAACTATACATTTTGTTCTAACTCACTCTTGTGCACAAAATTACTCTTGAATAACAAATCAACAAACTAATTAGCTTTCAGCAATCTTGAAATCAAGTTTCTCTATTCGATTCCAATTTTCGAAACAAATATTATAGGTTGTTCTTTCATTAAAGCCTATAATTTCATTATATTCAGTTAAAAGAAAGGGTTAAGTTAATACTATTAATTGCACTTATTTTGTCCAGTGCTCCAACAATTATGCTGGATTTGCAACTTTATTTTTTACGGAAATTCGGATGAACATATCGTATTTTTTCCAATTAGATACACTTACAGACTGGAGTACATTCAACATATTTTGACCAATTACTCATGTTAATAGTTATTAAAATTATCTCGGTTAACTAGGTTAATTTTACCCAAAATGATCATAACATATGGAATATTTATGAAAAAAAAAAGATGAGGCAAACACATACGTCTAAGTCAGTAAATGAGCAAGGTAAATCTATGAAAAATTCAATACATAATACTTACAGAATGATAACAATCAACATTTCAAACTGTACGATTATAAATTAAAATATAAAAGAACCTCATTACTTTCATTTGCCTTCAAGAATAATTTTTGCACACAATGTTTACAATTAAGCAGTGTGGTTTATCCTGTTAAAATATATAATTGTTTATTTCTTTTTTTAAATGTTTTATTTTCTTTTTTGTGTGAACAAATATACAGATAACTTGTTTTTTTTAATTAATTAGTTCAATTTATACAAATCTTTTAACATGAAAAAATTGAAGAAATTTATAAAAAAATGGCACATGTTTCTCATTCTACATTAAAAAAATTTAAAAGTTAAGATCTTTAAATAATATAAATTTATTGAAAAAACATGAACTTGCATGAACAGCACTTCCAAAATGACTCTTAACAGAAATAAAGTCTGATTTTAACATTGAAATATATTTCAATATCTTTGGAAAATAGCTTTATTAAATGCCTTAAAAATAAGAAAGTTTTCACTACTACAATAACCACAATTGAGAAAATTTTTTCAAATAAAATTAGGCGATATAATAGGTAAAAAATATTTTATCTCAGCACTTGTAATTCTTGATAATAATTTGAATCCATGGGAAAAGTGAAAGAGTAAAACAGTATCAGTTTGGAGAAAAAAAAATACTTTTTATAATTTATAATGTTTGGCTGAAAATTTCTGATTTTATTAAATGTACACAATTTTGCTTGAATTTTTCTGTGTTTTGAAAGAATTTTAATTGTTGGTTTAAGAAATTAGAAAAATAATTTTAATGTCAATATTGGCGTTTTTGGCTTTTCAAAATTTTCACTAACAATGATATGGCGTAATTTCAATATTTAAATTTAAATCAGATGAAGACTTATTAACAAAAGGTCTTCTAATTTTTAAACCAGAAAATTTGGTTTTTATGGTATAAAAGTGAATTACAAATCATCAATATTACATTTTGTGATTTAAATTCTCTGCAATAATAATAGTTTTGGTTCACATCAATGGCCTGACTGATATAATTTAAAAAGTTATTTTAATTGCGAAATTTCCCAAAAAGTTGCATTTCTCTAGAAATCTTCTGATAAAAATGAAATAAAATTTTTAGTTTAATCTGTGGTAAATGAAATGTTTAAAAAAATATTATGAAGAATCAGGTGAGTTGATCCTAAATAAAAAATGTAAAGTCTGGCCCAATTATATTTCTGCAATAAATAGCTTCAGTTTGTAAAATTAGTAAAATTCAGGAATTTTTGAAAATTTGTTAAGATACAGCAAACGTTCAATACCTAATGATCAACAGTTTAAAATTTCCTATATTTATGAAATTTTGAAATTATTATATTATTATATAATGCATAATTAATAAGAACTTTTAATTGCTTCAGTTGGTTAACAAACTAGAAAAAATACATTTAAAAATTTTAAGACATTGTTATATGGAAATGTTAAATCATTGAAATCAGTTTTCTTAAAACTTAAAAATTAATGGAGAAATAAATATCCCGACTTCAAAATTGTAATATCCAAATCAAGGCATACAGTTACAATATCTGTTTTCCTAACCGATGGACCTGAGGTGCAAAATCCATGTCCCGGTTAAGTCGTCAGCTCAAAGCGAAATCTCCAGTGCTTAGTTCCCAGGCATGGTTGGTACTCAGTTAATCGACCCACTGAAAGGTTAAGTTGACCAAGCCTGAGAATCGAGCCTCGGACCTGTGCCTTGTTAGTGCTAAGTCACAGTACTTAACAAATGTAAAAGTTTAGGTAAATTATGTCCTATAGATTTCCATGGAACAGAACTATATAGAGAAATGTGGGACTGAAAGATGTTACTCAGCAGTAGAAAAAGAAATAAAACTTAACAATTAGAACTTCCACAACCTGCCTTATCTCATACGGTAAAGATAGAGAAAAGAAATTGCCATTGAAATACTTTATATCTACATCAAATGCAAGCAGTGAATGTTATTTAGCAAAACAAAATTAGTTTTAACTTATTTATTATCCACCATGAGTCAAAACCGTTTAAGTGAATTAACAATTTTAAGTATAGGAAAAGAAAATTTGAAATGATCAACTTTGATGAAGTAATTGATCAATACACTTCAGCAAATGCAAGAAAAATGTGAATAATGTACTATATTAGATTACAAATAATTGCATATACTTGTATTTATAATATGTAACAAATTATTTCATATTAAGAAAATTTTGTTTAAAATAATTGTATTGGTATATAAAATGAATAATATTTATCATAATTACCTCTAAATAACATATAAGTCCAATTATCCTTTTGACACACTACTTCAAATCCAATATAAGTGTTTTCTTATAATTAAAATTAAATTTAAAGCTTATCCTGAGATTAATATATATTTTTATAGTATAAGTACAATATTCTGTTATTTATATTGTATTCATATTACAAGTATACTCAATTTATAATAATGTATTATATGTTTTTTTTAAATTATTGTCTCTTATTACTTAATACATTTTATTCCCATATTTATATTGTATTACTATTTTTTAAGGGGGTGCCAAAAAAGTATCCTAACCACCTGGTTAGGATGTTATGCTCACTACGCCACTGGTCAAAAGTATTTTTATCAAATACCTATGCGATAATAATTGTATTTTTCAAGATAGCTGAAAAAATGCCTAAATTAAGAAATATTCAATTAGTGCAAAATCTTAACAAAGACAGAAATCAATACAGTGCCAATCTAAGAAAAAAAGCAGCAGATTTACTATAGTAGAAAGTTAAAAACAGAAGAAAATTGTACAATAAAAAGGTAGCACATGAAAAAGACAAAAACAGACATTAAAAGCAGACATTAAAGTAGATATTTAAGTGGAGTCTTTCTCCAATCAAGTTTCGTTAAGTTGTAGTAATTTGATTTGTAGCTCAAGAGTTATACTTTGCACATGAGGGCTATTTAAACTGTGACCTATGGTTTAAAGTGGATTCCAAACCAATGCAAACATTAAATACCATACTGGGAATCGAGCCCATGTGAATTGTTGAACCAAAAGCAAATCCGCTTGCCATTCAGTGATCAGCTGAATGGCAAGCGGTCAAGTTTAGAAAATAAGACAGTGTTGATTAAAATTATATTACTCAATTAAGACAGTGTACAGTTATAATAATTTTACAATTCAAAAAGAGGGGTGCTGGTTTTATGGAGAAAATATAGCTATGCATCAAACGAGTGGTAGATATATAGTTACAAAAAATGCTACCTGCTCTGTTGTAGTTCCAAGTCAATGTTTTTTTATTTTATTTCCGCCGAAAAAAATGAATAAAGACTAACTGAAATATTGAGACATCGCCATTAGTTCCTATAATTGACAGGGTCTTTATTTTCTTCAGCAGCAAAGTTTATTGCTGATCAATGATATAATGAAGGAAGGTCCATCTTTCCCAGGCGCTACTTGAAAATGGATGATATTCATCAAGGCAAATTCATTCAGAAAAATTCAGTTCTATTTTGATTTAAATATCAATTTTATTTGACATATCAATAAAATCTCACAAATTATATTTTAAATTTATTTATTGCAGCGGGAAATGCTGGCAATAAACTAAAATTTTCTACTTCCAGATTTCCATGTTAATAAGACTTGCAAAATTTCCTTCATATTAAAAAGTGAGTCCTTTTTATCATATGTTTTAGATTATCTTTCAATTTTCTACTTTTCCAAGATGTATGGCACTATATCACATCGTGCAGCAAATCTCATACACTTGTAAATAATGCAAGTATCATAAATGTTTATTTGATTAAGTTTTAAAATGTGCATTATATTTCAAAACTTAGAATAAATTCGCTTTTTATGTATATGAGCTATTTTTCCTGTTTCAAGTTATTTACAAACTAATCTGCATTTTTGTTGTATCTTTTAATTTATAGATAAAAAATTCTGGGAGATACCAAAAAGGTAAGCTCATAGCAGATTTAACTTGAACGAAGAACAATTCACCATGTGCTTCACAAGTCCTAATTTTTTTTTTTTTTTTTAAATTTATTTAAGTTACATATTTCTATGGAAAAATGCCGTGCTGATTGAGCAAATAAATCGTACTCAAAAGAAATGACATCAGCTGACATACCCACCTTTAGAATTTGCTAGATGTCATTTAAAAACCCAAAGTGAAAAAATTTCGTATGAATTTGATGTTCTAAAGTATTTTGAGATATAATATTCATTTTGTCATAAATATTAAGAAATTTTATTCAACAGAAGTCAGAAGTAATAGTTAAATATTTTAGATTTTCTCTTAAAGTTTCATGATTTTTTTTAATATATATATATATATATATATATATTCTCATTTTGACTAAAATTTAAAAATTCACCCCATAAGAAATTTTATAAAAGTATTAAAACTCATCAAAATATAATAGAAACAAGATGTCTATTTAGTGGTCTTTAAAATTTGCATATTAGATAAATAGGAATGGTATAAAACAAACTATACAAAAAGTTTCCTTTCAGATAATTAAGTCTAGTGGGCCGACGAGTCGGCAGTTGTACCAACGAATTATGGATAAACTAAATCGATTAAAAGGAGCTATCAAAATCTCGATAACGAAACTCGAAAATTTTGTGGAAAAATTTTCTGAAACAGATTTATCTGGTACAACAGTGAGTGAATTGGAAGTTAAATCTAGAATAGTTAGAACTCGCATTGATCATATTCGTGAGCAATACTAATGATTTACAGAACATCAGCGAAATTCCATGTCGAAAATGACTTAGAAGATATTGAAACAAGACTGGAAAATTTAGAGGTAAAGTTTAAACTGTTTATTGATTCATTTAAGAATGTAAATTATTCTAGTTGTTCAAATACTTCTTTATCAGAATGTTCTGAATCGAAAGTGAAAGTTAAACTACCCGAAAAAAAATACCACTCCCTATTTTTACTGGAAAGTGTGAAGAGTGTCTAATTTTAAAAATCAATTCGAACATCCTATTTCAACTTATGAATATTTAAATGAAACGCAAAAATTATTTTATTTACGTGCATCGTTATAAGGTGATGCAAAATAAATAGAAACGTCAGATGATTTGAATCTTTATTCACAGTTCTGACTGAGCGTTTTGAGAATCGCCGACTTTTGGTCGACACTCATTCTTGCCATTATTAATTATGACAAAATACAATTTGAATCATCTAAAGAATTAAGAAGCTTCGTTGACTGTTTGAAAAAAAATGTAAGAGCTTTAAAAGTTTTGAATTAACTCACAAAATTCTTTATCGGATATTTTACTAGTAAATATTGTGCTTCAAAAGCTCGATAAAGAAACAAGAAAACAATTTGAGTATATGTTAAAATCAACTCAAGTTTCTGAATTTGAAACATTAATTTCATTCTTACAAAAAAAAAAAAAAAAGCTCTATTCTTGAGAGCGTAAATCGCAATCCTCTCCCGAAAAACAAACAAGTTTACACCCCCTTCTAATAATACAAAATCTTTGATGATTAACGCTAACGATAAACCCAAATCGATATATTGTTGTGCTTCGTGTAATCAAGGTCATTCTTTGAATAAACGCCATAATTTTCAAAAATTAGATGTTAAAAAATACGAAATAGTCAAATAGAAAAACTTTGCACAAACTGTCTTAATAAAAATCATAAACCTAGTTCTTGCTATTCTAAAATGTTTTGTTTAGTGTGTTCTAAACGCCATCATTCAATGCTTCATCGCGAAAAAAGTGTCGCCAAAGATGGCGCCGCTAACGGTTTGACATTCTAACAATAGGCTGGTGGTACTTCTTTTGCTCAAATGGAAGCGAATTCATTGACGCCAAGAATAATATAATAAATAAAAATGAGACTGTTTCTTCCTTTCAGTCTTTGAGTAATACATCCGAGAAAAACAATTCTGTTTTGCGAAGTACAGTCTATATTTTATTTGAAGATATATTTAAAAAGAAAATTAAATTACGATGGATATTGGACTCAGCCTCGAATATTATTTGTTTAACAAATGAATGCGCTAATATGCTGGGAATTAAAAGAAAAATAATTAATGCTCCTGTTTCTGGATTAAATGGAATATCTTACATTATAAAATCAAAGATATAAATACAGTTATTTCAAATTCAGGAAAAATTTTGTAGAAAATGCAGATTTTTTTATAGTGCCGAAAATTAGATTTAACACCAGCTTCTAGTTTGGACATTTCTTCAATCACTTTGCCTAATTTTATTACGCTTGCTGATCCAACTTTTTATAAACCAGGAAAAGTACACGGACTGATTGGTGCTGAATTATTTTTAAAATTCTAAAGCACAATACAGTTAATGTTAATGATAAGCTTCTGATGTGTGATTCTGTGTTTGGTTGGATAGCCACTGATATGCTAATCTTCTAATAAGGTATTGTGTTGTCTTGTCAAGGACTTTGAAACAATAGATCATAATTTGAAACAATTTTGGGAGCTCGAATCTTTTGGAATAAAACACGAAGACCCCAAACTTTCCGAAGGTGATAAAGCTATGGAAATATTTGACAAAACAACTACCTTTCAAAATGGAGGTTAGCAAGATGAATTACCTTGGAAAAGGGACTGGAAAGATTTAAAATTGAACGACAATTTTATCGTTGCAAAAAAACGTTTGCTAGGTTTGCAAAAAGACTTTGTACAAATCCAGAATTACGCCTTCAATATAATGATACTTTGAAAGACTATCTGAAGCAAGAAATAATCGAACGGGTTGAAGAAAATGAAGCTCAAGTCGTAGACAAACCCATATATTATTTACCACATCAAGGAGTATATAAAGAAGATAGAGTGACGACTAAAATCAGAACAGTGTTTGACGCCAGCACACATGATAATGAACTTTCTCTGAATGATTGTCTATGGACTGGCCCTAATTTGAACACAAATCTCTTTGATCTACTGATTTTAAACTGAATAAAATTGCTATCTCCTCTGATGCAGAGAAAGCCTTTGCAGGTTTCCTAGTCGGAAAAGAACAGAGATGCAGTGCGTTTCTTGTGGTTTGAAGAAACAAATGGAAAACGCTATCTCCAGATTCAAGTGCGTTCTTTTTGGAGTAAATGCCAGCACATTTCTGTTGTCAGCTACCACCAAGAAACATTTAAAAGTATTTAAAAATAAATATCCAGTCACTGTGGGATTGTTAGATACAAGTATCTACATTGACGACTTTTTATCTGGTGGAGACAATCTAAATAATATTCTTGTAATTTATTGTGAACCCACCAAAATGTCTGAAGTCAATATGAACTTGAGGAAATTGATCACTAATGATTGTGAATTAATGGAACAATGGAAAAAGGAAGAATTTGATGTCCAATCTACTCAGAAATCTATTAGTCTGGCATCAAATTCCACAAAGGTACTTGGCTTAGTTTGGGACACAACAGAAGATTAAACAATCTTTGATGAAAAATTTATCAGACCGAAAGGACACAAAACGTTTCACTGGAAAAGTATTTGACCCACTGGGATTACTGACTCCATTTACAGTAAGAATTAAGTTCCTGTTACAAGAATTGTGGCTTCGGAAAATCCAGTGGGAGGAACCATTACCTCTTGATATCCAAAAAGAATGGCATCAATGGTGTAATGAGCTGCCAAACTATACCCTGTATTACAGATTCAACTGTGATTGTAATACACACTTTTTGTGATGTCAGCAAGAAGGCATATGGTGCTGCCATCTATTTGCGAGTAATAAATGGAAATGAAATTCAAGTGAATCTAATAGCTTCAAAGAGTCGTGTTACTCCTCTAAAGAAAATTTCTCTGCCTCGACTCGAACTTCTCGGAGCTTTGTTGGCGTCTCGATTAACAAATGTGGCCAAAAAATTAACAGGCCAAAAAGTTTCATCCAACATTTATTACTTGACTGATTCAAAATTAACATGGTATTGGATCAAAGGTTCCACTAATCACTGGAAACAGTTTGTTGCAAATCGAGTAAAGGAGAGAAAATCTTTGACTGAAATCAATTCCTGGTTCTACTGCCCAGGAAAGGAAAATATTCCCGCTGATACTATATCAAGAGGAGCTAATGCTGATGTTCTCGTTCATTGTTCGCTCTGGTAGAATGGATCAACTTTCCTGTCAGTTTCCAATCTACCCTTCATAGAAGAGAATCCTGTAGTTCCAGAGGAAGAATATATTTGTGAAATGAAAAGAGACAATATGCAACAGACCGAACTAACGAGTGACTTAAAAATAAGTATACATTTCTAACTCTTCCAGCTTATTGGAAACACTATTACAAATTAGTAATAAGTATTTGAAAATTGTTCGTGTTTTAAGTTACCTTTTCAGTTATATAAATCACTTATCAGTTATATGATCACTGTTATATAAATCCTTATCAACATTAAAATTTAATGAAAGTAGAATTGATGGAGAGTAAATAGCTAAATCTAATGAATGAAAAATTCTTGATGGTTGATGGAAATAGGTTATTTTTGTGGAATTTAGAAGGCAGATATTATTAGAAATTAACTGTTCATGAGGACTGTTCACATGTGTGACCATGAGGATTCATATTATCATTACCACATAAGGTGTTATGAGTATTAAAATCACCAAGCAAAATAAAGGGTGTAGGTGCTTGATCCAGCAAACTGTTTAAATCGCTTTCATGGATGATCGCATGGGGAGGCAAGTAAAGGCTACATAAAGTAATGAGAGATGTTGAATGTATGCGTACTGCAACAGCCTGTAATGAAAGTGTTAAGGGACGGTGCAGAATATTACAAGACAAGAATGCATATACACCTCCAGAAACTGAATCATTGTTATCTTTCCTCACACAATTATAACCATGCATTTTTAAACTGTACTGAACTTTCAAGAATGTTTCTTGGACGGCAAAATAGTTTGGATTATAATTGCAGGTTTATAATTGTTTTTGTATCTTCTATACGAGTGCAAAATCCTCAACAATTCCAAGAAACGAAGGCTTCCATTAAGCTAAGCCGAATGCTCTGGCATTGGAGCAAGCCATCTGGTATTTAGATGAATTTTCACTTAGAAGTCTTTCATCATCTGATGGATCTACATTCTTCACACTTGTCTTAGATGCAGTTGAGCTTCTTTTACTCTTTAAATATGATTTATGGAGCCCTTCTCTTGCATTCTTTAATTTTAGGGATATTTGAGACTTAGATTTTGCGAAAGACTGTGGAGAAATTCCTTCCAGAATAGGTGAGACATTTATGTTAGAAATATTTGAGGATAAATTTGGAAAGTTTAAGAAATCTGTTTGGGTAATACAAGATTTCATGACTTTTTTTAATTGCTTGTGAATAACTAATGTCTTGATGAGGGGTACGGGATGACACTGTATGCCTGGCTTTAGGGTAAGATAAGTTTTGTTTTCACAGTAATAATTTCCTTTTTAAATATCCAGGTTAGGCATGAGTATGAGAGATGTTCACCACTGCAGTTGACACATTTTTCTTGTAATTGACACTGACTACTGTGATGTCTAACAGATGCACATTGAGCACAAGTTAAATGTCCCCTACAAGTAATTTTTGCAAAACCGAATCGCTGACATTTAGAGCAATGTAAAGGATTTGGAATGAAGGGGTGAACAATACAATTTAGATAACCAACTTTAACAGATTGAGGTAGTATAGGAGTAGCAAACATGAGTATAAGGTGCTTAGTTTTTACAGTTTTTCCCTCTCTCCTGATTGTTTTTCTTGCTGCACATGTTGTTCTTTTTGGTCAACGAGAATATCCAAAATTTCCTCCTCTGAAACATTAAATGGATCATCTGCTGTAATTACTCCCTGTGTAGAATTTAACTTACTATGAGGAGATACTATAAAATCTATATTACCAAGGCATTTTAGTTTTAGGGTAACTTCGGCCTGTTCAATTGATAAATCTTCAACTAAGAGATCACCAGATGTTATCTTGCAAACATTTTTGACATTTCCAACTGTACCAATAAGACTCATATTAAGAAAGGGGAAACATTATCAAAATTGCCCTCAGTTCTTTTAGTAACAAAATATTTCTGATCCTGTATCATTTGTTGCTCCATAGGGAATAAAGTATATTTCATAGAAATAGGTTAATTCAGTGGTTTCCAACCCTGTGGTACCCCCAAGGGGGCCGCGAGACAGTTGCAAGGGGGGCATGCAGCTGTTTCCAAAATATCATTTTTGTATACGAACCAAAAAAGTCGAATAGTCAATATCTTGCTGATGAAATAGAAGAAAGTAAACTTATTAATAATCATTTGACTAGTCTATGGAAGCAATTCTCATTGTACTTTAAAGATCTTGACCTGTCCAAATATGAATGGATTAGAAACCCATCTGTGATTGAAAAATATGATGATTTTGGTCTTACACGAAACCAGAGCAGGAAATGATAATTGACTTACCTAGTGATAGCACATTAAAGCACATGTTTCGAGATGAAAATAATGTTACGTTTTGGCTACGAGTAAAAAACGATTTTCCTAGTTTGACAAACAAAGCTTTAGAAATTTTATTACCATTTGTAACATCTTATGTGAAACTGGTTTTTCTACAGTAGCTGTCTTAAAAACAAAGTATCGATCTTGCTTAATGATTGAAAAGGAACTGAGAACCGCGATTTCTCCAATGATACCACAGTTTGAGAAAATTTGTGGTGAAAAACAAGCTCAACCATCGCATTAAATTTTTATGTTGTATATTATATATTCTTTTTTTGTTTTGTTATTATATTTCTTATAATAAATATATTTTATTTTTACATAATATTGTATATTATTTTGTAGCCCATTAAATAAATTATAATATCAGTTGAGTATTTATGAAATTTGATTTTTATATAAATTAACGGGACGCAACAATTTTTTTTAAAGGGGGCGCACAAATTTTTTTTTATTTAAAATTAGGGCGCCGGTACAAAAAGGTTGGAAACCACTGGGTTAATTAAGGCCTGACTGTACCACCCACCTTCGAGCCCAACAAGGGGGTGCAGTATAACTGCATCAGTGCTAGCCAGACCTTATATTCTTCCAATATATCTCTGACATGGCCTCCACTCCTATTGAGTCACACAGGAGATATATGATCGCTTGATCCATGGAAGCCGATTGATGTGCTTAGGACAACACACTTCCCACTTACCTGAAGCAGAGGTCAAAGTAAAGTGTTGGTCTCTGGGAACCTCAATCACCAGAATCCTTTCCAGGGACACAGGTATCCATGCACAGCAAACACACGAGTGATTTAATCCCCCAAGAGAACCTAATAGCAACAGGGCAGAAACAGCTACTCAAGGGGCGCCCTCAACCTCTTACAAGGCAACCACAATGAGGGAGAAGAGGAAGAAAAAGCAGAAGAGGAGCGAAGAAAAAAAGAAGGGTGCAGTTCACTAGGGTACCACAGGATTGTGACACCCGTGTTTACCTTAAGAAGGTAAACCACCCGAGAGGATTTTGTTAAAGAAACTTACTTGTTAAAAAGTAATATTCTTAAGATAAATAATGTTTTTTAATTACTCGAAAATCATACTTAAAATGTAATTAAGTTTAAAATGAACATCTTATTACATAGTATCTTGTTCGAAGTGTTTATCATTTTATTTATATCTGAATTGCAGAGTTTGTACACAAATTTTGTTAAGTTTTCAAATTTTGTGCTTTTTCGCCACCACATCACATTTAATAAAAATAAAATAAATGGCTCACTAAAATGCAGAACTTTAGATTGTATTATATGTGTTAAGTATGCATTACTCTCAAATTATATATATGTATATATTACTTATTAATTACTTAAAGTATTAGTAATAAATAAGAGTTTTCATACACATAACTAACAAAAATAAACCTTTTACATATTATATGTAAAAAGTTTAATTTTGCTAGTTATTATGTGTATGAAAACTCTTATTACTTACAGTTTAACATAATTTAATAAAAAATAGTTTCCTTCTACTAATTCTTTTTATAACACTTTGTTAGTTTAAAAAAAGGAATTTATTATTCTTAACAAATTGAAAAACAATGTAAAAAAATATTTTAGATAGCTATTTTTACTGTTATAGCCCTAAATTGCAGGACTTTAAAATTTACTTTAGATTATATTTTCAGTATCGATTACTCTCAAATTATATGTAGTAAGTATATTTGTAGTTAGTAATATATACTTACAATATTTAAGAAATGTTATTTTTGGTAGTTATGTAGGAAAACTCGTTATATATTTTACTTGCAGTATAATATAATTTTATATATGTAAAATAGTTTCTGTCTTTTTTATAATACATGAAGGTATAGATTATTTATGTAAATTATAACATAGGTTTACTTATTGTAATAAATTGCTTACCAAGTACAAAAAAGTTTATTTCTGATATTGGTTTTCTGTATTAGTGAAACACAATTTAATTAAATTCTTGAAAAAAATATTAATAGTTTTGGCACATTACAATCCTTTCTAAAATTTATTAGCAAGAAAATATGACCTTAGAAACATATTAAACAAATAAAAAAAAGCGTATCAAATTTAAACTAATGTATGCAAGAGTGTTGCATCATATGAAGTTTTATGGCAGCCATAGTGTTTGTGACAGGTCGGAAAGTCCAGGGGTCAGCACCCCTTAACAGGAGCCTAAAAAGCTCACAAGTGTGCATATTAATATTTCTAAAAAACTGATTGAGCTGAGAGAAAGATTCAGGTGTATTGTAAAAATCTTACATTTTCAAAGCGATATAAATACTTATTTTTAAATTTTATATTCGGACATAAGCGTATATTAGTATTTTGGAATAAAAACATTTTAAAACTTCCAATCCTAATGTTTAAGTTATTAATAAGTAGAACTTTTTTATACATGAAACAAAAATGTATTTAATATTTTTTACTTTGATACCTGCATTCATTGGTTAGGAAGAAAATCTGAAATATTTTTATTAATACAGTACATCCAACTCTGAAAAACTAAAGATGTGAAAGAAAATAATGGTATCTGAATTCATTTTCATATAAATTTTGGAAAAATTTGCTTAATTAATGTATAAAAAATTAATTTTAGTTCAGTGGTTAATTAATATAATACTGAAATCTCTACATAATCCTTACCAGAATTTTGTATTCAAATAAAAAGGATCTCATTTTTGTTCATATTTTTGTTGTATAATGTTCATATTTAAATACTTTTTCTTCATGAAAGAATATGAATTGAAAAGTAGTTAAAATTTTGAACTAAAATAATTTGAAGAATACATAACTTAGCTTATATTTTAAAACTTTAATTATATAAACATGTGAAATAATAATTAAATGTGAAAATTAATAAGTTATGATAAGTGTAAGGAAATTTTATTTCTTATCGATCATTTTACAAATTATATTACGTACGAAAAGATTTAGTAAAATGTTTCATAAAAAAGTTATAATTTTAGCATGCAAAACAAAGATAGTTAAAATGAATATCAAAAATTTATTAAATTTACTTCAGCAAATAGTTTAGCTTATTTTTCTGTGCATTAACATAAAACTTTTAAAAAATAATCCACATTTTTAAGAAAACTTACTTTTTTTAAGAGGTTCTTTTACTTCCTCTTCCTCACGCTCACCTAAACACAAAGAATTAAATCCTACATCAATCATTTCAACCTAACATTTTTTGCATTTTAAAAGTATGCAATATTTACATACAACTATTTAAATATCTTGTCACAGAATTTAGCAAGTTTAAAAAAAATTCATGCAGAAATTAAATTCTTTTGGATTTTTTAAAATTAAATAATTTCATTGTTCAGTAAAGTTCCGCTCTTTTAAGTAAACATCCCAAGGTTTAGTCTTTGACATTATACTTTGTTTTATTTCTTTTAAGTAGAGCCATATTATTAGCATTATTTAAATGATAAAATAACATTAATACTAATTTACATTCTATATAAAAGGATTATTTAAGACAGAAATTGCTTCATAATCAAAGGATTAGTAAATAAAAATATAGAAGACTTAACTGTGAAAAGATCCAACGATGAAAGTTTTGGTGGCTATCAATATTAGTTACAAAATAGCAAACAATATTTTTAAAAAAAATAAAAATACTTACTTGAGGAGGATGCAATAAGCCGTTTCTTAGAGACTGGCTCAATCTCATCTTCACCTTTAATGAAAAAGGACGAATCAAAATCAATTTCATATTTAAAGTTCTTTTTATATAAAAAATTTGAAATTTTGTGCTGTATTTTTTACATGATTTCAGTTATAAATTCCTTTGCTTAATGATTACTAAATATAATGCAGGCACATATTATGGAAGAATTCTTCTGTGATGTAAGAAATTATTAATAAAACATAAAATTCTCACTTCATTGGTTAGTATATTCAACTATATGTTTTATCTATACAGGCTAACAAAGTATAAAATATTAACAATTTTTATAATGAAGGAAATACAAAAATGTATACAAATATTTATCATGTGTATTTCTAATGAAACTAAGACACTCCAAAAATATTATATATAAAACATAATATTAATATAAAATATAAAGATTCCAATTAAGATGCCCCCGAAAATTTAAGGACAACGTTTTTCAAACCACACTATTAAAAAATGATATTAACAATGACATGTATTTTTTATAGGAAGAAAAAACGAACTTGTATAAATTTAAGCTTGTATAAATGACTACCAACTTTTATGATAAAGAATAATATGAATGACAAAGTTAAGCAAATATTAGGCTTTCAAAAATAAGGAAGAAATACTTGTTGATATTCAAATTTTGTCAAGAGATTTGTTGACCATAGTCAGAAGTATCCTGTAATATTTGAGAGAAACCATTTGCTCAATTCGTTTAAGTGGCAGTTGGAAATGATGTCATAGGCTGATGATGCTATGTCCCTGAATGTCTTGCAGTGTGGAGCATTGCCTCAGGAACCAATAATCAAACTGAAGCTTCTGTGTACAGAAAACCATGAGCTACAACAACTGCAAAATACCGTTTTACTGCTCCTTCGGCGAAAAGAAGTATTTCTATGCCGCTACTATATGTAGACCTCTCTAACATCAAGAATAGCAACTAATACACTGCAAAGAAGTTTTGGTGCAAAACTGCATTACCCTATATATTTTTGGCAAGATTATGTACCATATTTTCCTGTATATAATCCAAAGATTAAGTGTTAAAAAAAAGCTCCCAATTTCGTTGTGCATGTTTTACGCCGCCGCGAATTATCTGAAAAAATAATAATTTTTCATCTGAAAAGTTTATAATAAAGTTTTGAGGTGGGAAAAAAACGCCACTCGTGTGCTTCCTAAAATACAGATGACGCTAATCTTCACATGACTTATTTGAACTATAATCAGCATTGTCCACTAACGCTCAAGAACGAATTCTTTTCTGAACAGTTATTAAAGTTGCAATTCGTTAATGTCATTTTGCATTCTATTTCGACATGATCTGTTTCACTCTGAAAACATTCTAATTAGTATATTGTCAAAGGGAAGTTCAAATTATTAATTTACAGAATAAATTTTAAATTGAAATCAATAGGGAAAGCAAATGAAAGAAATGTTTAAAAAATTGTAACGCAAGGTGAAAAACAAAATTTGCGCGGTGCAAAAGAAAAAAATGTATTCCATGTGCAGTAATCTATTTCTTTCATTTACCTATTAACGAAAAAATATAGTTTATTTTAGAAATATTTCTAAACCTCGTTTTGAAAGTTATTAAAATCTAAAAATCGATTAAGTTTTACTAGAATCTTCTCGGACATTGATCAATATCGAGCTTGCATCTCAGTTAATCACAATTTGCATTGAGGTGGATTCAAACAATCTTTATAAATGTTTTTTTCTGTAGAATTTATTATATTTTTAATTGCAATGAATGTATTTTTTTATTTTATTTGACACATTTTTATTTTATATCAGCAGTATAAATTTTCGACGATTCATTTTAAAAGTTGCCGCGGATTATATGCAGCCCCGGATAATGCAACGCTTTTTTCTTTTTTGCTGGAATAAAGGGGCTTGTGGATAATACGCTGTTGCGGATTATATGCAGGAAAATATGGCAATTACTTTTGAGTGATAATATGACTTCGAATATTAGAATCCAATTTACATTTTTGTCAATTATATTTGCCTGTTTTGAGAACTACGAATTCATGCATCATCACATTAAAATGTTGTTTAAAATAAGTTTAATTCTCCTTGTGGATCCATGAATTTTTCATAGGATAGAATTATCAACAATCGCATATACGCATGCAGTCATTTCAGATTCATTCATGTTCTAAAATAGAGCTACACTATTATCTGACTTCATTGAAGGTCAGTGAACACTTATAACAATAGTTACATAAAAACTTGATGTGCTTATTAAAAACAAAATCTGAATTCTTTAATTACAAACTTATTTAATTGATGAATGTTAATAAGTGATTTACAATATTTCTGATTGAAAAAAGATTGAAGAATGGTTAGAATGGGACACTAATTTAGATCTATTTTATTGCAGAAAGCTAAAAAATTTAGATACTCGCTGATAAAAGTATTATCTTCATATGAAGATTCTAACATCAACTGATTACCCAACTTGCCATTGGCAACATTTTGTGATATTTAGAAAAGGGATTTGTGTTCGAATTCAAAGTTAATATTTGTACTTCTAGTAATTGTTAGATGACCTAAGTGTCAATATGCAAATAATTCTTGCAAAACTGAAGAGCTTAAAATTGCTTGCTATTTTACTGTACAATTTATTTTAAAATAGCTTTAGATGTGTACATGGCAAGGTATTCAAGTGAAACAATTATTACATATGCAAATTCAGACTATTTGCTCAATTTTATAATTGATAACCACATTTTAAATGTCATTAAAAAGTGATTTTTAATTGTCCTATGAAAACGTGAACGAATTTGTAGATAGCTGACATATTGAATAAAAAGATACTTAATTAAATCTGATAAATTTTGTTTTAATTGTCAGGAAGTTAAAATATTAAAAAAATTTAAACTTTTGTCATTATCAAAAAACATAATATATTCTTGTACTTTTCATATTCTAAGATACTACTGAAAATTTACATTGAAAGCTACCAGTGTTGCCATAAAATCCTACCAAAGGATTGCCGCACCATGCAACTGATTGTATGATAAAAGAATTAAAATTTTTTGCTCGAATCTAAAATAACTCGAGTATCATCATTTTGCATAAATCTTTACAATGTGAGCAATTTCCTTGATTGATCACTTAAATACATTAAATGTTTTATTATAATTATTTGATGTTTTATTATCATTTTAGCTCACATTTTCAAACGTATTACCATTTGTATAAAATAATTAACAATTCAATTTCTTTTTTAAAGGCTACAATTTTCTAAATTAATGCTTCCTACTCTTAGATTGTTAAAATTTATTTTTCCTAACACTTGGTTGAATTATTAGTAAATCTCCCCAGGAAATGTATATACTAGGTATAAGATAAAAAAGATTTCACAAATTTCACCTAATTCAATGTGAAATTGTCAATATAAACAGTATGAAATGCGTAGATCTACAATCCTAAAATACGTTTAGTCATATACTGTACAAAAAGTAGTTTCTTCAGTTGTAAGCAGTCTTTATTTAAAAGGAGGTAATTGAAATTATCTTATTAATATAATCCAATAAACACTATAATTAGTGCAAAATTTATTCCAGTTTATATGCACATACATATATACACATGTACATGAACAAAAAATATAACATTTTAATACTTCAATTTTTTTTCAATTAAATACTTATTTTGGAGACTTAAAGAATCAAACTTTTAAATTTTCAAATTTAGTCACTTTGGTTACTTTTTAACTTAATAAATTTAGTGTTAAAAGTCAGAAACTGGCAAGTTTCTTTTACAATGAAAATAAATCATCAAATTAGAAATATTTCAATGATTTGAAAAAAATATTTTAACAATTTTATAAAAGTCTTACAATCAGAAGATGGCCCAAGGATTCTCTTCCTTTTTGAGACTGGCTTAACATCACCGTCATCTTTAACTACTCCTAAGTAAAGAAAATAATTACACCATACAAATTTTAAATCAATGTAAACTAATTATTCTGAAATAATCATTAACACTGAAGATTTTAAAATATTTATTAAAACTAAAGATGAAGTTTTATTTGTATTTTCTCAAGTAACATAAAATATTTAATGCTATTAGATTTTATAGTCATTTCAATTGAAATTCTATAGTAAATATTTAGTTTCAATTAAAATTGAAACATCTAAAAATCAGAGACCCAATTGGGTACAAACTAGCATCTTAAAGAGTCCATCCCCAACTAGCAAAAGTGGATACAGCTACTCTTACTAGGAGATCAAACACTTCACACATTATGCAGAGGGACACTGTTTGCAATTCTTTCAATTAGAGAAATTTTTTAGTCTTGACAGATCATCCACATACAGTAAACAGATTGTGATGAATGATGAAGTATGCTCTGTCAGATTCACAATATACCTCTGATTTATATCTTTTTTAACTATCTTTAATAATCTGAATGTCAACAGCTTTCTTGCTATGTTCTATTTACGCAAAAGGAAATTTTCAGTTACTTTTATAATTTTATTATATTTGAGATGCTTTTATTAACTATACTTGCATCAGTCTGAATGCTATTTTATGATTTAAAGCAGATTAGGTGTTTTAAAGTTGTTAAGAATCTGGTCTGTTTTATTGTGACCCAAATAATTTTATTGAAGGATTCATTGCACCAAAGAGGATTAAGTTTCTTGATGTCAAAGATTAAAGAAGACACACTACTTGAGAAAAATTAAAAATTGAACCATGGGTAACCATAAGCATGAATAAAAGTATTGTATAGAAATAGTCCAATACAAACTTCAAAAACACGAGAGTAACTGTAGTAGGAATGTTAGAAAATTATCCCAAAAATCCAAAATCATCCATTCTATGGAAAATTCCACAATGCCAAGTACAATCTTATGTCACAAAAAGGAAACTAAGTGATTTCTACCCATGAAAGTGTTGCAGATTTGGGTTTCCAGATAAGTAACATTATCAAAAATGGATCTTTCCTTATAGAAACCCCTATTGGACTAATTAAGGTATTGGTTGATAAATGAAAGGATCTGAAGTATCTTTACCAGACTTCAGTAATCACTACAAAATGTTGGAAACTTCATGTTGGTGGGCATTGTAGTGTTTTTATTATTATTATTATTATATGAAAGATTTCAAGTTCTTCATTTTAAGGCAAGTCTTGTTGATGGTGAAAAAAATTGCATTTTGCTCAGCTCTACTCTTAGTCCTTATAAATGAAAAGAGAGCCTGAAACATTAGCAACTGTTTTATTCAGGAGCTAACGATATCTGTAGAAGAGAGTACAGGTGTTCTGATTTTTAATGTAAATAACAAAGTCTTTATAAGTTCCACACATTGGCTGCTTCTACCTCTTCACATCTTCTAGTTGTCTATTTAAGATGTAATAAAAGAAACATAATGAGGCCAAGAGTTCAAATTTTGATGACTGTTTCTGCTTTTATACAAAAGCAAAAATGTTTGCTAGTAATAAAATTCTGCAAGTAGTAAAAGAATCTTCTTAATTCCTACTACAACTTCATTTCTTACGAATCCTTTTGCTTTTATCATTTCATCTAGGTTTGCAACACCTGTGTGGTTAGATATGAACAAGCCATAAGTTTGCAAGATTCCACAATTCCTTAAAATCATATTAAATTTCGAAACTCCTCATAGCAATTGACAGATTTTATACTTATTCCATTTGAGTAAATCTACTTTGAAATAATTTAGTACCTATAAAATGCATAAATGAAACAAAGTTACTTAAAAATTTTAATTCAATGTTTCCCAAATTATAATGGTTATGCTATTTATGAGGATATTTTCCAATTTTAGATTATTATAAGTGATTAACAAGTAAATGTCATTACTAACTTTTGTTTAAATTACAAATATATAATGGCAGATCTCATGAAATTGTATCATGCCACATGTTAGAAAGTGAACTGTGCCTGGCCGTTAAGCGGCGCTGTTAATCGCTTCATTTTTTTTCTGTTTTGTAGTATAATAGAAATGTAAAAATGCTGTAATAAAGATGTTTTTGTGATTGTCTCTAAAATTATTTTTCCTTAACGAATATTTTAAAAAATACTTTTATCTCCAGCATCAAATGGATGTAAACCCCATAAATAAGAATTTATAAGAACTTTAAAGTAAAAAAAAATCATTTAGGATTCAACTCTCTACTTATATAGATGAGAAAACTTACGATGGAATGAGTAGTGATATTCTCGGGCCTGTCTTCTGCGAGCTTCTATTTCAGCTCGCCTTTTATTCCTTGCATTAATTTTATCTGAAATGAAAAAGAATATCTCGACATTCTTTATTCAGTCGCCAAATTGAGCAATCATTTTAGTGTCTTAAATATGAAAAATTTATACAATACATATCTTTGTAATAAAATGTGTATCAATATATGTTTTTCAGTAGTAAAATTTACAAATTATAGATATGATTAGTTACAAAATATACTTATTATGCACTAATGTTTTCTTTATTATTTAAAGTATATAAAACTTTAAATGTTTTAACAAATATATAGTTTTCAAAATCTATGTTTGGTATCATTTCAGAAATTTTTTTGTATAATCAATTGCATTAAAATAAAAATTATATTCAGATTTTAAAATTATTGCTTAGCTACAATATATCATTTATACAAAATAAGATTCTAACTGAATGTAGACAAGTTATCATTGATTATATATATAACTAATTTTTTTTAAAAAAATACGTTGCAAATTTTCTGTTCTTAAGAAACACATTACTATGTTATTTAGATGTATTTTCAAAGATGAATAAACTGATTTATAAACCTAAACATTAAGAAAAACGATTGCTTTGCCATCATAATTCTTCCAATTTTTCCTCAAATATTATTTGATAAAATAGAAATTTAACCTTTTATGTGATTTAGATGGAAGCATCATACATTCTCTTATGAGTTGGATTTAATACCGTGGAATATAAAGGATAAGGAGATGACATAACAGAAGTACTGCTACATTAGTCGCCAGTCTAAAAGTAATTGCTTACAGATAACATAGGCTCTGGACGGGCAATGTGGGATTAGTTTGTTTTTATATACGAGGTCTAAATAATATTCCTTGCATTATAAACAATCTCATTTCTGCAGAATCTACACTTCAAATGAAAGAAGCTAATCATATCAGTTTCCTTTTGCTATGAAAAATCCAACATGCATTTATAATAGAAAATTTATCCAAATATTTTAAATTAAAAATTAATCAGAAGTGATTTTCGAAGCAAAAATAAACAATCGTTAATTTAATAAATTTTTAATGTGTATTGCTTGTATCAGAAATTGTCATTAAAATTATTTTTACACACTTTGTATGATTTAATTTTATACATTAAATTATCAACAGATTTTTGTAAATAATTATTTAATTGCACTTAAATTCAAAATCATAAATTCTAAGGCTAAATAAAATTCATTGTATTTTTTAAAATTTAATGTACTAGGCATTAAATTAAAAGAGCAGACTATTTTGACTGCTTTGCTCTTTAAGGGTGTCATTTTGATAGCAGATATGGCTTGCTGAATACTCACTCCTACTTATATTCAGCTTAATAGTCCTGAATGGAGAGGCACGCAAGATAATAAGTCGGAAAGATAACTCATCTAGGTTTGAAGGAAAACCACAATTCCAAGAATTAAATCAAAAAAGCTCCATTTGCTGAACATGAGAGCATTTGCTGTCTCCTCAAATTATAAATCATCCAAGAGTAGTGAAAGTGTTAATCACTTTAGTCCTTGCTGAATGAGATCTCTCATTTTTACTGGGGATTTTAGGATTTAAAAAGGTAAAAGGGGTGAATTTTACAGCGGGAGGAGCGACAGACCACATGCTACTTTATTTTGTGGCAGCTAACAGATTGAGAGGTACAATATGTAACTTGTTGTCGAGCCTCAATATAAGAAATTTTTATTCATCTTAATCAAGACCTCTTTCAACAACTTGTTATGGCCAACAACAATATTACAACTTTGAGTCTCCCTTAAAGTTGACATGCCTTCCTTCGATGGGCAGTTCAAACTTTCATGGGCAACCCACTGTGCAACGACGGCAAGTTAGTTTGCTTCTGCAAACGGTCTTTGAATGTACAAAATATCAGGAACGAAAGCAATTGGCTGTGAATGAAAGGTTGGATGGGTACGTTCAAACGCGTGTCTAATCCTCACCAAATAAAGAAAAACTTCATGAGGAAAAGTAAGAAAAAATGTCAAAATTAAGAAAAGTGACAATTTTGAAACAATTAAATACTAAAGGATTTTTAGAAAGTGACTAAATAATAATTTCTAATATCTAGAAGCATGAGAGAAAGATTACTATTGAGTTTAAAGCAAACTAAAATTACTCGGCATTTCTCCAGAAAAACAGTGCGCTTGTTTTAGACTTTGTTGTGGTTTCGGCTTTATTCCGCTTTATGCGCGTAAGAGCATTTCCCCTAAAGCATCTTTCCTTGACAGGCTTTTTGTTCAAATATTTGTGTTCACACCACTAAACGGATCAATAAAAGAGAGATTTTTCAAAATGGCATTGCAATATCCAGTGTCCCGAATTGTCCTCCTCGAAATGAAATTTGTTATTTTGTGGTTAGTTTATTGCTCAATGGTTATTAATTTATTCATTCGTTTTTTTACACGAGTGCCAATTAGACCGGGACCTACAGCTTGAAGTGTATTCCAAATTACAACAAACTTCCAAGTCCAAGGTGGGATTCGAACCCTCAAACTGTTGAACAGAAGACAAGAGCACTAAATATTCAATTTCCAGCTCTGTGTGAAATGTGTTAAAAGGACTGAAAGGAATTTCTCCAAATCGTTAGTTGAAAATTGAGTTTCTTTTTTAATTTAGCCTTAATTTTTTAGTATAACATTCTCAAGTTATCCATGGCTTAACTCAAATTTTTTATCCTAAGCAAAATTGTTTTGTTAAAAGGATGGATACTTCGAAGAAATTAAATTTTAACTCTTGAAATTGACACATAATAGATCAGGTTTTATTTTGTTAATGTATTCCATAAATTTACTGAATACCGAATTTCTGCTAATAAAAATATCAAGATGCATTATTATGATTACATTTAAGATTACATTATTCGATGCTTATACATTCTCAGAGTATTTTTACTTATATAAAGGCTACAAAAATTATATTTTTATGAAAATCACACACTCTCAAGTCAATGGATTTTTAGCTCTTGTATTCAAAGATTTTGAAATTAGAAACAGAGTGAAAAACTTACCATCAAGTCTCCTTAACTTCTCCGCCAATTTCTGACGTCTGACTTCCCAGAAATGTGGTTGGTCATCAGAGCCGGAAGTTACGGAAGACATTGAAGAAATACTAGATGATGAAGACATTTCTGAAATAATACAGAAATCAAGACGTTTAGAAAATCATTTTAATATCAACTAGAAACTAGTTTTGAAGCATTTTGTTTCATTGAACTTAGCATGCTTAAATCTTGTCACGTTAAACGGAAAAATGTCTTCTAGTTCCGTTATGTATTATTGGAATTACCATTTATTTGAGTAATAAAACAACTAATTGGAAAAATTAAGAATTGTAGCTTTAATTTATCAAAATTATATGCCAAACATAGACATTGATCAAATTCACTTTGAGATATTATAAGCAATATTTTGTTTAGTAATGTAAAATTGATATTAATTTTCCTAAATTCCAAACTAATAAAAGTCAAGAAAATAAGCTGCACAAGTATTTACTTCCAACGACGATTATTGGGATAAGTTTTCCAGTTACTTTTTCAACAAGTTTTCTTAATTATTTTTATCAAAATGAAAAATAGACCATAAATAATATCCCGTATCTTGACTTTTAGAGAATGAAAATAAAGAAAGATAAAATATTACTTATAAGTTAATTACATTTTGAAACCTTTTTTAAATAAATTTTTTAAGTATTATCTTTTTAATATATGGTGTTCCTATTTTTCTTTCACATCTATGCAATTTATTGACAATTACATGGATTCATTTGTGATTTTTATTCTGAAGGAATATATCGCAGAATTTATTTTTCTATAAAAAATATTAGTTTGTTTTCTTACACTTTTTCCCCACAACTAATTTGACTTGCCCGTTTTCTGAAGTATTTTTCGAAACAATAGAGTCTTAAGTGAGAATCAAACCCTAAATTTATTGAATGGAACGCTAGAGCATTAATCATTAAGCTGCTAGCATCTCCTTATTCATTTGCTATTCTGTCTAGGGTCTGTACGTAGCAGCAAACTAATACTCAAATACATTTGAATGCTAAAATCTGTATTCGAACTCAGGACACATTTCTAATAATAGTCGATCAAGTCCAAAATAACTTTCCTTTCAAACTGAAATTTGTGATTTTTTTTAACATATTCTCTTCAATTATAAATTGAAGAGAATAAGAATTTGTTAACACAATAATTATACTAGACAAGATCTTCGTTTTAAAATGAAATCAATATTTTAGAAATATTAAATGAAAAAAATAATTTCCAGGCAGTGAGATATTTTGACGTAAACAGATATGATTTCAATAAATTGTTCAAAGCTCATAAACAAGCTACTTAAAAGAATTATATTTAATAATAAATATAATTTAAAAGAAACTTATGATGCATGCTTTCATTTCATAAATGTACGAGCTGTCGTAAATATCTATAAGCACACCATATTAGGGGGGGGAAAACAAGCTTTATTTTTGCTTTCAAAATTGAAGTCATTTTACGGTGCAAGGATAATTCTTAACAAGTTTTCAAATATTTGAATGCGAATAATCTTTTGATTAAAAATAATGCAGCAAAAAGTACAAAGTTAAGTAACTTGTGATAGTTTTGTTGGCTGAGTTTCTCTCTGGGCTCTCACTATTTTAAAAGTTTTATTTAATAAAAACATACTTTATAGCAGATAGGTTTGGTTTGTTTGTCGCTCAACGGTCATTTTTTGCACACGAGGGCTAATTAGACCGGGACCTACGGTTTTTAAAGTGGATTCCGAACCACTACAAACATTCACGCCCAAGGTTAGATTTGAACCCACGAACTGTTGAAATGAAATCAAGAGCGCTAACCATTCAGCTGCCAGCTTGGCTTTAAAGCATGCAGAAAACATTCAATACAGGAATCGAACTTGCAAGATTATTCTTTAAAAACCGAATAGTTTTTCCGTTTCCATTTATATTATTCCTTCCGGTCCATCAAAACAAATTTGACCAAGACATGCAGTTGAAGAGTAACTACCAAACCTTATTAAGAGCCTTTAAATTCAATGACCAGAACCGATCTCAGAAGCAATTCAAGGAATGTCCAGAGCATTAAATAAAAATTCCAATTCGGTTACAAACTGCTGAAAAGTAAGCATTGGAACTCCTCTTTGATTAGCAAAGTAGTATACATTTTAAAAATCCTAAGGGCAGCTGGGCATTGGAGAAATTTTATTAAATAAAAGTTTAAAAATTGCTTCTCATATAACGGTTACTTACCACATAAAAAAGAAATGTGTTACTCTTTAAAGTATCAGACTTCAATTTAAAACTAAATCAAGAAATTTCTCATAAAATTCCCAATTCTCAAATTTTAAATTATCGAGATGGTTAGGTTTGTTTGTTGCTCAATGGACACTTTTTGCACATGAGGGCTAATTAGACAGGGACTTATTGTTTAAAGTGGATTCTGAACCACTACAAATATCCATGCCCAAGGTGGGATTCGAACCCATGAATTGTTGAACCGAAGGCAAGAGCGCTTACCATTCAGCTGCTAGCTCGGCTCTCACTATCAATGGAATTGTCCTTTGTGATTCAGTAGTAATAAATGGTAGAAAGATAGCCAAGATATGGACAGTAAAATAATCCACCCGTTAACCTAACCACTTTGTGATTTCCAGGTATATATAATGTATATACTATAGTTTCTCTTTTACTCAGAATGTTAACTTCAAATCTGAATAATAATCACCATGGAACACCAGTAATTGGATGATCCATGTTTACAAACATGTGCGTAAAAGCGGGTGTTTGTAAATTGCTCAGCTTTTTTTTTTCTTCCCTTACGGCACATTAATATGGGCACACATCTATGAAAATTCTTTCTGAAAATCTAAATATGGCAAATTAAATTGTCAGCCTTACTTTGTCAAAACATGAAAACTTTTCCATAATATCAAACATTTTTCTTTTATTATTTCATATAGCCTATTAGAAAATAATAAAATGATTCTTTATCTTCTACATCTTAAAAAGATAGTTATTTGAATTTTTGGATAGTTATCTATATTTTAGTACTATCGCGTTTGGAGCATGTGGATTAAATTACCGGAAGTTATTTTAAAGAGTCAGAGTTAAAAATAAAGAATAAAATATTAGGATATTTACAGTGACATTGTTTTATTGAAGTAAAAATTTCTTACATTATTTTTTAAGTTAAATCTAGATACATTTCAGGGATATATTACCTACATAATAGATTTGCTTAATGATGATGTCTAGCTACTTAAGTAACAAATATCTACTGAAATTTAATTGTTCGAGAAGTAGGATTATGCATTTCATTCCTAAAAGTTGATTAAAAAGTATTTGAATTTCTTTTTATTTTAATTGTTACGGAAATCAATAAACTAAAAATAATCACTGAAATCTCCATTTTAGAAAAATGTCACCAACATTTTTTCCCTTAACTTTCAGTTTTCTATTAAAAACATTTTTTATTAGCAATCCAAATCAATATGTATTAAATGTTAACTAAAGTAGTTACTTACCTATTGAGGGAAATTCTTGAATACTTAGAGAAAAAAACTTTAGATAATTTTTAATGATTTATATAAATCAGAGCAATAACTTAGGAAAACCTAGCAACTAGAATAGCAAAATCAGCAATGGAAAATAGACATCTGCCTTCGGAATTTTCTATTCAAACTCTCCGAACTAATTAGCACAAGGCGATATCCGGCCAGCTCTGATTCGCCACGAAGTTTGAAAGGCGCCTTCTGGTGATATTGTATGGAAATTTGGAAGGTCAACACATTCCCAGATAAAATTTTAAGCAAGAATTGATAAACATTTTAATATTCATATATTTGAAACAAAGTAAGAATGAATTCCTTTCATCCAATCTAATGTTTTCTAAAATAAATTATGTTAGAATAATATGGTAAAAAAAAAAAAAAAAAAAAAAAAAAGAATTCCTACATTTTTTCCCAAAAAAAAATCTTTCATATAGAATTTCTAAGTGCCGTCAAAGCTAAAAGAAAACGAAAGATTTCTATCAAATCTGTATTAATATGAAAAAAGTAATTTTTTTTATATATTATATATATATATATATATCCGACTTGAAACATGGGCCCTATTAAGACTTAGGATTATGGTAAAGAAAAATGGCAATCACAATATTTTTACTACGATTTATAATTAAGAGCGAGCGTAGAAGATAATTTTTATACATTATAGGATCCATTATCCGGGAAGCTCGGGATGGAACATATTCCGGTTTTCGGATTGCTGTCGAAAATTTCAATAACCATTTGCAAAAAATCGCGACACTCCTCTCACAAATTATCCATGAATAATTTGCGAGAGGAAAAATAATAACTATATCGTTAATATTTTTAATGAAAAATACACGCACACATATATACATAATAAAATAACTTGAAATTTGCAAAGTAAGATTTTTTTTGCTTATTGATGCAAAAATATCGCTATTTTTTTTTAATGTTTTAGTTTATCTGACAGTAAAGTTTCTTGTATTTTGTATACAGACATAATATTGTGTTCCTTCAAAAAGATTTTTGTTCCATTCCGCGGATAAGTTCTTTTGGTATTTCTAGGCAACGGTCATTGGAAATGATTTCCATATTTTCTATTGAGCAACTTCACTGACGATCTCGTCATCAGTTAACTGAAGTACAGTCGGACATTTAAGGAATCTTGTATAGTTTTTTCATCGATTATTTCCTCACTTGAAATGCTTTTGGCATATTCTAACAATTCTAGGATCATTTCTTTTTCTTGTGACATGCAAAAATAAAAAAAAATAATAATTCATTGTTTTCTTCTCTTTCCAGAAAAATTGAAAGAGGTCAGATATTATGCCAAGCATGATCAGAGTATTCTTGTTCTAGGAATTCCGGGAATTAACAATTCTCCAAATGGCATCTTTGATCGAAAACCTGTTTTGAAAATCTATCATTCCCTCACTGGAGTTGCAGAATCCTAAATATTTTCGGTTAATAGTCGTTTTATACAAGCATTTTTAACGAATTTAGAATACCCTGATCCATTGGCTGTATCAAAGATGTGCAATTTGGTTGGCAACTCGGACGTTGTCCTTTTCAAGAGTTTCTGCCTTGGGATGCCTTTCAAAAAAAATTAAAAAGGAAGAAAGGGGAAAAAATTACAATCTGAAAAATACCGGATTTTGGGAAGCCGGATTATGGATCCAATGCTGTATCTTACAAATTTTTAACCAAATGACAAATTTTACAAAAAAGAACATTCTTTAAAATTTTCAAAATTAAATATTGTGTGAATTTGCTTACTAATCTAATGCTTATATATTATTAATGTTTTTTAATAATAAAAATATCATTTAGCCTCCGGTACACTTTGATTTAGTATTTAAAATCTGATTGCACAGAATTAACGATAAATAAAATGGCATTGACAGAACTTTAACACCCAACCCCTTTAGGCGGTTGCAAGGCATCGTAAAATGCACTGATACTAATCTTTTTGGAATGTCTTTTATACACTGTGGGCCGTATTTGTGTCACAAGATGACGGGAAAATTCTCAATCACCCATCCCGAAAAACCTACACATACTAGAGGTAAGAATAAACCCTCCATTTCCCTTTGCACAATAGCAGCTGGAATCGAACTCGCGGCGGTTTGTTCGGAAGAGGCATGAACATAGACTACCCCACGAACATTTTTAGTGCGTGAACGAAGGTATCATCAGCATTGCTTGAAAAAAAAAGAAATTTTTCAAAATAACAATGTCAATCAAAACAAATGTAATAAAAATTTTTTTCAAAAGTGGTAGTTTAAAATTCACCGTGACATAGTTGTCAGGCAATGTTTATTCAAAGTGAGAGGTGATGAGTTCAAGCCCCCATTCACTGTTAGGAAATTTCTAGTTTCTTTCTAGTAAAAATGGAGGAAATGAGAACCGTTTCGGCTTTCAATGTGTGCAAGATGAGACATGAAATATTCATCCTGATTACTTGAAAATTTTGGTTTGACTTGTTTATATATCGGTCATTTTAAACATCGGGTTCTAACTTAAGCTTTAAGCTCCGGTTAGCCCTTGTCAGAAAGAAATAACAGTCTAGCGTAACTACATGATCGGTAAAATATTAATTGGATTTTATTAAGTTTTGACGTTAAAAGTTAAATAAATTGTGTGTACTTTATTTAAATAACATATTAAGAAAACGTTATGAGTGAAATTACTTCATTTAAGTCCATTTTTAAATCAATTCTGAATTATTACAAATGTCAAAGATTTAAGCAGGAATCGAACTCGTGACAAATATGAACCAGAGCGCTAAGCAATCAAAGGCCGTCTGAAACACGTAAGTTATATGAAAGAATACTGATTGTGATACTCTGATTATTTTCGTGGCAAAATTCGGTAACCTTTAATTGACAAAAAAGATAAAAATAAGATAAAAATATATATTCTCGATTAATGAATTTTTTTTTTCAAAGATACATTAGCCTTTAAAAGTTAAACATTCGTTTTTAAAGTTGTCATTTATGTGTAACTGCTGGAAAAATAGCTTTTATGGCATCGGATACCTCATCATTTTTACATTCCCGTATTATATTTTGTTTAAAGATATGCACATTAAAATGAAGATTGAAAGAGGCCCGATTTCAATATTTAATAAATTTTTATTAATGGAAATTCAAGATTTTTACTTATTTGGTTTTCCACAGTTGATTAACTCTCGAGGCCTCATTTTGATGTGAAAACTAGAGTTTGGAATTAGACTAGTAAAAATGGAAATATTTTTAAATCGCAATTTTTAAAACAAAAGTTTTTAACTAACTTTTTCCTCCTAAAACTAACTAGTTTGGGCGTCTGTCAGTGTACAGAATTAGCAATGTACAGACAATTGTTTAACTATTATTACGAGATCTAAAATATGTAAAAAATAAACAATTGAAATATATTTTTTTGTTTCAGATGAAATCTAAGTTATAGGTTTATGTAACTGAAATAAAAATGCGGAGAGACTAGAAAAAATAGAGTGTCATAAAATTCTGAAAATACTTTTCCTCTTAGCTTTAAAAAAATCCCTAATACCATCGTGCAATTTATTGCTTGGTATTTATTCTATTCTTAATGTCCAATATCTTAAATTTAAAGTACGATTTTTAAAGTATATTAGTTTTTATGTGCTATCACATAATATTTCTTAACATACACTGATAGCCTTTAATAGTTAAGATAAAACTTGTTTTCGCTCCAAGTTTGAAAATGAATGTTGAAATACCAAATTTGGATAACATGCGCATAAAATAAGCATGTGCTGATTGCAGCATAGAACAGAACAAGAAAAGCAATCTAAATTAAAAAGTCCATTCTCAAAATAAAAATCAGTTTCATGTGACAAAATGTCATGGAAAGAAAACACAATGAGACATACATGCTTCAAAGAAACTAAACGATAAATAAAATTATCGTTTTCCTTACAATTACACAAAATCGTATAAACATTTAAGACATAATTGCCAATTAAAAAGCAATTCAGCTGCTCCTTACTCTGGAAATGTTTTAAAATCGGTTGATTTACTACTTTCCATCGGCGGCTTTCGATTATTTTGTTTTAACGGAGACAAAACAAAGATCGTAATTATCACCTGCAATAACAGTCACTGCTAAATCATCAGCATCAAAAAGTAACACTATCTTTCCTTAAAAGCGCTCTCACTCTATTATGATTTGAAAAATAAGTATATACCAAACGCTGAAATTTTTAAATCTAAATTGCAAAAATCTATGAATAAAAGAATAAAACTTTTATTTCAAAGGGAAGAAATTTATTGAAAAAAAAATTTACGAGGGAAGTTTGAAATTATCCTTAATTTCATTATTCTTACAATATAATCGGAGGAATATTTGTTACTACTTCATTTTATTGCAGCATAAGATAAACAAGCAAATTATACTTGAAAAAAAAATATCAGTTAAAAGCATCCAAACGAAGGGCAAACATTAATACTTTACCGTCTTTAAGGAGAGTCGTGTGGTATATACTTTTTTCAAAATTTTTAAGTATTGATGATTTTTAACTAACCAAGGAGTAAAAAATGACACTTCGTTTTTCAAAAAATGTTATTTCGCAGTGAGATGTACATTTTGATTTATTTCATGATCTGTTCGTAGTTGAACCTAAATTTAATTTCAAAACAAAAAAATCACTTTCTGAAAAGTACATCACCAGAGTAATTTCATCACTTAGATTAAAAACATTTTTTTTTTTTTTTTTTTTTTTTTGATATTCTTGAGTGTTAAATTATCTAACGATTCCTTAATGCATTGCACTATTATAGAAGTTATGGGAACAGGAATGCTACAAACATCCACACCCGAGGTGGAATTCGAATAATTCATTCATTCTCAGCTGAGCAATCATTCGTTCTCAGCTGAATGAAAGACTTTCGACACTGGTTTCGAAAGCTCTCGAACACTTAGGAATTTCAGCAGAATATATAAAAGTAATAATAAAAATTAGTAATTATCAAAACTTTTAAATAATTATTTTAAAATTGCATACATTTTAAAATCAACTTTATTTTTATGAAAAATATTAGGCAAAATAGGAAACATAAGTATGCTATAAAAATTATCGTACACTTTAAAATTAATGATGAACAACAAAATATATATTGCAGTCTTTATAAATTCGTAAATACATTCAATGATAAGCCTCAGTTAAACAACTTTCAGACTTCTGAGCGAACTGTTCACTTGATTCTTTTGTTACATCAGAATCAAGCTTCTCTATTCACCGTTGTTTTAAAAAATTAGTCTTTTGATTTTCCTCTTCGAATTTTAGCCTCTTTATCCTTAGATAAGCTCAATTAAGCTTAAAGAAGTTTAGTGTCTCGCTAAATGATCATCCCCCCCCCACACACACCAAGGTTAATTAAATCGGCAGCTAGGGTTTAAAGTGGATTCCAAACCACTACAAATATTCATGCCAAAGATGGGATTCAAACCCATGAATTATAGCGATAATCATTAGACTACTAAATCAGCTACGCTTAATGAAGACTTAAAGTACTGTTTTTAAAAAGTTGGTGCAATAGACACCTTATACTACAGATGTATGCAATGAGTCGTTCCCTTCGACTACTTATCTTGATTTTAAAAAAACTATGAAACCAAATTTAGAAACATTTTTCCAGCATTTCTTAAAGCAGAACATAATTCATTTCATCAACTATAAAGTTCAATATTTCTTACATAAATATAAGCCACATAAAAATTTTACATGGCTCCAAACTTTACTCTTCAAAGTAACTTGCTTGGATTAAATTAATTTTTCCAAGTAATTATCTCATTGGATTCAAACAGATTTGAAAATTTAATCAGAAAATAAAACATTCAAGTGTGTGATTTTGACTTATTTTCCATTACTTAAAATCTAGATTTTAATTTTTTGCACTCCCCGAACCTTTGTTTAGCAGATCTGAAGAAATCAGTGAAGTACTGAAATTGGGATTTCTTATCAAATTTCTATTCATAAAACTCTGATTTCACTACTTGCATTTTTGAATCTAGTTTTTCAAGTAATTTTAAAATATTTAGTTATTCAATTCAATAGAATTTAATAAGTTTACAAACAAGTCTTTTTATATAAACTAAAGTTTACTAATTTAGATTTTATATAGGGAAAAATAATTTTCAGTGTTAGTTTTTCCTAATAAAATCTCTCATAACGGATAACGATTTCTTTTAAGGAAATCAGTTTTATTCTGAAGCACAAGGAAATATAAAAAAAGTGCTAAATTTATCGTATCTCTATAGCCAATTGAAAAATTTATTGTAATTTTCACACATTTTTAAATACGGACTTAAGGTACATCGTACATACACTCAACATGGTTTTAATCCATGAGAAAACAAATTGAATTAAAAGGAATTTTGTTTAGTTTTATGAGCCAAAAGGATACGTTGTAAATTCAATGTAAAACAATATGTTACAGATTAGTTGTTAAAGCAATTGGAGTAATTTTACAGTAACCTTTTCAAAGAAAATTCATTTTAAAATTTATATTTGATTTTTTATTTTTAAAAAAATTAGGTGTGTTCTAGTTATTTATAATTTTAACAATTTATATTGTTTTCAGATCAAATTTCAATACATTTCAAAACACTGTAAAGCAAATTCTAGGTTAGTTAATCTTTTGATTGCTTTAAGAAATTTTGATAGCTTTTTCTAGAAATAAGATTAGTTTCTTAAGTAGCAGAATTCAGTAAATTCTTGAAAAGCTATTTTGCAAACAGATTAAGAAATATCTGTTTAAATTAAATCTTACATATTTTACATATTCACTAAAAGGCTATATTATTTAAAATTATAACAAATGCATATTTGAGTAAATTTAATTATGTTAAGAAAATAAAATTAAAGAACTATTGTTAAAAAAACTAACTAAATATTTTGGGAAACTACATAAAATTGAAAAGCAACTAATGTTTAAGTATACTTCTAGGAAACCATTGTAAAGTCATCGACAAATAATCTTCAAAATTTAATGAATATATAGCTATTTATCACAAAACTGCATTTATAATAAGCTTACAATTACAGATTAAAAGAAATTTCAATTTTTTTAATTTCTCAATTCAACCATTCTAAAATAATGTTTTCAAAAAGTTATACAAGAATCTGTCAATGGCATTTGCAGAATTGTAGAACTCAACCAAATTTAAATGAAATCTGCAAATACAAACTGACAAAGATTACAATAAAAAAATTGGATTTCATAATGTTAATTATTTAAATTTAATAATGAATAGCCATTTGCTTGCAACTATATTTAATAAATTAATAATTTGTACTTTTCTTTCAATTTCAATTTTAAATGTCAGTAATATGAATTTAAAAAATTTTAGCTTTTGATTCCTCTGCTTAAATAATCGCAATAAAGCTGTGTGGTATATTTACACCGTAATTCTTCCAAAAAATGTTTAATTACCATGTTTATACGATCCATATATTTTTTTTTCATAAATCTAAAATAATAGTTTGATGTATTTAGATTTTACTATGTATAGTAATTTTATTCCTCACGAGTGCAAAACCACTTTCAGTATGGTTTTATTATACGGAATGTTTTATAAGCAAATTTTAGTCCTTAAACTCTAAACAATTGTACCAAATTTTAAGTAGAATAAATTCTTAATCAGTAAATATTGAGTTCATTTTCCCCTTTCGATTCTTTTAAAATTACAAATTTAACTTTTAAACGCAAAATTAAGGTAATTAATAAAATAACTTAAGCTGTTTAATACTGTTTTTTACTTAATGTAATAATTATTATACAAAACACATAATATTTATATCGTGTTATTAATATCATAAAACACATATTATTATCGTGTTTTCTTTACAATGATAAAATTTAGTGACAATATTTTTCTGACTACTAGAAAGATGATGGTTAACACAAAGTTTTGCGAATTGAACGAAGTACAATTTTATATTTCAGAAAATTGGAAAGATTTGAGCAATGTTAAAAGATTTGCATAGCTTGAAAATTTAAAATTAACTTATTTAAAAAAGATGTTTTCATCTACATTCTGAAAATTTGGGAAACCAATTAGAAATTAATGTCTTATAACTTCCGATTAATTTTATAATACAATGATTTAAAAACTGTTCCAAGAATTTGAGGTTTAAAAACATAATAAAAACATAGTTTATAAAAGGCAATTTAATTTTGTATATTAAAAAAGAGATTTAAATATAAACTTCTAAAAATCATTTAAATAAATGAGGAATATTTCCATTGCTTTTAAATACACTTAATATTTACGAGTTAAATTTTAGTATAGTTACAACATTACAATTCTCATATTTAAGTTAATAAATGCAATTGAAAAATAACTTACTTCAAAATATATATATACTTCAATCCAAATTAAATTTTAGAAGTTTTCATAAAAAAAAGTTTCAGCCTTGTGAAAACTAAATTATAAGCTTTAAATGAAAATAAAATATAGATCACTATTTGTGATCAGTTAATAATATTTTAAATTTATAATCACAACTTGTGACAATAAAAATAATAATTAATCACCACTTGTGACAGAAGAAATTATAATTTAAGAAAGACAATTTGGCTCACGAATACAGAAAAATTCCAATCAAAAACTCTTAAGTAACAACAATGTAATCTATACTAAGCAGAATTTTCATTTAGTTTTTATAAACTTGTCAGTCTCCTACGCAGAGGAACTGAGAAACATGATTGGTGGAGAGATAACAGCGCAGATGTCATGGTATAAATTTGTATATCTTCGTTTCTGCCAAATAAAGCTCTCGTTTTCAATCAAAGTTTAATTCGAACCTTAAATGCCTCTCTCTCTCTCTCTCTTTTTTTTTTTTTTTTTTTTTCAACGTCATAATTATACCAAAGAGCTTTACAAAAATGTTTGCATGTATGGCTTTTCTCTGAACTTCTACTGGAAAAAGAGCCACGTATTTAGCTGACTACATTTCGGGAACAATGCATTTTTTTTTAAATAAATTGCTAAAGTTGCTTGGATGAAAGTACTAAAATTTATTCGTTTTTTGTTATTCCATTATGCTGTATCAACTAGAAGCGAAATTTTTCTAACAGTTTATTTCAATTTAATTTTTTTTCTACGATCTGCAATATATGGTGTTGTTAGTAGCTTAATCTACCTCCTAGCAAATACCTCGAGATATTACCACTTAAATCCACGGTCAACAGTGAACTTTATACCAAAAACAGTGTTTTTCGTTCCAAACTACAACACAACAAAAAATATATATTTCTTTATATAATGTGTATAGGTATTAAAATAATTATTGCTTTTTTACTTTTTAAGTTGAAATAAAAATTACATTTTGTAGGAAAATTGGAATTATTGCCATTGTTGTTGCACAAATTGTTGCTTAATCATAACAAATGTTGTTTCAGTTTAAAAGTTTCAGCAACTTGCGTTGGTTCAGCTGCGTAACCAACGCAAGCAGAAAACTAGCTGCTCCGAAGTCCACCAACGGAGGGTGTGTTAGTCATCTGCTTGTGTATCTTTCAAATAAAAATTTTGGAAAATTTTTTGTCACAAGCGATAAATATGGCTTTCTACCTGTAATGCTTGTACCTAAAAGAAATGGGAGGAGATATTTTCTAATGTTTTATAAAGTTATTTGGCTAGTATGTTATTTACGACAACTAAAAAAAATTATTTATAAATGGTGCATTTTTTTCGTATATTTTGAGTTAGTTTTTGAAGATCTTTTGGGTGGTTTTACTTTTAAATCAATGTACGAAAAAATAAATATTAAATTTTTAAGTACTCTTATGAAAAACTGGGAAAAATCAGACCAAAAAAATTAATTTTTCAGACAATCAAACCTGTTTGTGCTTTCCGTGGAAAATTTATATTAACATTCATAATAATACAAAAATTTCAAATTTTTATTTTTATTTATTTAAATAGAATTTAAGATAAAAGATTCTAAAACTACAATTAGTTAAAACAATTGAAAAAAACCTATTTTTGTATAAATAGACGAAAATAGGTGAAAAAAATATACGACCAAAATCAAACTGCCACTGATTTGTGAAAAGGAAACACTATGGAGGTTTAAAAAGTATATATTTAATATAAATTTAACAAGAATTCTCTTATAGAATATCAGAGGGAAAATTACGCGTAGGACCAATTATTTTAATGAATGTCACTACTTTAAAAAAAGAAAAGATCAACGATTGGGGAAAAAAAAATACTTCATTAGTTGCATTTATTTCTATCTCTCTTCTTTAACGCTGAGAGGGTGGCGAACTGGTTAACGCCCGAGCCTTCTGCTTAACGATTCTAAGGTTTAATTAATGTCTCGTTCGTCTATGTCTGCAGTGATTTATAATCAACTTTAAACTGCGCCGAGCCGGCAGCTGATTGTTTATCGCTCTTGCCTACCGTTCAACAGTTCGTGGGTTCAAATCCCACCTTGGGCTTGGATGTTTGTAATGGTTCAGAATCCACTTTAAGCCGTAGCTCCCGGTCTAATTAGCCCTCGTGTGCACAAAATGACCGTTGAGCTACAAACGATTCAAACCAAACAACTTTAAACTGGATGTATCAGCCTAGATTAGCCTTCGAATGCAAAAAAGGACCATAGAACGACAAATAACATTCGTTCATTTGTGAAAAAGCTAATTTTAAATTTTATTATGTATTTGATGTTCCCTAATCACAATTTTATCTGAGCAATCTACTTATGAATGGATTATTTTTATTCCGTTATACAATTCTAATGTTCAAAATGTATGTGATTAATGAAATTTGACAGTGATTATAAGATATTTAATATTTTATTGCAGTTAATTTCTCATTTCATTTCCGTCGATACTTTGACTTAATATTAGTTTCGTTAAAATTTTTATGAAATCAATAAAATTTAAAAATAATATTTACAATTTAAATAATCACTTTCTACATATTTGACACATTAGAGTGTGTTTTAAATTATGAAACTCCATTCACGTAATTATGTATTATTCATATATCATTGTATGCTATTCACATTAATTCAAGCAGTAATGCAAAAGTTCAAAACTATATGAAAATGAAAACAGAAAGAAAGTTTCTGACAAGTTTCATTGTGAACTGCCTAACGGCTTGAGACCTCCGTCACGCCCACAGACTAACTTCCTCACGAGAGGACATTTTACAATAGTATAAACGAATCGCAAACTATAAAAACAGGAAAATTCCGCAGCACTCACTTGGATGGATAAACATATAGAAAGGAAAAGTTCAACTACAGTAGAACATCTACCGTTAACCAGTAATAGATGGGATCGAACCAAGGACTTCTTGCTCTGAAGAGAGGTGTTCCTTGACTAGTCCAAGGTGAGTCTACATGAAAGAGCTTCTGACACCGTACAGATTACAGACGAAGGCCATGTTGAAGCCTTTAAACTAAGTTCCACGGAACAAAAGAACTTCGACACTTGGAGTGAAATGCCTTAAAGGTCTCAGGCAATTTTGCGAAAACTTAGCGTGCATTGCGTACTTACCTTCCAGAGAGGGTTTTTATAGATACTGGGTCGTATTTACATCTCGCAAGGGAGATAAACTGGAAAACTCCCAAGATCACGCCTTGACTTTACTGCATGCAAAAAATAGAATTGTCATACCCATTTTCCTTTCATCAATAGTAAGTGAGATTGAACCTGGAACCCTTCACTCGAAAGAGCTGCACCATACCATTAGGTCATGATGGGCTCAAATTAAAGAACTTTTGACCCTGCGTTGTTGACTTCCTTGAAGCCTAGAGGATTTTAACGCCCACCATCCTGATGTCTCTCCCAGTTTTACCTGAAAATCGTTCGGGTACTTGAAATGGAGCCTTCCCTGTTTTGCCCGAGCGCCGCTCGTGCGATTAATTTTTTTACTTTATTGCAATGATTTGCCCGAATTTTTTCTTTCTTTAGTACACAACATTTCTAATAGATGTATCTGGTAGCTCAGTAGAGGTATCATTGCAAAAGTGCATGGTTATTTTATTTATTTATTTATTTATTTTTTTACGTGGAAAAAGCAAGTAGAGGTATGATTGCAAAATATTTTGGCGCTTTTGTTTTATGCGGAAATAGGCATGGATTTTGTTTTCACTATCTTAGTAGATTGCATGTTGCAAATTGAATTTCATTTAAATTTGAAGCTGTACTAAAGAAGAATGAGTGATACTGAGCGGCTTATCACAGAAGATAACTCTGATATTGAATCAGATAGTGAATCTGAAATTTCTATAAATGATTCTGAGAGTGATGAAAGTTCGTTTTCGGACTTCTCAAGTTATGATGAGGAAACAGAAAGTTCGGATGATCTAACTCAAGTTTGGAACTTTTGTGAACTTGATATTAGTAATCCTCCTTCACCTCCACCGCGATTTTCTTTCACTGCAAATCCAGCTGTTCATTTGAATATTGATCTAAGTAATGGAACTCTACAATTTCTAGATATTTTCTTTGATGATGATTAGGAAGAAGGATCTGAGTTTTAGACTTGATATAATAAATCGTTTTATCGAAAGACATGGGACAATAAATGATAAAAAAGGACGGCCAGGAATTTCGCCCACTCCCTTACGATTGACTGAAAGACACTTTTTACAAGTGATTGCTCCCAGTGAAAAGAAGTTGAGACCGACGAGGCAGCGCTTTGTGTGTTGCTCCAAAAGAAATGATTCTGGAAAACGGATGAGGAAAGAAACAAGATATTTTTGCCCGATTGTGATGTTGGACTATGCTTGTCTCCTTGTTTTAAAATTTACCATACAGAAACTGAATTTTAATAAGATATTAGATGTAAGTACATTTGTACATTTTCTTTTCTGAATTCAATTCCTGTAAAGTGTTTTTCCAGTTTTCTTATTTCACCGGGAAAAAGCAACTTTAAGTGAAAATTCAATTATTTTTGCTCTGAATAAAAATTAAAATTATTTCATATAATCAATAATTGCAACAGTTTTCACTCCTGATTTGAGTTCATATAATCGATTTTAACAGAAATTTGTTTCTGAAAAATATGCTTATTTTTTTACCCAATTTGTCAGAAAAAAGACGCTGTTAAGTGGTTAAAAGTGAAATGTGTTCTTTATAGGAAGGGAAGAATCGCGGAAAACTTCCAAGTAGCCATCCTAATACACATGCATGGTGCAGGATCGTGTCCCGTTTTTGAAGAGTGGTTGGATCGAACCAGGGAGCAAATATTCCTGCGATGTTTATCATTATGAGAAAAGGAAAGAGCTTTGTCACTGCGCAATGGACAGTCTAACGTCCAGACACTATTGTAAGGCAGTTTAGCATCCGATGTTCAGCAATGGTTGGGAACGAACTGGGAATTTAAATCTCCGAAGAGATTGGACCTGTAGGCCATCGTGAGCCCGAAAATGAAGGAACTTGAAAATACCAGAGATTTAAATAATGCTTCAATCGAAACAAGAGAAGGATTTTAAAAATAGAGCATTTTCAGAAAAATGTCTTGTTTCCAGTCTAAAGCTGTATAATCAAAAAACATTTCTTAAAAGTTATTCATATCGATGACGTATATTGTCTTTCAAGAGGAATTTTTTTAGGAATCGAGTTTAATATATTTATGTTGCAATCAAGGAAATGGAAAAATTCCCAAATAAAAATTCGAAAATATGCATAGTATAAATACATAGAAAAATATGCAAATATGCTCTTCAGCAGCTGCGGGGACTGAGCCCGGGACATTTCGAACTGTAGAGCGCTGTCTTACAACTAAACTATGGTGAGAATATTTTCGGTCAACTTTCAAATCTGATAAAAATTCTATCCCTTGTAATTAAGAAAATTTTCATTTAAAATGTCATTATCAAGGAGAAAAGCCGATTCGTCATCAAAGTGTGATCATTCAGCAAGTGAACATCATTTGAACACTTCGTGACTCATCCAAGCCTTGGATTATGATATTTACAAAGGTTAGCATCTGAATCCAACTAGCTTTTTTATACAAAAACTAAAACGCAACAGACGAACCCGCAGACATTTTTCGGAAAATCTAACTTCTTCAGCGTCACCACCTAACATGCATTTTATGAGAATATATTTCAGCGTTTATGAAACTTATTCACACATTCAATGCGCTAATTTAAAAAGGTGAGAAAATCTTACCATGATGTGTAAGAAAGAATCCACCTTAAAAAAGAATGTAAAAATACTCCTAGACTGACATTATCATTCAGCAAGGGAAGTGGTAGCAGACGTTTCATCAGATTTTTCAACAATTTTCTTTGATTCACGTCTTAAGCAAGATGTTCATTTCAATGCATGATTTACTCATCTCTCAAAGAATGGAATGAATTTGTAAATTAAATCAATTTATTTCCTTATTTAAAAATGTATATTAAATGTATATTATATTATGTAAAAATGCATTAAAAAGTATCAAAATAAAGTAATAATATTTTATTTTATTGTACAATAATTTACTATCCACCTAAGAAAATTTATATTTTATTATTAGTGTTTTAAATTAAAAGATGCTTTCCTGCTTATTAAATTCGTGTTGTATTTATGAACGAATGAATAAATTGAATCGATTACTTCATTTCAATTTATTAAGATTTACGGGAAGAAAAAGGTAAGTTTAGGAAAAAATCTCAAGAAAAATAATAACTACATATTTCTTGTGAAGCGCAAAATCCTATTCTTATAGACGAATTGATTTTAATAGGCACTTGGAAAGACAGAATAGGCCGTTGAACACAATATATATTTCACACAATGAATAATTTCAAAATTAATAAATAACTGATAATACTACTTTGTCAAGAAAAGGTAAATAAAAATATATTTAACAATCAAAACAATTGAAAGAAAAGCAAAAATAAAATTCCATCGTTTAATTTCTCAAACAGAATACCAGGATTCAATATATGAAGCATTTTCTGCAAACATGCTGTTTGTGAAAACAAGTGTCTTAACTTGCTATTTAAATATGGCTTTTGTTCAATATATGTTGCTGAGCATATTTTACCTCGAAAACGTATATCTTACGAAGCACAAGTTGTATAGTTGTCAAATTGCCTGACTGTGGATAGGAAGGTCCTGGGTTCGAATCCCGGTTCGGGTATGGATGTACTTTCTCTCTATGTGTACATTTTTTTGTAATTTCCTTATGTATGAATATGTTGTGAATACCTATCCTATAAAAACAGGTACATGTGGCATTTGTGTACCAACAATACCACAAATCACAGTTCGGTCAGAAAAATGGAGCAACGCACCCCATAATGCCAGCCTAGTGGGCACAAGACGACAACAACAATTCATCTGTTTGAACAGACGTCATTTCAAACACAGTTTAACGAAACATGTAAACATAAACTATTTGCTTCAAAGTATTTTTCATTGAATGAATGGTTCACTTGTTAGTAGCAAACTTATCTTAAATTAGCTGCTGCAAATAATTGATGTCGATATGATTAAAGTTAAAAGTAAAAAAATATCAGAATTCATGTTTAAAATTAAATATTTCCATGTTTTTTAAAAAAACTATTTAAGTCACAAAATTTATTTACTCTTGTAATTAGTATTCAACACATAAAATAATTAATAAATCAAAATGTTTTAAGTTATTAACAAAAAAAAGTTAAGAAAAACCATCAATTTTATTCAAAATAATGTAATTAATGAAAAAAATATTTAACAAGTATTGTTTGTGATTAACTAAGTCTTGTATTAAAAACATATACTATAAAAAATACTTTTATGAATAAATTTTAAGTATTTTATAATAAGAATTTTTTAAAATCAATGTATACAAAATTTAAAAAATTTATAAGTAATTTGATTTGCGTCTTTCTATTTCTGAAATTTTGTATTAGTTGAACTAAATTTCGGTCTAATTACTTTATTGATACATTATTTATTAATATTTATCATTACTTTTTTCTTTAATATGAAACATTCTACAAAAACTATTTAAATATTCTGACAATATCAGAGATATTAAAATTAATGCTTAGATTTTTATTCAGAAATATTAATTTTAATTAAAGATTACAAATTACAGAAGCAAATTAATATGAAAAAAGTATGTTAAGATGAATCACAAATTAAAATTTTAATAAAATTTTTAAGACGCACTGTTCGCAACAATATCAAAGCAGCAACTCTTGTATTATAAGTAGCCAAATGATCACAACTTCACTATGAAAATTACTCAAGCATTCCATGTATACGACGATCTCAATCAATTATTTTAGAAAGTTTGGTGACTTCTATTCTTTCAAAGTCACACAAAATAGAACTGCGCTTATTATGACTAAACTCACAATGAAAATAAATCGCAGGTGCTGAATATAATCAGTTATTAGTAAGCAGATGGTGTTCAATTTTATTATATAAAAACATGGCTTAAAGAAAAAAATTTTACGACATTTACTTCCCTTAAATAATGCAATAAATTATTTATTGGTTTTAAAATTTTCTATTTGCACTTTTAAACTAAAAAGTTTTTGTCAGAAAATATTTTTGATTCTATTCTTTTTATATAGAGTTACATTGAAATTGTTCCCTAAAAATTATTTCTTGACACTGAGTGACACTTATTAACCTCAAATTAATTATGCAAAGTGATTAACTGAATAATATCCACTTTATTTGTTTATTGTTGTGAAGATTTTTGGTATAATCCCGCTCATGATGCTTCAACAGCAAGTCTCACTCAAGTTAAACTTTGCAGGCAAAATATGAAAATCGTGTTCCACATCAATTATATGGTTCAGTAAGTTTTTGGTAATTCAGTTAAAAATTCATTGAAAAAAGCCACACATATGAAAAGTACATGGTGCGAAAGAAGCACAATTTTCGACCAGTAATAGGAAACTATATACTAGATATATAGAGTTGTTTCTTTCATAAATCATTTCTATTTTCTTTAAACAAAAGTTCAGTAGACAAGCGAAAAAGAGAAAGAATTATTTTTTTCCATTTTTATACAAAAAAGCAGATTAACTTTCGGCGTCAACCTATGACAGAAGTGAATGTGATTGTTTTGACTGCTAATTATAAAATTGTTCTATTCTGATTTTCCATTTAAATAGCCTTTTTGTTGTTAAAATAATGAAATAAATATTTATATTTAGTTATTTTAACTAACAAATTCTGAAACAAACATTTTTATAATACTTTCTAAAATATTTATTTCAACGTTTTTTAAAAATTAACTTTTTGTACCAGTTCTCGTTATATATACACTGAGCAACAACATGGAACAATCTGATGTGAATTTAAAAAGCTTTCAACAATTTTCTTGGTTGGCAGGGTTTCTCATGGATTGAAAATTTAGAATATTTTATTGGCCAACGTTTTTGGAACATACAACCATTTTATTGCTCTATTATATACATTATTGATTTAAACATTCACAATTTTCCTGGGAAACTTGCACTGATGCACACAATATCGATTAGTTCCGAATTCATAATCTACATCCTTCCTTAAGATAACTGGGAATAATGAGTGAGATTAATCGATCGTTTTGCTATCTTTTGATACTCAGCTTGCTTGTCATTTCAGCATAACAATATGTACAAATTTATTATTTACTTTAGAATCTGGTTAAACATCTCCTTTCCAGTATTGATTTTTAAACTCATATTCCCCCAAACCTAGAACGATTGTCACAGTTTATGGTTGCACAATTATGATTCATACATTATAAGTTTTATACATTACATATTATGCTTCTTTTCATCTGATGTGTTTCAGAAATAAAATTTTAAGAAATAAACTCTGACGTTAAGTTACGAATTTAAAGTTTAAATGATATGAGTTACTTATGAGAAATAAAACTATTTTAAAATGGTAAAATAATAATTTCAAATATATAAAAGACGATTGTTTAACAGCTTGAAACATTAACACAAAAGTAATGATACGGAAGTGAAACAGAAGTTTCTTTCTTTTCAGTTTATATTTACAAAGAAATGTATTTCAATAAAATTAAAATATTTGATTAATCCCATCTACAAATTTGCTACATATTTTTATTTTTCTATGATTAATTGAAGAAACAAATTTAAGTAATATGCTAACAAAAATATGTTTTAAATTTTTTCATTGTTTTTCACTTTTAAGCATTTATATTACAGAATATATATTTCATTAAAGGCATAAAATTGACAAAAAAAAAACTTAAATGCTTAACTGAATGAAAATATTAAAGTATTATTTGTAAATATTTAATTTTTAAAATACAAGTGTTAACGATTAAGTATTAAGAATTCCAGAATTTTTATTTTTTATCCTTTTTTTAAAAAAAATATTTCCGTTTGGGTGATATATCCATTTCAATATTTGTTCAAAACAGTTGGAACAAAATTTAAAGTTAAAAAATATATATTCATTTTTAATGAAATTTTATGAACAGTTAGTAATGGAAATCATTTTATTTAAGACATTTGATACGAGCACATTTATAGATTAAGAAGAGACATTTATAGATTTCTGAACAAGAATTTCATCTGTATTCTTACATATTATCCCCTTAACATTTTCCTAGCTAGTTAAAATATTCTTTTCCAAATTATGAAAATCTGAACGAATGGACATTTAAACGGAAATTTTTTTCACTTATATGTGTTGAGTCAAAATTAAAAGAGAGTATTTACTATCACTTCTAAAATTTTTGAAATTATTTCATAACATTAGAAACATTTTATTCATTTTAAAAAAATGACTGCAATAGTTCAAATTAACTAACAATTAAAGAAATATTTTTAACTAAATAGCATAACTATTTGAAATAACAAAATTTTTACTTATTTGGGAAATTAAAAGAATAGTAGTTATTCTATTTTCATTGTAAAAAATGATTTTTGTAAAATAATTTTAAAAAAAAATTTAGCGTACCAAATAGTTTTTAACTTTTAAAACTATTAAGATATAATTATTACTTAAACACTCTTCATAAAGCTCAAAAATAATATCTATTTGCCTTTCATCGATTTTTCGAATCAATGACATGCTGAAACTGAAATCCTTTAAAATTAATAAATACAATTCGAACATTAATATGCAAAAAATATGCTAATAATTTTGGTTTGCTTAACGCTTTATACTATATATATATATATATATATATATATATATATATATATATATATATATATATATATATATATATATATATATATATATATAGAGAGTGAATTAATTTAAAATTTAATTTCATTAAAATAAATAAATAAATATAATAAATGTGATATACATTGTTGCACATTTTAAGCTGCAATATATAATTTAGAATGTTTTAAAACATAAAAACCTAATTTTGAATAAAGATAGAAAAATTTAGTGCTATTATATAAAACCATTTACCCATTTTTGAGTAAACGTTCACATTAGTTAAATGAGCCGTTCAGGCAGTAAGTTCCTAACCCCTGATTTCACATTAATCTATCAAATCTGGGGTTTGAAATGAAAACTTTGCAGTAAAGCTAATTGCCACTCACGAGGGGGTCGGGATAGCTATTTAAAATGTTAAAGATGATTTCACATTTAAAAACCATTTTAATTCCAAACAGAAGTATATTAGTCATGAAAAATGCAATAGAATAAAAATTTTGTTTTTAAATAACGGCGGGCACTGGGTGACAAACCTTTCACCACAACAAGACCGGAAACTGCTACTCCTTTATTGTCATCCGGGGGGCACCTGTGAACCAAGTCGCGGAAGAGAGTCACATTACCCACGCCATACCAACACAAACCCACTTATAGGGTGGGCTACACTCATACATCATCTCAGAAGAAACAACAGTGAAACAGAGTAAAAAAAATAGCCATTACCAAAGCAGAATTCGAACCCGGCACCAACAGTATGGGAGTCAGGAAAGCTACCTACTCAACCATCGGTTAACATAAAGAAATTATACATTTTTTTCTTAAATCTGACAACTGAGCTCATAATTTTAAATACTCTAAACTCTGTGGCACGGCAGAACATGTGGGCCAAGGCTTATATTGATCTACTCTGTTTTCGTGTTAAGAGGCCCTGTGGTGTGAAGCATATGGTTTGATTAAGTGGACAGCCTAACTCGAAAGCCACAGTGTTTAGTTCTCAAGCATGCTTGGTACTCAGTTTATCGACCCACTGAAGGGATTTTCATCCCTTCAGTGGGTCAATAAATTGGTCCGAGGCTCAGTCGACCTAGCCTAGACCGAGGATCGAACCGAGGATCAGTGTTTTAGGAGCATGAACGGCTACCACTAAGCCATCGGGCTTCATCCTAATTTTAAATATTGTAGTTTAAAAATAGGTGTTGCTCATACGGGAAAACATTTTTTAAACATATTTAAAGAAATAGTATCTGTTACATTAAAATTAAGATTTAACTATTTAAGAAAATAAAAGTAAAAATAGTTAATAGAATTTTGAAAATAACACAGTATATCGAAAATAATTATTTTGGGTGTGCGTGGAATTATAACTGTATGTCTATGATGCTTCATATTTAAGATTCAGTAACGTAGTGAGCATAATGGGCGCACGGATACGATACTTTTTTTGGTGCTCCCTTGAAAAAAGAATAGTAAAACACTCACAAACACAATATGGGAATAAAATGTATCGAGTAATATAAGAATATACTATATTTTATAACTAAATATATATATAATACATTATAATAAATGGAGTATACTTGTAATAAGGATACAATATAAATAATAACAGAATATTGTACGAACTATAAAATAATCGAAAATATATTCATTTAAAATTTCATGCTTAGCTTTAAATTTAAACAAAATTCAATTCGAATTAAAAAAACAACACTTATATTGGATTCGGAAAAGTATCAAAAGAATAATTGAACTTATGTGATTTATAAAGAGATATTATTTATTTTATATACTAATAGAATTATTTTAAAAATATAAACATTTTTAATATGAAATAACTTGATACATATTATCTATATAAATAAATGTAATTATTTGCAATCTAATGTACTATACTATTCACATTTTTCTTGCTTTTACTGAAGCTAATGGATCAATTACTTTATTAAAGTTGATCCTTTCAAATTTTTCTTTTTCTATACTTAAAAATGTTAAATCACTTAGATGACTCATGGTGGATCATGAATACGTCAAAATTAATTTAAATTTGCTGAATGAACGTTCACAGCGTGCAATTGATGCAGAAATAGTTAAAAGTATTTGAATGACAATCTCTTCTTCTCTCTATCTTCAACGTATGAGATAAGGTATGTCAGAAGTTTTAATGGCGTGTCCGCGTGGCCTAATGGATAAGGCGTCTGACTTCGAATCATAAGATTGCAAGTTCGACTCCTGTCGCGGACGATTGTTGATAACTCGTCGTAGTGTCGTAAGACTTTTAATCAATGCCTCAGAGGTGGAAGAGGTGATACAACCCAAACAGAAAGAAGTAAACCCAGAGTCCGGGCTACGATTTTATAACTAACAAGGCGATCAAGCGAATCCCGGTTAGCGCCGTATGTCTACTTACTGATATAACCAATTCCATAATTAATACTGGACATTTTCCATGACTTTGGGAAAAGGCAATAGTCATTCCGATCTACAAGCAGAGAAAGAATAGAAATCCACCCTACAGTTACAGGCCAATATCCTTACTGCAACGATGGCCAGAATAGCCGGAAAGTTCATTCTGAATAAACTGTTAGATTTTGATGCTCAGATAAGTATCCTAATCCCTCAGCAATTTGGTTTTCCGAGGGAACTATCCACATCCCACCAACTGTTTCGGGAAGTGGAGAAGATAGCAAAAGGTATTGTCACCAAAAAATCTACTGGTGGAGTTTTTCTTGAAATAAAAAAGCTTTTGATCGTGTCTGACATCAAGGCTTACTATTCAAATTAATTACTTACAACTCCCCCCCCCCTCATCTAGATCAAACTCTTAAGAAACTACCAAATAGAAAATTTACCGTAAGGTTTGATAATGTTTTCTCCCTGGAAAAGCCCATTTTAGCAGGCGTCCCATAGGGATCACTGCTGGGACAATTTCTATTTAATGCCTTCATCAATGACATTCCGAAGAACCCTAATGCTATGCTTTTCCTTTTTGCGGATAACACTGCTATATTAACCACAAATAGCAATCACAAAACACGACACCAACATCTATCATAACACCTGAAGGTAGTAGAAGAATGGCTTGTTAAATGGAAAATAAAGGTAAACCCGACCAAGTCAAAGGCAGTTCTTTTTACAAGAAAGATGTCACCGTGTGAGAAGGTCAAATTAGCGGGAAGAGAAATTCCCTGGTCTAGAAGGGTTAATTACCTTGGACTCACTATTGACAAGAGACTGACGTGGAAAGCCCATATTACTAAAATCAAAAGTAAATCCATAACAGCTAAAACTACCCTTTATCCCTTGCTAGCCTCCAAGTCAAAACTCTCATAAGCAAATAAACTCCTAATGTATAAAGCCTACCTCATGCCGATAATAACCTATGCTGCTCCAATATGGGGAGGAGTAGCTGATTTAAATATCAAAGTCTTTAGAAGACCAGCAAAGCAAAATACTGAGATTAATTACTAACTCAGAGTTTTACTTTAGAAATCAGCAAATAAGAGAGAACTTGGGAATCCTGGCCTCAATTTTTTTTTTCTTGCATTTAATTTCTAACATAAAATATACACACTCAACAATAATAAGATTTAGGGTATTGAACTTTACAGTCCTTATGACCTAATGCAATTCCACAGGCCCACAGCAGTGTTGAGAGTAAAACCTGTGTGTCACCAGTATCTCCATTTATACAAATAATTCTTAACGGAAAAGAAGAAATAATAATAATAATTAATGGAAATCATATCTCCACCTAAATGAAATCCTGTGAGAAACCACGCTGTAAATAAATTGTGTGCATCCTGTAAATATCTCAATTTTATTTAATCTTAAACAAACATGGAAAAAAAGAGAATTTTTTTCCTTTGTCTTTCGTTGTAAATATACTAACGGAACCTTGTGCTTATCAAAAACTATTGTCATCAACCTGTTTTTTTTTTTTCCCGTTGTATTCCTTTGTAAATATTTTAACGGAATTTGTGTGCTTCAAAGAATTATTGTAATCATCCTGTGAATTCTCCTTATCTTTACCTTTGTAAATAATTTCATAGAAATTTTGTGTGTACCAAGAATTATTTTCATCATCAAGGTGTTTATTATAGGTCTAGGTGAACATAGGATTACTCACAATTACTTAGTCAAAAAACACAAGTCCTGCAAAGTGCATCCAGTGTGAGAACTTACCTCAATATCTTTGTATTATTCATTATTGTATCTTTTATATATGATTTGTTAATCACCTGGCCAAGACTATCCAAGGACTCTAATTCATTAGAAAATGAGGTGCATGGCCGGAAGGCTACAGACCTCCCTCAATCCTAGACAAAAAAAAAGTTCTAATGGAATTCTAAGTTAAATCTATTTTCTATTGCAGAGTAACATCTTTCAATCCCACATTTCTCTATAGATTTCTGTTCCATGGAAACCTGTATAACAAAATTCACCCAAAATTTTACGTTTGTTAAGCACGCTGACTTAGTGTTCCAAAGGTACAGGTCCGAGGTTCGATTCTCAGACAAGGTCAACTTAACCTTTCATCCTTTCAGTGGGTCGATGAACTGAGTACCAATCATGTTCGGGAACTAAACACCGGAGATTTAGCTTAACACAAACAACAAAAATATTTTACAAATTTTTTAAATCAAAAATTTAAAATAAATTTCATTCAAAACACTCATAAAATAAATAATTAATAAAATTAACTCATAAAATAAATAATTAATAAAATTAACTCATAAAATAAATAATTAATAAAATTAACTCATAAAATAAATAATTAATAAATCAGAAATTTTTCTCCAAACAATATTCATTATATTATTAAAAATAATTTTTTTCCCATAACAGGTACACTCTGTTCAAAGAGATTTTCATTGATTCAAATAATTATCAAGAATTACAAAAACTGAGACAAAAAAAATAATTTAACTCTTGTATAGCTTAATTTTATTTACTGAAATTTTTTCAATCGGTTTTCAAAGTAGTGAAAATTTTCTTATTTTAAAAGTATTTAATAAAACACTATTATTTTCTTAAGATATTGAATTATATTTTATTATTAAAATAAGGTTCTAATTTTTTTATTCAAAAAAAATTTTATTTCTACTAAATCTATTTAATCCGCTATCTGTTTTGGAAATATTTTATGAATGAAAAATTTTTATGAATTTAAGTTGATTTTTAAGCTTACTTTTGCTTTTAAGTTTAAGAGCATCTGTGTTCTGATAATTTAATAAAAAGTATTTCAAATTAAATACTTATTATTTAATTCTATTTTATATATTATTTAATTTAATGAGTAATTTCTTAAGGCATTAAATTTTCTACCTTAAATTTTAAACTTTATACTGGAATGTTTGAATATTTCGTGGTTATATATTTTAGAATGCATTTAAAAGATAATTTTCCCCTTTAAAAGTGCATATATTTTATTACGAGAAATAAACTTTTTTAAAGAATCGATTTTTGAACAATATTTTAATATCATTAATTGAAATCTAACAAAATTTTAACTTGGAACCCAGGATCTCCCTATCCACAGTCAGACAGAGTGCCTGACTGTGGATAGGGAGATCCTGGGTTCGAATCCTGGTTCTGGCATGGATGTATTTTCTCTCTCTCTCCTGTCTTTGTTCTTTCTTCGTATGAATGGGTTATGAATGGTTGCCTAGCCTATAAACGGGTGACTGTGGCATGTGTGTACGGAGGAAATCGGGCTCCACACCAAATTACGTATTCATTTGGAAATTGGAGCTACATCTAGCTAGCACAAGACAACAACAACAATAAAGTCACCATAGCAAAGACTCTTGGGTGTACCTAAACTGTAATCTACTTGTGATTTTTCAAAACTCTAATTATCCATTGTTTCATTATGTGTTTATATAAGACTTAGTTGTGTCTACCAATAACTACAAACAGAGGTAAATGACCTTTGGCTAGGCACCGCAATTATCCATTAGATCAATATGATTCATAAAAATAAAATAAATCTGATGATGTGCTCAATTAATTCTTAGGATAATAAATTTGTGTGTGACACCTTAATATCCATATCAAACAAAAAGCTAGATGAAATATGCAACTTTCACGTAACTTTGTCAAAATCAAATGTTTATAAGTTTTTATTCAAACTATTTTTCATTTTTTTTGTGTTAAAAATTTTATTTAATAATTTGTAAAAGAAACAAAAAGAGTTCCTAAATGATGTCATATTTCAGTCATAATTTCAAAATAATTTAAATATAATTACATCCAGAAAACACTTTTTATGACTGCCTTTGAAAAGTAGAACAAATTTCGGAAATACAATATGCTTCTAAAATTCATAACCTTGAGTCTTTTAAGTAAAGAGAAATTAGGCTCCAAAATATTCATTTCTAAAAAATATTAAAATTTTGAAAATCATATATTTGAAATAAATCAGCAGAGAATAAAACAGATTCGAATAGATAAAAATTAGAAATTTGAGGTGAAAGTTTAAATCTGTAACTTGACTACAATATCGACTGCATGAGAAAACGGTGTGAAGTAAATCATTTTTACAAAATATTACAGCGGAAATAAATATTAATTTAAGTATCCTGGGACATTTATTGGAAAATCACTAAAATGTATATTAATTTTATTTATTGCATGAATACTTTATTTCATTAAAGTAATTACAAAATTTTAGAATAAGAATGAGCATTAATATTAAATGTTATATAATGATGAACAAAATGAACTGTAAAACAAATAATAAAGTAAATGTAACATTCTGTAATATTTTGTATAACGTTTATAATTAGGACACATACCTTTTTTCCTCTTTCTGCATCTGAAAAGAAAGAAAATTATATATTTTGCATGCATTCATATTTTGTACATATATAAGCACGCACGCACACATGTACATACACACATCAAAAATTCAACTAATGCCCTGATCATCATTGAATAAAATAAGAATGTAAGGGTATAAATTGAGTTAGGCAAACATGAGAAAAAAAATCACGATCTAAAAAATGTATTGATAAATTAAGCCTTTAATATTCATGAGATATAAAATAAAATACAAACATAGGGAAATGCTCAAGAGAATAATGTTCTTTTTTTTACACTTTTGATTTCTGTATGCTTTAAAATGGCTTCGTTTCTGGAGAAAGGAATTTTTAAAAAAGATAGATTTAATTAATTTAGCGTATGAATTGGTAAAGTAATAGAATCAAAGAATATTATTGGTTTTAAGATTTACGACGAAGATTCTGTTAAAGTTTTATTTAAAAGTATTATTGAAGATAGCTTAGCTCAAAAATTACGCTTTCAAGAAGGAGCAGCTCGGAAAATTGAACTCCGGAAAATTACGTTTGCAAATTAAAAATATATTAAGAAAAACTAGTTATGCGAATATTTCTAATTCAGAAAAGCGTGATTCTTGCAATTTGTAATAGTTTATGCAAAAATATACTGTAAATTAAGATGTGTGATATTAAGATTTATTTGATATTATTTAAAAGACAAGCGCGGTGAATAAGTTCAGATGTATCTCACTGGGTTTTCCGTCTTCCCGGACTTTTACCTATGAAATAGCTTATTGTATTGCTCATGAACCGGACGATGAAGCAAATAATTACTACTAACACATCAAGAAACTTTCATTAAAAGTTTTTCTAACTAAGTCCAGAACGATTTCTCAGAAATTTTATTCAAATTCAAGTTTAATTAAAAATGTATGGAAAGATTTTATACTTAGAAGTTACAAAATTATTTTAATGAATGGTTAGACTGTCTTACAATTGCAGACTTCGATGAATTTAGACTTAATTATTATAGAACAAATAAAGAAAATTGTTCGCTAAACAATTCCTAATCATTTCATAGTATTAATTGAACTAATCCGGGAGAATTAGCAGAGAAATTAGATTCCTACGAAAATGTTCTTCGGAATAAAATCTTGAGTTGAAATTTAAAAAAAACGTGAAATTATTGAGAAAAGATTTTATTTTGCTAATTATGTAAGTAAAGTTAATGATCGCTGCAAAAAATGAATTTCAAAAATGAATTAAGAGAAAACCGCAATTTTAAAGGGTTTCCCCACTTTAAAATATTTTCATTCGAATGAAAAACGAAACTCAAATTTTGCTCCGGTAGGGATAAAAATTGCATTAAATGTTTTAACTGTAATGAATATGGGTATATTTCTAAGAGCTGTCCAAAAGAATTAAAATCTCAATTTGTAGAGAATGGACATACCCAACGCCATTGTTCGAAAAAGAAAGATAAAAACAGTGTGCCGGCGAACGTTGAAAACTTTTCCTCTTCAAAAGCTTTCATGAAAGACGCAAAAATATATAATTATAAGTTTGTTTATATTTATATCTCAAATGTCATCTTTTGCAGACGAAGACTAATTAGAACTAGGCAAACGATTAAAAAATATCATTCCGTTAATGAGAAAATTGTTTGGATTTGTCTTCACTGTAGCATCTGTTTTCACTCTTGGGAAAAAGTCATGTGGAATTAAAAATCAACTACGTTGGCAGAACGCTTGAGACGTTTATCGTTTGTAAATGACAATGTTATGGCGGTTGATCAAACGATAGAAGAAACCTTTTTAGACAAAGCTGAAATCGAGCCCTAATTGGACATCTGGTATTCGAAAAGAATGTAATGTATTTTTGAAGCGGAAGTCGAATCGAAACATCAACAATAGTTGTTGTTGTCGTGTGCAGCTGGGCTGGCATTATGAGGTACGCTGCTCCACTTTTCTGATTGAACCTTATTTTTGTGTGGGGAGTCCGACTTCTTCAAACACACACATCATGCCTCAGGTACCTGTTTATAAGGTAGGCAGTCATTCACAACCCATTTATACAAAGAAAGGATAGATAGAGAAAGTACATCCATGCCCGAACCGGTGTTATGAAACAAACTAACGACTCCAAATTTAGAAACAAAAACATTTAATTAACAAAAAATTTACAAGGAGTCATATTTGGGTTCATAAAACTCTCGCGCTTGCGTAGCGTACCAAAGAGTCAATATCAATTTCCAAAACTCAAAAACGCAGCTTCTTCAGCCTGCTCTCGCACCAATCGTCTCCCCTACTCACCCTCCCCATCAAAGGCTCTGGAAATCGAAAGCGCTGAGTAGGATACGTAACCTACTAAATTATTCCTTCCTTCCCCGGAGTTTTTTTCTTTTTTTCTACGGAAATCAACCTGCAATGAAAAAGAAAAAAAAAAACACACACAAGCAACAAAAGCAAAATTTAGTATTAGATATATACTATATATTATACGATATATTATACAGATAGCCCTGATCAATCGGACTCTGGCTGATACACAAAATATATGGCATTATATAATATAAAAATATATCAAAAGAGCACAAAATAATTATGTAATACAACAGAATCTGCAACAATAGATAAATTTACAAATATACACATTAATATTATAAAAAACAATATAATTTTTTTTCAAAATTATGAAACAATTGAAATTTGTATTAATAGAAAATATTTTTTAAAAAAATTAATATCTGAGTAATAAAAAGAAAATAATTATGTTTGGTTATTCAGCATTCTACTGAGACTATCAGCATTCTGATGTAATTTGCCCTTTTTGTGAACAATATCGAAATTTAGGCTTTGGAGAACCAAAACCCATCTTAAAAGTCTGGGATTAGATCCTGTATGATGTTTTAACCAAACTAAAGGGTTGTGATCAGTTTCTATAACAAATTTATACTGACTATCTAAATAATATTTTAATTTAGTAACAGCAAAAATTATTGCTGCACATTCCTTTTCTATAGTACTATAATTTTTTTCAGACTTTGAAAATTTTCTACTCAGAAACAGGATAGGGTGTTCATTTAGTTTTTGATCTCTTTGAGATAAAACTACTCCTATTCCTAAGTTTGAGGCATCACATTGAATAATAAATGGTTTTTGAAAGTCTGGACTGTAAAGTACAGGCTTCTTTATTAAAGCATTCTTTAATTCTATGAATGCCTTTTCACAGTTATTATTCCATATTACAGTTCCCTTCTTGGATTTCCCTTTTAGTAAGTCAGTTAAAGGCGCAGCAACTACCGAAAAGTCTGGTATATACTTACGATAGTATCCAACAAGAGCTAGGAAAGCACGTACTTCGGTTTTGCTTGAGGGACGTTCGAAATCGGTAACAGCTTTCACTTTAATATCACCTGGTGTTCTTTGACCTTGTCCTACAAAGTGTCCCAAATATTTAACACGAAGTTGAGCGAATTTGCACTTTAAGGGTTTTACAGTCAATTTCGCAAATCGAATCTTCTCTAGAACACATTTAAGATGTTGGATGTGATCAGACCAAGTAAATGAATATATAGCTATGTCATCTAAATAAGGTACAGCAAAATGTTCGTAATTTTTAATATCTCAGCCATTAACTTACTGAAATAATAAGGGGCATTCTTCAAACCTGAATGCCATTCTCAAAGGTTTATAAACACCAAATGTCGTAGTAATGCAGCATATCTTTGAGCCTTCGGACTCAAAGGTATTTGCCAATAACCTCGTGTTAAGTCTAATAGAGATATGAAATTCGCTTTCGAAACAGATTCAACGCGCTCTTCAATATTTGGCAATGGATAATATTGTTTTCTGGTAACCTCATTTAACCGGCGATAATCAATGCACGGACGAGGTTCTTTTCCAGGAGCTTCAACTAATATTAAAGGTGATGTGTAATCGGATTCACCTGGTTCCACCACCTTCAATTTCAACATCTTGTCTACTTCCGATTTCAAGATTTCTGTCTGTCGTGGGGACATTCGATATGGTTTAGCTATAATAGGTTTATCAGATTCCAACTCGATGTCCAGTTCAGCTAGTTCAGTACAACCCGGTTCATTTGAAAAAATATCAATAAATTGAATCAAAAGTCTACTCAATTGCTTCTTCTGCTCATCCTCTAATTTTTTCATTAAAACAGCTTTCAGGGAAAGTCTCTAAAAGGGTGGATGAATTAATTTCAAAACTTGGGATATCTTTCTATTCTCAGAATCAATATCTTCATTATCAGAATTAGAGGTAAAAATTAAATTAACATCTTCTGGACGCTGAAAATAGGGTTTTAACATATTTACATGGTATACATGTAATTTTTCTTTATCGGGAAATTGTATTATATAATTTGTTTCCGATAGTCGTTTTACTACTTTTCCTGGACCTATCCAATGAACAGAAAATTTACTTGGCCTAGAAGGGGCAACGACTATCACAAGATCATTTTCTTTAAATTCTCTTTTCGTAGCCTTACGGTCATACCAAAGTTTCTGTTTTTCTTTAGCATCTGTCATATTTTGCACAGCTAATTCTTGACATCTTTTCATTCTATTTAAAAGATTAAAAACGTAAGCAATCACACTATCTTCTTCAATGGTTTTACCAGTTAAATTTTCATATAATAGTGTTACGGGAGTTCTTAGGTTCCGACCATGGACTAATTCTGCAGGAGAATATCCAGTGCTATCATGAATGCAAGTTCTAAGCGCAAAAAGTGCCTGAGGTAAAATTTTCTCCCAATCTGTACCCTTTTCTAAACAAAGGACTTTCAGTATTCTCTTTAAAGTTCTATGCAATCTTTCAACAGGATTGCTTTAGGGATGCTGTACAGAACTATGCACTACTTTAATACCAAATTTTTCTAAAAATTCTGATGTCAGGACACTCATGAAAGATGTTCCTTGATCACTTTGCAACTCCCTAGGAAAACCCATACGGCTAAATATCTGAAGAAAAGCATCAACCACAGTAGTAGAACGAATATCTGGTACTGGGATGGCATCTGGATACTTGGATGACATGCAAATGGCTGTTATAATATACCGGTTGCCGCTTGAAGTTAAAGGTAAAGGTCCACAGGCATCAACATTAATTCTAGTAAATATTTCCGGAATTACTGGAACCAGTTTCAAAGGAGACTTTTTCTTATCTTGAGGCTTTCCTACACGTTGACATTTGTCACAAGATTTAACAAAATTTTCTATGTCTTTAAAGCAGTTTGGCCAGTAGAAAGTTTTACACAACATATCTTTTTGTTTTAGTTACACCTAAATGAGCTGCAGTTACCTCATGGCAGATTCCTTTTAGCTGGTTGCAGAAACTTCTTGGGCACAACTAATAATCTTCTTATGGTTCCATCATTGTCCATTTTATTAAAAAACAACATTTGATTTATTATAACATATTTATTGTCTTTTGAAGATTGTCGTTTAGCTTGCTCAAAAAGAGGTTTCAAATCTTCGCACACTTTTTGTTCACGAGCAAATTCTTCTGGGGATGTCTTTATCAAATCCAGACCTTCAACTTCGGTTTCTAATGGTGGCAAAATTGCATTTTCCTCTAATTCTTCATTTTGTTTAGTTTTGAGGCAAGACCTAGAGGATTTTATTTCAGAGACAATTATCTCTTTATTCATGCTATTTTCCTTGCGTCTTTTTTGAGCTCGAGTTTCTATAGCATTTATCATATGTACTTTCACCTCTTCGTGTTTTTTGGTTTCTTCAATTAAAGCGGCTGTTTTGTTACCTAGTAAATACCTTCCTTGATCCAAAGAATCTCGAAGAACTGCTGCCTTTGTCAAAACGTGACCTAATTCACAATTTATTTCAACCTCGGCAATAGGTAAGCATACTAAAGTTTCATCAAGAGGTGTTCTTAGCCAAACCTTTTCCTTAGTGAACATATCAGGTTTAACGTATTTTCCACAAATCAAATCAAGAGTTGCTCCAGTGTCTCTTAAGATTGGCATTTGAATTCCATTAACAGTGCCGATACTAGTGTAGGGAGCCATCAACTCATTAAATGTACTTTTAGCAATTTCATTAGATGCTACCGATTCTAAGTTCTTTTTATTTTGTCACACTGAGGCCGCAAATGACTATAAGAACCACACTCATAACATCGGAGTTGTTTTCGTTTTTCAAATTCCCTTTCATGTGCATAATTTGAATTTTTATTCTCGACTCTTTTAGGAACATGAGATTTATTATTTCGAATTACTTCATTAAACTTAAAGGCACGGTTTTCGTTTTGTTGACGAAAACCAAAATTATTTCGAGGGAGTTTTGTAAAATCTTTAGTCTTAAAACTATCTCTTAAGCTTTCATATTCATCTATTTTCTCTGCCAGATCATACGGAGAATTTATTTTAAGCCATTCCGCCAAAAAATGTTCTTTAATTTCAATTGGCACTCGACGTTTCAATTGATCTGTTACCATTAGCTCCTTAAGCTGTTCAAACGTCGTTATTTCTAATTCCGCAAGCCATTCCGTAAAGTAACTATTATTCAATTCTTGTGCATAATTTCTCCATGATTTTTCTGTCGTTTTCTGGTGTTTAAGAAACAATTGTCTTAATTTTTCGCTATTTAACTTGAATCGTTTAAGAATAAGTTCCTTCACATAATCGTAATCATCAGCCCTTTCTGGAGGTTCTCTAGCTAACATGTTAGATATTTCTGAAGGTAAAGCACTTACAAGATAAACTTCCCATTCGTTTTTGGAATATGAGCCATTTCTGCTCTACGCTCAAAATTTATTAAGTATAAACTCATCTCATCTTTCTTTTCATCATACTTTGGCGTTATTTGCATTAATTGAATTTTTGAGCTTGTTCAGTCCTATTTGTAACTGATTCTCTGTTCGAAATTGTGGCATTTGAAGAGATTTCCAGACGTTTCATTTCCAAAATATGTTCTCTTTCTTCACGTCTAATTCTTTCCTCTTTTCTAGTTCTTCGCGCCTAATTCTCTCCTCTTTTTCTAGTTCTTCTCGCCTAATTCTCTCCTCTTTTTCTAGTTCTTCTCGCCTAATTTTTTCCTCTTTTTCTTCTTGTTCCCTTTTAACTCTTTCATCGATTACCCTATCTAATATACATTTTACTTCTTCCTCGTTGAAGTTTTTACTAGCTAAAATTAATTTTTTAATGTCTGGGATTTTAAAAGAATCTGGAACTATTTCCCCTAACTCTTCCGCTACTTCTATTAAATCTCCCTTTTTCCCCGTGCTAAAAAGACATTTTAATTACTAAACGTTTTATCTCAGAAGAGATGCAATACAGAGAGAAAAAACAGACTATACCCACCAATATGCAAAATTTATTAAATAACTATTGAAATTATTTATCACACACTACTAATATAAACATATCAATAACGTTTAAAAATCTAAATGAAACAAACTATATTATAATACAACAAAAGTATAAAATGGAAAATCAATTATTTCAAAAAGAAGAAAATGTTTAATATTAAATCTACTCTCGATTTCAAGTTATTATCACCAAGCTAATGATTGATACTCAGATAAATTGAATCATTAATAAAAAATGTAAATATATTATATGTATAAATTATATAAAATCATATTCTTATATAGATACTACTATATTAAATCCAAAAATGAAATTATACATATTTTTAATTCAAAATATAGAACACTACAATTCTTAAGAACAATACAAATTAACAGCTTTAACTAATCTAAACCAGAAATCAGCTTTCGATTTCAAATCAATAAACTTAGTTAATCATACACGACATCAAATAATGATAATAATGTAAGATATTTTAAACATTAAGAATATATCTTTTCAAATTCTTAACAATGTAAAAAAAACATATACGATTTAAATATCAAATAAATCAGTTTTATATCATATAAAACATTGCAAAGAACAATCAAACACATCAATAAAAATTTCACATTACATTAAATTCAAACCTATTTGTAATAATATACTTTCGTTTTCACATAACGAAATCAAAACCTTTTAAAAAAAATATATTCCTTTCTTTCTTAAAATCTACTTTATATATCAGTTGAACAATCAAAAAACTAAGTATATAATTGCACTTTTGATTTTACACCTTAATCTATAACAACATAGTTATTTTAACACTTATTCCTAAGTGAATTGAAGTACATCAACCACATAAAAATTATGAAATACACATTTAATAAGATACACACTTTTCGTTTAAAAAAAATATTACACTGTAAATTCGAATACACGAAATACAGAAATTATCTTTTGTAATATGGAATACACCATTTACAAACTTATAAACAAAATTAATTGATGTAACATGAAAATTCACGTAAATAAGATTGGAACTAAATATTCTATAAATTTATAACATACCAACTATTTATTTTTAATTGTAGCCAGAGAAGGATTGATCAAAATGGCCTACCTGTATTCCAACATTTCGGCACGTAATCCATTATAGTGCACATAATTAATTTTCACAGTGGATGCTAATGCAAAGAATTATAAAAACATCCAAAACCGCTGCCACCAAAAACATAAGTTTTTTATTAAACAAACTAACGACTCCAAATTTAGAAACAAAAACATTTAATTAACAAAAAATTTACAAGGAGTCATATTTGGGTTCATAAAACTCTCGCGCTTGCGTAGCGTACCAAAGAGTCAATATCAATTTCCAAAACTCAAAAACGCAGTTTCTTCAGCCTGCTCCTCGCACCAATCGTCTCCCTACTCACCCTCCCCATCAAAGGCTCTGGAAATCGAAAGCGCTGAGTAGGAGACGTTACACCGGGATCCGAACCCAGGACCTGCCTATCCGCAATCAGACACTCTGACCACAAGTTGAGCTGCAACATCAGTAATTAAATCTTAAAACAGAAGAATGATTTATAACAGCGGGAAAAAGAGCAGCTTAATTTTTTATTCAGACGAAAATAAAAGATAAGAAAAGCAATCTTGCATTAATAGAAGGAAAATAAAAAAACAAATTTCCATTTTGTTACTGAATTTAAAAATGGTGGAAAGATAATTCCTATAATGAATAATGGCTCTTGTGACATTAAAGTGGAAAGAAAATCAATGTCAGTAGTATAACCGATTTATCACAGAATTGGAATTTAAATTCTAAATATATTCTTCCCCTTAATTCTTTAATAATTTTTGCAAGGCAACTGAAGATTCATTCAGTATACTCTTTAAATTAATAAAAATACGCGATTAAAATAGATGATATTAAAATTGATAAAACTATTTTGTATCATAAAAAGTTGGAAATTATAACATTAATTAAATTATATGAATTGTCTTGTAGTGGGTGGGTGAGAGAGAGAGAGAGTTGGGATGTACTACCTTAACCTTGATGGAAATTAATGAAGTTCCAGGAAACAAATCACGGTTTGCTTACGTCTATATTAAACAAATGCAGCTGAGATGAACGCTATTAAGAATATTGTTAAAAAAAATGGAAAGAAAACTAAATAGTTTTCGAAACAAGATCATCTTAAGCTTAGTCTTTCAGATTTCTGAAATGTTCAACAGGGGTACCAAAATACTACCCCCCCCCTCCCCGCAGCGTCACATCAAGGTTTCACATCCTTGGCGATTTAGTAGAGTGCTTTATAGAGTAATTTATGAGCCATGAATAAATGATTGCTGATTAGAAACTTATAAAAAAGAGATTATATAATAAATGACAATCGTATAAATTTTAATCTTTTATTTCCAAATCATTATTATTTATGAGTTAATTAAGTAAGTAGAAACATTGTGAATGAGGAATAAAAATTTGAACAATATTTACATGTATTACGTACCATTGGCCAGGAGTGTTTTTTAGAAAGTCTTTTTCTTTTATTTTTGGCTTCAATGTTGTAGAAATCTTCCCAAACTATTACGTTAATCGTAGACCCCTTCTTCAAATATCATCATAAGTCCATACCATAAATCTTTATCGAAAGTGCATGTCTTGTTCATCGGCTGGTGCTAATTCTCTAAGTAAGCAGAAGGCGTACTTAACAATTTTAATCAAATGCTATGGGATTATTCTTCATTTGATCAAACAGCGAGAGCGCCATTTTTCTTCACTTAAAATAATGACATTTTTGGTAGTCTCTTTTTGTTTTACTGTTCGCAATTTGACTGCAAATACTCTTCAGCAAACAAAACTTCACGCATGCCCACGAGACAAGACAATGCGATGACTACATTACTTATTAGCAGATCATTGATGGTTTTCTTTTTACCCAGTACAGAAATAAATAACATTATTCTAAGTACTACATCACAGTTAATTATTTTTAAAAATTTTTTGGTCATCTATGAAAACAAAATTTATTTTTACCGGGACATGAAGTAAACCTGCCGGAACACTAGGGTTTTGTCACTTATGCCTGTCCTGTTGAGTTAATTCGTAAAAATATTATCAGCCGACAGACGAGTAAACATTTAACTAAATTAAAATATAAAACAAAAATCTAACATAATGAAAAACATAATGAGAAAATACTTTTACATTTATATTTTATAAAGTTTTTTGTATTGATATATGTGTCACATTTTCAACCAAACGCAAATATGTGGTGTGTATATTTTTATTTAAAAGTAAAATATTTAAAAAAAAAAAATATGGTTTTAAAACTAAATCACTTTGAGAATTATTTATAGAATAATGTGTAATTCGATTTCAAGAAACTTTTGGCGTTTTTAAACACTAATTTAAGTAACGAATTTAAGTACAGACAGAATAGAACATGCATATATTAATACGTAAATAATATTAATATTCTGGAACTCTAGACTCTGGAAACTTTAATTACAATACATATTATAAGAAATTAACTAGCAGAAATTATAAATCACTTAAAATCGTTAAACTGTGCTTTTTAATTATTTTTAAGTAAGATTTCTAAAATTCGACATATTTATAAATTATTTTCAGATTCTATTTACAATCATAATTTCAGTTACCAGAAACATTTTGATGGGCTGCGCGTTTATCTTACGACACGAAATGGAAGAAAATTATCTATTTAATTTATAAATTGTGATGTGTTTCTTTATTTTATCCCTATTCTAAAAAAAAACTTACGCACGTTACCCAACACAAGACTCTCCCTCCCTAAGAAAACAAGACTGCGATAGGTGCCGATTTCAGGTGATACAAGGTGTATCTGGGGCGGGCCATCTAAATGATCACCCACGCATACGCAGTTGCAGGTTTGCTGTTTCACTTCATTAATTGAGATTCCTTTTCAGACCTCAGAAGTTATTCTTCAGTTAATAATTTAATTTTCTTATGTAAAAGTGCTATTTGAACACAGAGTACTAACATTATTTACGGTAAAAAATCATATATTTTAAACGCAAGGGAATTGATCAAATAATTTTAAGATTTCAGCAATTTTTTCATCGAATTTGTTATTATGTAATTTTTTTCTACGTTGCTATGAATGAATCAACAACCACGCCTCCTTTTTAACATTGCTTTAAAATATAAAAAGATCCATCATTTGAGAAAAGAATATTATTTTGTGTACATTTATATCTCATTTTTTTCTTCTACTTTTTTACTCTTGTACTAAATTTGGAAAATATTCAAATACATCTTTATACATTAGCTACATATTTATCTTTTTATTATATATATAAATTACAAATATACTAAGAGTTATGAACTTTGATCTTTTTACAGTAAAATTGCTCATGCCTATGTTACTGTTAACGTATAGAAATCAGCTATTCCCTGTTTATTTAGATAATGTGAAGATTAGTATGGATGAGAGTTCCAATTATGTGCAAGCAATTAATTCGTTTTTAAAATTATCAATGTATTCTCCAAATTACTTAGATAATCTGCAAATTACCGCGATAACCTAAACATCATCCTAAAGATTTTCATTAAAATGAAAATAAGAAAGTTCTCTACGCTTAAGTTAGCATATAAGGTTATTTATGTACTTCCAGACATCAAAAATATCAAATTAATATAACCATACAATTGATAAATTTGTAAATAAAATTAGTCATAATTGGTCATAATTAGTCAATTAATTGAAAACAAATTAGAATTATACGGCTTAAAATATTGTTGCTTTTAAAGAAATCAACATTTTTCCTTTTCGAAATCAAAGAAACAACTTTATTTTTTCAAACAGCAATAAGCTATTTAAAAATATCAACATTTCAAATATAATTTTTAAACTTTAACGATACGATTACCATAGATGTGACATTACCTAGCCAAAATGATCGGAATTCCTAAATCCATGCATTAGCTTCATTTTAGCTTAGGAAATCATATATTAACAGTTTTAAAGTTTCAAAAAAAATTTAACACACTTAAGGTGAGTTTGACTATTAAAAGTTATATACATACATATATATATATATATATATATATATATATATATATATAACTATATATATAATGAGACTATATATATATAATAAATATATATATAATGAAAATAAAAGAAAATTCTAAAATTGCTTATCAAATAATATATATATTTATATATATATATATATACATACATATATATATATATATATATATATATATATATATATATATATTATTATTTGATAAGCAATTTTTTTAGAATTTTCTTTATTTTCATTACTGCTTAAGTTGCTGTTGAAGTATTCTATATTCTTAGAAGAACACACTAAATTAAAAATACATTTTTATATTCTTTCAAAAGTCACTCGGCTGCTAGGATTTTTCAGTTTTCAGCACTACAAGGGATGGAATTGAGGGGACATTATACAACGGAGCACCCAGTGAGTGTGCTATCGTAGCCCTGAGAGTGCATATTTGTTATCTAGAAGAAGGCACCAAGCAGAAAATTCGCAAGCTTAGCCTACCACCCCAGAGGTATCATTTCACATGGAGGACATTGCGACCATGACATATTTAATGCGCTCCAGCCACCACTAGCAACCACGACGGAGCTTTGAAAAGCTCGAGATTCGAGCCCAATATTTTCCAATAAAAAGAACGAACTCCCTAACTAACTGGTAAATTGCGGCCTTTTGTTTTAAAAATCGTTACAAATATTGGTTTACGAATTTCTATACCATAAATGCCCCTTTGTGCTACTGCTCTTAATATATCCTACTATAAAAAATCTGAAGCATTTAAAATAGTCTCGGCTTTACTTAAAATGTCTTTCCTTTCACGTTCAAACAACTCGTCTAGCCACAGATTGAATGAGACTATGGAGGGCATCTTGAGGAATGACTCTCCATTCCCTGTCAACCGTTTGCCAAAGTGCGTCTTCTGAAGAAGTCTGCAAATGGAGTCCGATCATATCGCAAACGGGTTCGATTGATGGCGGGCATGAAGATCAGGAAAGCAGCTCTATGTTTTTCAGGGCATGTTGGCTGATGCGAGCAGTAGCACGAAGTCGGGAGTTATCCTGTTCATAAAGGGCATTGGGCACACCCTCGAGGTGGGGAAGTGTTACAGACCGCGGCACATCATTCACGTGACATTGGACGGCCATAGCACCGTGATTACGAAGTGGAAGTGACCGGGATCCACAGGCGTAGCGACGGGGTTCAAGGGGGGGGGGCTATCATGCCCCGGCGCCGCTTGCAGAGGAGCAATCACTTCAAAGGTAAGCAAAATTTCTCACAAAATTTCAATCATAGTTTTATTATAATATCAATTTTATTTGGAGAAATAAACTTTGCATTTGATAATTATTGTGTCATGTCCAGGGAAAAATAAATAAAAAAAGCTCCAGGGAGGAATCAGATTTGGAAAAGAGAAGAAATTGTTGATGAAAATTGAGGAAGAGCTGCAGTAGCTTGTCATGAACGAAACACTTACTCTTATATTTCTTTATTAATAATAATTTTGCATGGTTTAGTTCCTTTTAAATATTATGTGCTTTTAACCATGCTTTCGATTTTTATTTCTTAATTAGTTCGATTATCAGTTTTCCTACTTTTAATCCTTTTCTTTTTAAGTTTCTATTTTGCTCTAAGTTTTTGATACTATTGTTTAGAACTACAAATTTTGTTAATGTGCAAATAACGAAAATATCTCTTAATTTTATAGAATTTATAGAACATTAGATTGGTCAGTTCCATTTTAATGCACATGAAATGTTTTTATTTTAGTATAAATTTATATACCAAATAATTTATGTTAATTTTATATTGTAATTTTTGAATGTATTCACTTAGGGAGTTTACAGAAGAGTAATCTCATGAAAGACACCTATTTAATTTTGTGAATACGCCAAGATTCACAGTGCCTTTTATGACACAATTGTTATACAGGTTATCAAAGTCAAGTTATATACTAAAAAAAGTCATAACAATAATATTAACTAAACAAATAAGTTTGTTTCACTCAATATAAAAAAAATTTTAAAAAAAAGGTTCAATGAATTTTATTTTCTCTGAACCCTTCTGAATGTTACGATTATTCAAAAGTTTAAAACATAAAAGTTTTTTGTCGAAATTTTAGTGTTTTGAAATATTTGACGTGCTATTTTTAATTTCTCATATAACAGATTAAATAATTTAATTTAACAAGTAGCACTTCACTAATAATTTTGACATTCTTTTATGATAAAAAAATTGAAAATTTAATCTTATTTTAATTATAATAAAGTAATAAATATATAATTGTGCGTAAAAAAGAAAATTTCATATATATTTATATAACTGAAATTTTATTAATGTAAACTAGTAAAAATTTAAATGTGTTAATAGTACCAAAAAAATCAGATTTTACGTAAGTTATCAAGAAGCGATATACAAAGATCAGTTTCAGCTGTTATTGAGGCTTGGTGAAATCGTATTATTTCTTAACCAAAAATAAAAATAAAACCCTTATAATTTTCATCATAGGCTTTATTGTAGCTTTTTAATCTAGTGTCGCGTTACACTCGTGAGAAAATTCCTGCTGAAACGTGTTTCATATTAGCGGTTTCCTTTGTTCAAAATATTGTGTCCGGCACCGCAATGACCTTCTAAGAAAGAGGGGAAATTTTTCATAAAATAGCACTACAGTATGCCGCCTAGAAAATTATCTTCCTGGAATAGAAATGGAGGGGATCGGGAACTAATTATCTCCAAATTCTAGGAAAACACATAAACTTCCCTTTTTTTTTTTTTTTTTTTTTTTTTTGTTCACATGGTTAGTATTTTGCTTCTTCCAAAACATCGCTTCATCGGAAACAAAAATGTAAACTTTTGAAAATCTGGAGTTTCGACATTTATTGCCGTATTTAAAATATTATTGCCGTAAGTTATATTTTCTGTTAACTATGTATTCTTTCAGTTTGAATATTTATTTCATATTTTTGCTGGTATAAATATTTACTAACATATGCTTGCAGAGTTTTGAAAATTAAATATTAAATTACTTATTAGTTAAAACTATTCATTTAAAAGTAATTTATTTCATATTTAAATGTTTTTGTTTGGGGAAATAATTTTTATTTGACTCGTAATTGTGTTGGCTTTACATTAGTTCCTTATATTGAAAAAGATTTTTTTTTTTCAAATGATAGAAATTATTTAATCTAAAAAAGTTTTTTTTTTTTTCTGTAAGATTAAGCATACAGAATCTTCTTTTTTAATAGAATAACAACAGGTCTTAGCTGCCTCTACAGAACGCCCCTTAAACATACATAATATATTTCTTAATTAAATAGTTCAATATATATAAAAAACCCATCTTCTAATTTGAAAAATTCATTCAAGAAATGTATAAAGAAATCGTACATATTTCTCATTCTACATTGTAAAATTTTAAAAATAAGATCCTTTTAAATGATATAAATTTATTGATAGAATAAACTTCATGCCATTGCATGAACATAACTTCCAAAATGATTTTTAATAGAAATAAATTTTAATTTATATAAAAATTAGTCCTTATTTTAATAATATAAAATATACTTTCATATTTTAAAAAAGTAGTTTTATAAAATGCCTTAAAAAAAGAAGAAAATTTTCACTACTACAATACTAGATTGAGAAAATTTCTTTAAATAAAATTAAGCGATATAACACTATATTATTTACCTCAGCACACACACACACACACACAATTGCAGTTCTTGATGATATTTTGAATCAATAAAAAACTTGAATGATCAATATAGAATGCATCAATTTTGAGAAAAAAATTATTTTTAATAATATAATGTATATTGTTTGGCTGAAAATTTCTGATAAGATTAAATATACATAATTTTATTTGAATTTATGTGTCTTTTGATTTTTGATTTAAGAAATTTATAAAATATTTTTTCTGTATTAGCATTCCGTTGCTCATCAGATATTAGCCTTGATAATGCTATGGCATAATTTAGTTATCTAAACTGAAATTATATGAAGAGTGAGAGAGACTTATTATAAAAAGGTCTCTTAATTTTGGAATCAGAAAAGTTGGCTTTATTGTATAAAAATGAAATATTATAAATTATAAATATTACGCTTTGTGATTTAAATTTTTTATAATAAAAATAATTTTGGTTTACTTTAAAGGTCTTAATGATATAATTTAAAAAGTTATTTTAAATGCGAAATTTCCCATAAAGTTAAAGTTGTTTCTCACAGGAATTTTTCTGAAATAAAAAAATGAAATGAAATTTTCTGTTCTGTGGTAAATGAAATGTTTAAAAGGATATCGTTGTGAAAAATCAGGTGAGTTGATCCTAAGAAGTGTAATGTCTTAACCAATTATTATTTTGCAATAAATAGCTAAAGTTTGTAAAATTAGCAATATTATAAAAATTTTAAAAAATTGTTAAGATAAGTTATTGCATACATTCAACACGTAATGATCAACAATTTATAGGGAGTAACTATGTTTAATTACTTCATTTGGTTAAAAAAGTTGAAAAAAAATACATTTAAAATTTTTTAAGACATTGTTATAGAAATGTTAAATTATTAAAATAAATTTTTAAAAGTTAAAAATTAATTGATAAATAAATAAGTATCTCAACTTTAAAACTGTAATATCCGAATCCAGGCCTACAGTACTCATACCTGTTTTCCTAACCGAGGACCCTAAGGTACGAAGCATACATCCATGTAAGGTGGTCAGCCCAAAGCTAAATCTCCGGTGTTTAGTTCCCAAGCATGATTCGTACTCAGTTAATTGATCCACTGAAAGGATGAAAGGTTGTGTTGACCTAACCTGAGAATCTAACTTTGGACCTGTTTCTTGGGAGCACTAAGTCAGCGTGCTTAACAAATGTAAAAGTTTGGGTGAATTTTGCCATACAGATTTCCATGGAAAAGAAGTCTATAGAGAAATGTGGGAATGAAAGATGTTACTCAGCAGTAGAGAAGAAATTAAAGCAAAAACTCTATTAGAATTCCAACATGCCTTATCTCAAACGGTGAAGATAGAGGTGGTGGTGAAGATATAGGTGGCCATTCAAATACTTTTTACTATCTCTCCATCAATTGGAAGCTCTGTGAACGTTCATTAAGCAAGATAAAATTAATTTTGACTTATTTATGATCTACCATGAGTCAAAACCGTCTAAGTGATTTAACAATTTTATGTATAGAAAAAGAAAAATTTGAAAAGATCAACTTTGATAAAGTAATTAATCAATTCGCTTCAGCAAAAGCACGAAAAATGTGAATAGTAGTATATTAGATTGCGAATAATAACATCTGCTTATATCTATGATATGTAACGAATTGTTTCCCGTTTAAAAAATGTTTATGTTTTTTAAAATAATTGTATTAGTGTATATAATCAAGCATGTATTTTTATAATTAATTCTGTTGTTGTTGTTGTTGCTTATCCCAACTGGTGTGGCAGTAGCATCACGCCAGTTCCATGAATCCATGAGTTTTTGGCCTCTCCAGAACCACCCCCAGACTTAATTCCACATCACCCCTATCACAACCGACACACTAGAGAATATGAGGGGGAGAGGCCTGAGCCTCTTGAGCTTTGGGGCAGAGAGGGTAAATCTTGACATTAGAAACATGTCTCTGAGCAAGCAGGTGGCCGCTTCTCACTCTTCTTCTTGCCAGAGCCGTTTCATCGCATCTTTTGTGCGCGCCCGTTAAAGTGTAACCAGGATATTTTCTTTGGTACCATTCATGGACAGGTTTGGCCTCTCTAAAAACAGCATTAATGACCATCCTGACACGAGAGGTCAGCTCTGATGCCGACAAGCAGTCTCCAATAACGGTATTCTGGAGGTTGCCATCCTTGGCCATTTGGCCCGCAACCTCATTACCATACACATTGACATGGGATGGTACCCACTGGAAGACTATGGTATTGGCCTGCAAATCAGTGAGATGTTGGACTATTTTAGTTGTTGTGCTGTCACCATGCCGCCACCCACCACTGAGCCAGATGTTGTATAGAGCTTCGGCTATCACTAAGGGTTCAGATATCAGAAACTATCCTCTCCTTAACACACAAACTTAGAACCTCATCAATTGCCAAAAGTTCGGCTCGGAAAACAGAGCAATAATCTGAATTTCTTCTACACATTCTTTTGCCATCTCCCTGCGTAACAAATACTCCACTTAGCGGACTCAGCATTCTCACCCCTTCTTCCATCTGTATAGTTTTGCAGTGCATTATGGGGGTGGAATCTGTATAATTGATTTTAAATTATTTTAAGTCCGGTTATTCTAATCACATTTTTCCGAATTTAATATAAGTGTTGTTTTTTTAATTAGAATTTAATTTTGTTGAAATATAAATCTGAGCATAACATTTTAAATAAATCTATTTTCGATTATTTTTTAGTAGGTACAATATTCTGTTATTATTTTTATTGTATTCTTATTACAATTATTTTCTATTTATTATACTGTATCATATATATCGTTATATTATTATATATCACTTAATATATTTTTTATTCCCATATTTATATTGTATTATATTTATTTTCATTATTTTCAAGAGGGCGCCAAAAAAGGCATCGTATCCGGGTGCCATAATTATGCTCAATACGCCACTGCCGGTATCGTACGCAATGGCGCCCCAAACGTTCCACAATTGCTGCAGAATTAGATCTGTCTCTACATCGACGTCACATTCTTACACGATGTCACTGAAGAAACAGAAGCGTGTCTCACCTGAGAAGACGATCCTGTGTCTCTTCGACACCGACATCCCTCTTATCTGACACCATTCTTGGTATTGGGTGTCTATTTTGTGGGGTTAATGGCAGTTTCTTAATGGACTCCATGAGCGCAGGCCACTAGCATCCAATCGATGACAAATGGTTCTGCTCGATTAGGAAGCACATCAGCAGAATTTCGGTAGATGTAGTTAGTGGGACCGCCACCGCCCCTTGTCGGACGCTTGTTGATGTCACTGTGGCTGCACTAACTCTCCGCAAAGGCTCCACAGTTCTTTGTTCCAACCATCTTCGTGCACCGCTGATGCGTCTAGCTGTCTGTCATCTGACATTTGCCGTATACGCATCACTCTGAAATGCGTGTTCGTTTCTCTCATTAAATTAATGAACAAAAATTAACATGAATTAAAACATAAATTTATAATTCAAATTTTTGATACACTTTATGGAATTTGTTTCACAACTTAGAATTCATTCATATAATTGTAGCATTAACGATCCCCACAATGAAGCAGAAATAAAAATATTTTGCGTGTGAATTCGTGTAAGAAGCAAAAAAAACATAAGGACAATAACTAATTCACAGCTCCTAAGCAATTATTTCCATCATTAACATGAAGGAATATATTATTTATGAGATTGCTACATAACTTAATGCTGAATAATACTTTTGTGATATCAATAAATTAACAGCCTTAGCAAGCTGAAATATCAAACTCAATCTTGCTTTCAGAAAACCAGATATAATCAAATACATAAAAATACAAAGTATTAAACCAGTTGTTTACATTGCTGTTGTTACTTATGATACCTGGACAAGTCAAACTCGCTATGTCATTGGCTGTGCGAATTTAAGCGTCTTTCGTTTAACCAAAGCATCACAAAAGTGAAAATATAATTTTGTTCTAAATTCCTCCAATAGATGGCACAACCAGAGGATCCTTTCCCTCAATTTTAACATGTATCTGGAGGAGGAAATTTTCTTCAGACCATTACACCCATGGTAACTGCTCGACGACCGACCACAGGACTTTTCGATTTCACAGATTTAACGAGGACGTATATCACATGTACTCAATGAGTCTTTGTCAGCATTGGGAATCGAACTCAGTCCTTCTGGATGGAAGACCGATGCCCTTAACACTTGACTACCAAGATCAAAGTGTAGTATACTGCCCTCTGATTACGTTATTAGAATGAACATAGGAGGTTCAACACATAAAATATTCTTGGCCTGACCCTTTGTAACAGGAATTCGGGACCAATCCATTCTTAGAATAGGTGACAACCTGGAATTGGATCTCATTATTGTTAGAGTGATTGATAGGAAGACCAAAAGTAGAGAGACCTGGAGGAAAATTATTGAGAAGGCCTGGCCTTTTCAAGAATTTTCCACTGAGAATTTCTAAAATTTCATGTGCCACTGAAATGTTAACTTCTTTTGAAGACCTTCAGCTTCCAATGAAAAATATGCATCCATCTTTTACAGGAAATTTGGTATCAAAAAAAAAATAGCGTCATTTTTTATATGGTAAAACTTGAATGATTTTAACGTGATTTGAATTTTGACTCAGCTCTATTTAAAACGTGTTTTGCACCACAAAAGAAGTTACACGCATAGATCATTAAAAGCAAATCGATTGAAATGTTGAAATCGTGAAAAATTTCTAAAATTACAATGTTAGTAACTTATTGAAGTTGGGATTCTTTTCAATCCCATTCCAATGCATTTTTTGTTGGCGGAGTGTATTGAGAAAAGTTTTAACCTAGATAACGGGCGAAACAAATTTTTTCAAAAATCCTGATAAAATAGTAAATATAGTTTTTTTTTAAATTATCGCATGAAAATGTTGGAAGAAGAGAAATTCGATGCCATAAATATATATATATTTTTTACTCCCAGCAATTGACCATAGATGACAATTTTTAAAAGAGATGAAGATATACCTACATGTACTTCGGCTCCCGAATGTGTGTTAATTGTCCAGCTCTCGCTGCCATGTGGAACTCTAGGTCTTGCTAGTGTGTTGGATAATTGTACTTTCGTTTTTCTATTTATGTATTTAAACTGGTTTCGTAATTCATGGTAACATTTATTAGCCATGTTGATTCTCTCTTTAATTAAAAATTTTAAGTCATTATTTTAATGGTCTGTAGGCCTACACTACATTCTTAAATCATCGCCCGGCATGAATTTCTTAAGTTATCAACAAACATTCAATTGTTTATATTGTTCAAGAATTTCATGTAATAACATTAATTCATTTTAATAACAATGTTATTCCTTATTAAAATAAATAGTATTATATTATTCAGATCAGACCCTTGTGGAACATTTTGTTCTTGAATTTCTTTGAGTGAAGCGTCTGATAAAATATTATTAATTATAAATCTGAATATCCCGTGTTTTATGAACTTCTCATTTAAGAAGAATTCATTTCCATCAAAATCATATTCGTGAAAATCTGAAGACAAGACGATGATGGCAAATTCTATCATAGACTATACACATTGAAAATCTTATTTGTAGCTATTGTGTGTCTTTCAATAAATGTACTTCTTATTTATATCTTTAAAATGATGGTATTGATGACCCGATGCTTACGCAAATTATTGATATGAATATAAATTGTCACGACCTTCAGAAAATTGTTTTCGCTTTTCAGTAATTTTCCAAAGCAAACACGGGTGGAAAAGAACGAACAATAGATTCATCATATGCCAAGTCTCTTTGTCAGTTATTACGGTAGATATGATTATTACACTGCCCCAAATGGATGGAAATTCTTTTCTTTTTAATTAAATTCCATGAAATAATTTCCACATTTGTAGTTTCTATAAGACTAAAAATGATAATGCAACATAGGTTAAAATGTATTATCTATATCAATTGATGAACTGTGGCAATTTATCAAAGTGAATTTCGATTCGAATATCGGGAATGGTTAATCATATCATTAAAAAGGGAAGTAAAATTCTCAAAAAATTTCAGCATTATAATTTTTGGAAATATTGGGAAAATTTTGAAAGAATAAACAGAAGCAAATATTTTACGTTTAATGGATTGCTTTCTTTATCATATGTTAAGCAAAATGAATAAACTATATAACAGGAAATAATATAACTATATAATTATATAATTTGTGATGAGCTGGAAATGTGATTTTTATACTAAAAGCATACAAATAGTTACTTTTTTTTTTAAAAGAAACGAAATATCGCTGTATCATAGAAAATATTAAGTATGATAAATTATCGAAATTTGGTTCATTTTTTACGTTTGGTGTAGAATCGGATACCCCATGATTTGGTGAAAAATTTATTATTACATCTTAGCTATAAACTTTAATTCCTAGTAACCCATGTAAACTTATCCTTGTATAGCTTGTGTGTAGAGGCCATCTTGTTAATCACATCTTGGCGTCAAGAAAAGTCGCCAAAAACTCAAGGGGTATCCGATTGTAAACTTTCATCCATTTTTTATTTTTCATTATTGAATCTTGTATGAAGTGGAAATTTAATTTTTCACTAAAAGCATATAACTAAACATCTGTTTTGAAAGAAACGAAACATACTCGATCTTTTAAAATGTGAATAAAAATCAATGTGGCTAAATGTGTCATCCACATTTTTAATGGGTATCTCCAAAAGACTTTGTGTTCAAAAGTAAATGGATCTGACTCTAACTCTTCTGCAAAATCCTAAGGTTTGGATCTTGGTAAAATATTCTAGTATGAAACAAACATTAATTGTTTAGTATGTGACAAAAGGAACCTGAAACAATTCGTCTGCTGAGACAATTTCAGGTGTGAGTTTTTAAACATGCAATTTATTTATTCAGTGAAGGCCGATGACTGAATGATTAGCGTTCTTAACTCCTAACCCTTCTTAACTCATAATGATAAGGTGTTAATTTTAATATTATATTAATTATATATATATATTAATTATATTTTAGTCATCCATCCCTTCTGGATTTAAGCGATCCTATTAGAAAAAGCCAGTTTTTTTATCTTTAAAATATTTCGTTTTATCAATGAAGAAGCTGAATTTAAAAATGGAACCACTGTTTTCAATATGAGGAAAAATCGTAAGGTTGAACTCAACGCGAAAAATAATCAAGTTTTTATTGCTTTATTATTATTTCCTAATTAGTTATATATCTTAAAACTAGTCATTAATATACTAGTTAATGTATTATTCATTTCATTAGATAAATTGGACTTTTGAAAGTATTTTGGAGCTCTAAAATCACAACACAATTATTAATTCTAAATTGTAAACTTTTTGAATTAATTCTAAAAAAAAAACATTCTAACATTTTATATTACTGAAGAACTATTTTAAATCCTTCAATTTAAAAATATACCAATCAACTCTTAAAAATATATTCATCGAACATATTACAAACGTCACATTTAAGTATATGAAAAAAGATACAATTTGTTTATTCCTAAATTATGTTAATGTAGTAGGAAGAAAAGACAACTTATTTTTATATCACAGGATGTTGATAAATAAACAAATTTAATATTATAAAAAGATTTATGATCTAGGAAACAAAATAAATGTTCAAGTTAGAATTCCCATTTTCAAGTCATAATTTTAATTCAAATTTACTATCAAAATATTACGTTATACAATTGTTTTAGTATTCGTTACAAATAACTCTAATGGTATTCATGAAAAATTTACGGATTTACTTATTTTCATAAAATTTTTAACAAAAATATTCAGAACTATTGGCATTGCTTTTTAATTTTCTAAATATTTACATATTTTCTGATTATTTCCAGCTATTTTAAATATACATTTCGGGTAAAACAAAATAATCTTAAACATAAATTTCTGGTATAATTTCATTATCAGTTGCTTACGATTGTCAATAGCAACATTACAATAGAGATTAATGATCTGTTTTCAAGCATCGTACACCTAGCCATTCAATGCATTGTATCCACTTTTAACCATGAAATTTTGAAAAGAAACTTAGAAATTAAATTTTTAAATTTCAAGAGAAATGTTTGGTACTTTACACTATTCAATTGACAAAGAGAGAAAATCCAAGCCATTCCTTAATCTATACTCAAAATTTGTTTAATCTTCCTCAAATTAAATTAAGTGAAATGAAAAGAAGATTGCTTGTATTTTTACTTCTTGCTAAAGTAGCAATCACAATAAGGCAAGCTCAGACGAGTTTTATTCATTGTGGAGAAAATCTAAAATAAGAAGCGGCAAACATAAAAGAAACGGAAGGAGCGATGGCAACCTCACTGCGCTTTTACGAGAGCAGTTGGTCTGCAGTGATGTAATGATAATTGTATTGATGTTTACATAAAATTATTTTTATAAACAAAACTAGCACAACAGCCCTCAAGGGGCCAAGATTTACACTGCACATATCTGTTTTGCTTACAGAGAAACCTGGCGTGCGAAGCATGTATCCCTGTAACCTAAATAAACCCCAGTGTAGGGCCGTGGTAGCCTTGAGATTTGGGCATTGCCCTTCCATCCGAAAGGTTGGGGTTCGATTCCCAATGCCGCCAAAGACTCACTGAGTACATGCGATATACGTGCTCGTTAAATCCGTAAAATCGAAAGTCTTGTGGTCGGTCGTTGAGCAGTTACCATCGGTGCAATGGTCTGGAGAAATTTACTACCCCTTCAGATCAATGCCAAAATTGAGGGAGTAGATCTCTATTGCTGTCATCTATCGGAGGATTTGAAGAGCAAAAATCGTACTTTCACCTTCATGGTGCTCTGATTAAAAGAAAGACCCTCCCAATTGATTTAAATTCGCATATGCTTGCTCAAGTGTCATTAGTAACAACAACAAACCCCAGTGTTTAGCTTCCAAGCATGCTTGGTATTCAGTTTTAGCGCCTCATTAAAAGGTTGAAAGCTGAAAATTATTTACAACGATAAAAATTTATGTTATGTGTGCTACATGTAATTTTTATGTATGTTAATATTATGTAATGCATTGCTCAGTTTTAAAAAATTAAAAATTAGAAGACAAAAGACATTGTACAAATGTTGAAAAGACATGAGGAAAATAAGTTATTGCACTGGCACAAGTTTTCCTTTCAGTTTTCTTGTTAATGTAGTCTTAAATCGACCTCTTACTTCAATATGATTCACAAATCATGGAATTTACTTGTAAAAAATCAACTGTTTGCAGTATTCAGAATACTTCCTCAGTTGCGTTCTTGAGCTGTTGGCTGTGGTGTTATACCGCCAAAATAAACGTAATCTCATTTTGAAATAGGAATTAAACGGCACTTAAGATTACTCCGGAAGAGTTGCTGTAAAAATAGATAAATAACTATTTATAATATCATAAAAAAATCGAACTTTAATGTAAAAAATAATAATTTAGAATTTCTGTAAGATCTCTGAATGTATCTTCATCTCCTTCAATGGCTGCCTACGTCATTCACAGTCATCCTCCCCAACCCAGCAAAATCTCAAAAAATTATCTGCTGTGAAGGAGAAAATATATAATTTCCGTGAAATGTTTATTTACGGCTCAAATGCCATTGAATTTTTGATAGAAATCAACCAATCCTATTATCGACCAATGTGTGTTTTTTCGTCTTTAATTTATTATAAAAATAGAATTAAGAACTTGATTTGTAGAACATTGAATTCGTAAGCGAGTACATTGGATTTCATTTGTAAGAATCTAAAATCCACCTTTTTTAAGGAATACCAAGGATTACACTTTTCCACGGTTTCTTAAGCAATTGCATCCCACTAATTACCTTTTCTTATCCCACGGTGACATTACAAAAACTCGACAATACCTGACAAGAACTCGACATGGAAAGGAAAGGGTCAGTTTAAGTGCTCTCCATAATTGACACTGGAAATAATCGATGGTGACATAATGAGATATGCAGGCATGTGTATGAGTGAGCGAGAGAGAAAAGAATGAGGTACCCCCAGAGTCTAAGAAAAATATTTTATTTAGAGTTCAGCTTTTTTTCAATCAAAGGAAAAATTATGCTGATACTACGCAAACACGAAGTATTTTGCAACTGTTATTCAATAAAATGTTGAAAACTGATTACCCCAATACTCAACTTAAACTGGAAAGTTAATTAATGAAAATATGTTTATATTTTACTTCAGTTAATTTAATTTATACATTTTATTTCAATAAAAATATTTAATTCATGTGGATGTTGTGGTGTTTTGTTTTATTTCTTATATTTTGCTTCTGTAGACTCACTGAGGCTTCTATAAAAGCTCATAATTTTTAAAACATCCTTAAAAATTAAATTTTGCTTACATTAGGAAAAACAGACCATGTTTCCTTGGTTAAACTTTTTTTCTTCATTTTCTAATGTGTTTTGTCATAAAATTTACGCAAAAATGTATACCATTTGGATAATAATTCTCCCCTTATTGATTTTGTAAGAATATCAAATTCCCTTTCAGAAATTAAAATACTCTATTTTGCATGATAATACATCTAATCATTATTTTTTAATATATTTTCAAACAAATTATCTTCAATTTTACCTAAAATATAACCTACCATATAAACTACAGAACACATATTTAAGTGAAAAAAAATATGACCCTTTTATATCGAAGGTTATATACTCATAATCTCAAGATAATGGTAGAAGATCTTTTATAATTAGTTCCAAATTTTGGTCATCTGGTGAATCTCAAATAGTATTTTATATTATGTATTTCATCCTTCTTCCATTGAGATATAGCCACAGTAATTAGATCGCTAAGTTATACTAATTATACTATTTTGCAAGAATTCTTTTAATGTAAAACAGAAAAAGGAACGAAATAATAATTTAACGATTAATGCGAATGCTACAATCTTTGACTTTGAATAAAGAAAATTTACAAATTTAATATAGGGTGACTAATTATATTAAATATTAATGTAGATTCATTGCGATGAATAATTTCTTCACATTTTATTTTCGATTAAATGCAGTGTTAAATATTTCGCTTGTTAAAATATGGATTTGTTCTATTTTCAAAATGAAATTATTTTTGGAGACCAAATAGACAGTTTGCTCAGGAGCAATATTATTTCAAACACATTATTATAAAAGGATGTTCTCGCTCCAAGATCTTTCATTTAGCTGAGGTGACTCGCGAATAGAATTATTGTAGGAATTTATATTTTAAAAATATGAGATATATATATTTAAAGAGAATTTAAATCTTCCTTTGATCATAAATGAATGAGAAAAATAATTTTTGCTAACAAAGCACACCTTTTTTTCCAATTAATTACACGCAATTTGGATACTTCATCTTATGTCAAGGATAAAGTTTCTTCCTGCTTATCAAAGTATTTTAATATTGAGTTGCAGCTGTTAAAAGTTTGTCTCAGTAAAAAATCATGAAATTTAAAATATTCTTGCTCCTTCTTCAATTAAAATAAAGAATAATCGCTGGATGAAATTAAACCACGCAATAAAATTACATGAACTTCAGAAAAACAACTATTTCATTCATCGAATTCTCGTAAAATACGCGTATAATTTCCAGATCGTTCAAATTTTCACAAAATGTTTTCATAAAAACGTCTTTCAGAATGCTATATTTGGAACAGTAACATTTCAATGTACTGACTTCACATATTCTAATTTTATCTCGCTAAAAGTCATGAGATTTTGAAGATAATGATCTAATTATGAGATATTTTGAAAATGATCTAATTATGAGATATTTTGAAAGTGCAAAATTTGATACGACTTTTTTTTTTTATATTTACGTGCATCTTGGGAATTTCATATTTTCTTATTAAAATTTCACGCATTTTTTTTATGAAATATTTTAGTTGATTTCAATTGTTTAATGATGTAGCGGAACTACAGAAGAAATATTTTTAAAAAGCACTTTTAAATTTCGCGCATAACAGCTTGGAGAAAAAATCGAAGTTCCAGTTTGAGAAACGCCGCTGTCCTATCGTTGCCATAGCGACCTTTGCTAACTCCGGATCACATCGGCAAAACTTTAAGGCACTCGCTGTCTTCAAAGCAATAGAACATTTTTCTAGCCATATGTAAATTATTTTTGACTCTTTATTCTGCTTATGCAAAACTGTTGTGTATAAATAGCAGATACCTCTTCGCTCAAACTATCTACTTCGTGGTCAGACTGCTGATCGTCATGTTAGTAAAACTGCTCGTATAGATTCGTTGTACATATTAATGCATTGTAAATAAATTTAAAGTATTTGTTTTAATTTAGACTTAATATTTAATCGGAATTTAGTCACGTCTAAAATGATTTTTGTAGTTCTTAACCTGAATTTTTAATTCATTTTTAAAAGATTTCACATTATTTTTTACACACAATAATGCATTTCTGTAATTTTTTTCTTTTTTTTTAATGCTTATTGCATTTTAAGCATGGAATATCCTTATAATATTTGTCCATATATGATTTATTTAATTTTTTTTTGCATTTTTTCTGTGCATTTCGTTATGGGAAATGCTTGATGAAATGTATATGGATATTTGTGGAATCGAGATTTATATTCAAAGTTAACAACAGAAGATTAATTAGTGTCCATCGATGATGTTAATATATAATATTTGAAAAGAGATATCAAACATAGGCTATAAAAAGAGATATCAGCGAATGGAATCACAGTCAATGACGTCACATTTCTTTGGGGGCCAAAGTGTCCTTCGACACTTCAACATAAGGCGCCCTTTTCTTCGCCTTGGATTGCTTTGGAGATTTTCCATCGGTAACTTTTGAAATTTTAACCCATGTAGTATTTCACTTTGACCTAAAGACAACTCTTTGCTCTGCAGTGTAGACGAAGCAGGAAAGATGAGAAACCAAACTACACAAAGAACGAAATAGCTAAGGAGTGTTACATCTAACCGTCCTTGCCGAAATGGTTGGGTGTACCCCAGGGGGTTGAGTTTTTTATTGCTTAACTATCTTTCATGTGTCATATTGCCCTCTTAGTTGAGGAGCCGATACCATAAATGTATGGAGACATCCAATATTTTTCTGCTATTTTATATATATATATATATATATATATATATATATATATATATATATATATATATATATATATATATATATATATATATGTATGTATGTATGTATGTATACATATGATAAACCATTTAATATGCTAATGTATTCTCATTATAAGTTGTTTATAAAAATATTAAACTTTATTATAAACATAATTTAATTTAACATGTAAATACATGCAATTTATACATTACGTTATTTTTCTCCATAAATCAATAACAAAGAACGCTATAAAGCAAGTTTATGAGCTTAGTTAATACAAAAAATTTCTTATCCTAAAAGTACAAAAATAAAAAGTTATATTTCATTTTACAAATATTTAAAAATGTTTTTAAAAGTCTGTGAAGGTGAATAAATTTTTTGCTTTATGAATACAATTTTTTTTTATAAAATTTTAAAAACTATATTATTTTAGAAAGTAGCATTTTATAGTCTAAGGAATACATTACAGGCAATAAAAAGTTACATTTTCTTTTTCTTCCAAGGCATTACAGCCTGTTACAGACCAAGGCCGTACCTAACAGTCGTTGCCACCTGTTACTATCCATTGGAAAGCTCCTCCAGTTTCCCATATTTAAAAAAAGGTACATATATAAACCATTATTTTTAAGACTCGATTATAACTGTGACCTATGAATCTGTGAATTATTAAAAAAATATCAATATGATTTGTAACTAATTAAATGGGTGAGATGATGTTATTTTCTTATCTTCAATAAGGAATAAATAAGGGTTAGAAATTAAGTCAGTCCAATAAAGTTTACCTCATTGAAATCAGTACCTTAAGATACACCGAGAAATATTTTGGGACGTGTAAGAAACAAACATAGATGGAAAAGAAGAATATATTTGGAATTTTATGAATTATGTAAAGAGCCAGACAGAGGCGTAGCAACATAGGGGCTATCATAGCCTGGGCACAGGGGGGGGTGCCAAATCATTTCAAAGATTAACAAAAATTTCAAGAAAATTTCAATCTTAGTTTCATCGTAATGTCATATATATATATATATATATATATATATATATATATATATATATATATATATATATATATATATATAGCATAGAATAATCAGACTTGAAAAAGAGGAAAGTTTGTTGATGAAAATTGATGGAAGAGCATCTGAAGTTGACTATAAACAAAACTCTTACTCTTATATTTCATTATTAATAATATTTTTGCTTAGCTTAGTTCCTTTCATGTTTTTAAACCCTCCTTTTGATTTTTCGTTGTGTGTTTATTCTTTTAATCCTTCACTTTTTTAATTTTATACTTATATATATATATAGCCTGAGGTTTTCGATAAAAATGTTTTGGGATACAAATCTTATGTATGTGTAAATAACGAAAATATCTTAATTTTTTTCATACAAAATTTCTGGAATATTAGGTTGGTCAGTTCCATTTTTATGCATATAAGAGGGTTTTATTTTAGAATAAAGTTATTTACCAAATTATTTGTATTAATTATATATGGCAATTTTTGGATCCATTCTTTCAGTCAGATAACGAAAGAGTAAGCTCATAAAATGCACCTTACTTAATTTGTGAATACATCAAGATTCACAGTGCCCTTTATGAATCATAATTGTTTCAAATGTTGTCTAAGTCAAATTATATGCTAATGAAAGTGGTAACAATAATATTAACAAATCAAATAAGTTTGTTTTACTTAAAATAAAAAGTTCAATGAATATTATTTCCACTGGGCAATCAATGTGGAAATAATTTAAAAATATAAGACGCAAAAATTTTTTTCGAAATTTTAGCATTTTGAAATATTATTTGACTTGCTATTTAATTTCTCATAAGCAATATTTCATAATATTACTCATAAGCAATATTCATAATGCATAACAAGCGATATTTCGTTAATTTTTTTGATTTCCTTTTATGATAAAAAAAAAGTGTGAAAATTTAATCTTATTTTGACTATAATAACTTGATAAAAATTATTTGCAAACAAGAAAATTTAATAAAACTGAAATATTATTAAGAAAACTTGTTATAATTTAAATCTGCTAATAGTAACAGACACATCAGATTTTACTTAAGTTATTAAGAAGCCATAAACAAAGATCAGTTTCAGTTTTTATTGAGGCTTTGTGGAATTATATTATCCATTGTTCCGAAATAAAAATAAATAAATAAACAACCCTTTGTTTTTATCTTAAACTTTATTGTAGCTTTTTTAGCCCGCCACACATGATCGGATTTTTCTGCTTGCATCAGTTGAAGGGGGATAGAAAGTAAATATTTCCTTCGAATTCTGCTGACCACGGTAGGGGAGGCACATCTGGAGTGGGAAGTTATTTTTAAGGGTGCCATTTTTCAACATTAATTGCTTTTGGCTTAAAATGTGTGCCTTGTAAATGGAAATCGCCAAAAATTTCAATCATTTAAAAGAGTTGTTCAGTCACTTTTATGACTTGACGTATTTAAATGTCTTTTTAGTATTTATTGCTGTACTCATTTGTCTGTTTGTAATTTCTGCCATTAAATGTTATCATAGTAACTTAAGTAACATGAGTAAATTAAATACAGAAGTATTATAGGCAGTTGCTTTGGACTGTGATGATGGTGAAAAGAAGGCAAACAATAATAAAAAAAAACAAAAAGAAAGAAATGAGAGAAAAATTGGCTGTTCCAGCGTGAAATCTTTCACACATAAATTTGATTACAGAAATGCAGTCGGAAGATAAAGGTTTCTTTAATTACATGAGGATGGATGAAAAATTGTACGCAACGTTGTTGGATAAGACCTTTCATTATAAGAAAAGATACATCCAAGCTTTCATCTTTAAGTTCTTATGAACCATTAATTGCGACTTTGCGCTTTCCGGCAACCGGTATTAAAGAGTCACATTAGTACATCAAAAAGTTTATCAATCGAGTAAAGAAATGCTAACAGTCATATGTTGTATATTTTATTAGTAGATATAAAATTAATTATTAATTTGTTATCTATTATCCACGTATTCTTAGATTTTATATTTTCTTAGATGATTTTTAAATAAAATGGAAACAAATTAACATTTACCAAAAGATAAATCATAACTGAAAGTGCATTTAATTTCAATTTCGCTTAAAGGTAAATAATATTCTTTGGTTATTATTAATCAATTTATAATTTTTGATTATTTAATTTTATTATTGTTTAATTATATAAAGAATATAATTAAAGAAAACAACAGAATAATCTCAACTAACACCTTCATATTATTGTGTTTAAACTGAATTCATATTTAAAAATATAGAAAATTAAAATTTTAAAAAGTTCATTTTGAAGATATGTAATCATTCTGAAATAAAAAATGTATTGTTTTCTAGTAAAGCTTATAATAAAATTTCGTCGTTAAATTTTACGTTAAATGTGTAATTATATCTATTCATTCAGATAAAGAATAATTTTACAAAATAAATTATTTAATTTACTTCATCACCATTCTCAACAAAACTTGTGTCCAAATTCATGGAAGATACTTTAGCACGTATAAAGGCAGTTTCGTCCAGAGAGAAATGATAAATATTCAAAGTACCATAAAGTCGGTACACATATGCATCCTCCGTACTTACACCACCTTTTTTCGATTCATAGATTTTTCTCTTTTATGCGTTCTACAGGGGGCATTATTTTTTTCCCTTTACTTCGTTAATGGAAGCCTTTTCATCTATCTTTTTATATATTTCCAATATTTTTTCGTAAGCTAACCTTTTTAAAATTTTATTTGCGTAATCGACACTCATTATTTGCCACAAATATGGCTAATCTTAATGGACTTCTATTATTTCCTGCAATATTTGCTTCATGGATATTTTTAAAAAGGGGATCTAATGTTCGTAGAGCGTTGTAAAACGTGAATCTTAGTTTCAGTAAATGAGAAATTTCAAATATTAATTTTCCCAAGTTTCGCTAAGAAATAATTTGCAACCCATTAGGAACAAACACGCGACAAAAGGAAGCAATTGTTTACTTCCCGTAACTAACCCCTCTTAGAAGAAAAATCAGAGCTTGTTTCAATTTTCTTGAGTCTGTCAAACTTCCCCACACAAGGTACAATTTTTTCAAAATACCAGTTTTCCAAGCAAAAATCGTGTCGTGAGTGGCGGTGTTGAGTTGCAGAGGTCTTTGCTACTCAGCAGTGGCATAGGCAAGGACAGCCGGGAGGGTCCATTAGGAAAGGGGCACTAAATAATAAGAGACAATTTTTCAGAAAATTTAAATTTTATTTTAATCCAAATACCAATTTTATGCAGGAAAAATTTTTGCTTTGAAAATCTGATAATAAATAATCACATTCAGAGGCAAAATTATGAATTTAGCAGCTGAAAAATATATTAACTACATTATTTTGAGTAGATTATGTTTCTTTGCTTAATAATTTACCCAGAATGCAAGTTGATTGGGACCTCCTATAAAAAAAATTCATAAAGAATACAGTGAATCTTGCTGCATTCAACAAGTTAAATAAGGTAGATCTCGTCAATCTTACTTTTTGGGATCTCCCTGAGTCATTGATCTGTAAATCAAGATATGTAAACTTCAATATAAATAATACTGTAAAATAACTTTAAACTACAATCAAAAATGCCTCAAATGTATAAAACTGGAACTGACCAATATAGTATTTGAAAAATTTTCTAAATCTTTTAAGATATTTTCATTATTTAAAACTGTAAATAACTTTAAACTACAATCACAAACATCTAAAATGTATAAAAATGGAACTGACCAATATATTTGAAAAATTTTCTAAATCTTTTAAGATATTTTCATTATTTAAAACTGTAAATAACTTTAAACTACAATCACAAACATCTAAAATGTATAAAAATGGAACTGACCAATATAGCATTTGAAAAATTTTCTAAATCTTTTAAGATATTTTCATTATTTAAAACTGTAAATAACTTTAAACTACAATCACAAACATCTAAAATGTATAAAAATGGAACTGACCAATATAGTATTTGAAAAATTTTCTAAATCTTTTAAAATATTTTCGTTATTTACTGATGTGCAAAATTTGTAATACAAAATAATAATATAGAACTATAAATGCTGATCAAAGTTTAAAACTTTTTAAAAAATCATGGTAGTTAAAAACAATTTAAATTTTTAAATTTTAAAAATATAAATTTAAATGTTTAAAATTTAAGAACTTTAAATTTTATTTGGAGGACATTGTTACCACGTTATATTTTATGTATTCCAGCCGACTTTAAAGCAACGGATCTTCGGTTGGGTCAGGACTTGAACCGATTACCTTCTAATAACGAGAGTAAACGCTTTAACCAAAAATTAATTGTACAGATCTAAATATAATTTCCTGTATGTGTTTTAGACTAAATTTGAAATATTTAACTATTTAATTAATTTAAACAACCTATATATACATCCATTATTTACCAATAAATGGTAATTTAATTTAAAAAAAACTTTAAATTGTAGTTAAAGAAATAAATAGTATTTTTAATTAAGATATTATTTATTTATTTCTTAAAAAAATATTATCTTCCAAACTAATTGCTAATTCTGAACAAAAACTAAACATCTTTCATAAAATATTATTTCTCGTATTATTTCTTAAAGTGTATAGAAATTAACATTTCTTGACTGATTAGAAAATTATTCTTTTGTCCTTAAAACTAATTCATTACAATATATGTGGTAGTAAAATTATCTATTTTTCATTAAACGTTAAAATTGGAATTATGGTTTCCAAATCTTTCAATTCCTATGTCTTGAAATGTATTTTTACAATTCAAAAAAGAGAAACAAAACATTTTACTTAGTTTTCACACCAGCAAAAGAATTAAAATGATGCATGAAAGTAACATAATTATTATTTTTTTTCCAATGGCAGATTGTAGACAGTTACAACTGCAACAGAGTCTATTAATCTATTGTTCCCCGATACCTAAGGAACAGGACAGAAACAGGGACCTCTTAGCCGCCGAGGCGTTGCCCTGGGTGCACCACAGAGGGTGGGCCACCATCGCTCCCTCACACATGGCATAGGGACCCGTTTATAGGGTAGGCATCTTTCATACACACAAGGAAAGGACAAAGATAGGATAGAGAGAGAGAAAATTCATCCATGCCTGAACCAGGATTTGAACCCAGGACCTTCCTATCCGTAGTCAGGCACGCTGACCACTAGACAAGTCGGCTGGCAGTAACATAATTATATATTGTTGCATTTTGTTCTCACATTCTTTTTGATGTAAAATGGAAACGCATTACATTGTATCAACTTGGGTATTTATTTTTGTTCGAAGTCTGTATGTTCCTGTCAATTTTTTTTTTCTAATTTTTGCACACGAGAGTAAATTTTATTCAGTAACTCGTAAACAAAATTCTTCGTAAATCGTGAAATAACCTAGATAAGACTACCTTTTACAGCAGCTGGATTTGAACATTGAGCCTTCTACTACGAAGCTGTACTTTCTTTTAACCATGTGGAATGAAGATTTTTATCGGTTTCGTTACCTGCGTTTTATGCATGCTATACATCCTTTATTATATCGTGCATTCTAATAACAGAATCTTAAATGACCAATTTTTCATATGAATGAAATAACACAAAATAATTATAGTTACACTTAGTAATACCCTATGTATAATTTTGAACTTTTCTTTTTCGTATTTTAAGCTTGGACATCGATAAAACTATATCGCCAGGCTTATCTTAAACAGCTTCGTGGACATAAAGGGTTTCTGCACGTTCTCCATAGACACGACATCATCTATCTTGGAGATTAAATGTGCCTTTTATTTTATTTTTTGTCTTGTACCAGCTAAGCTGACAATATGGGGTGCGCTGCTTTAGTTTTCCATACTGAACCATATTTGGTGTGGAGCCCGACTGCATCAGTACACACATGCCATAGGGACACGTTTATAGGGTAGGCAACCATTCACACCTCTTTCATACAAGGAAAGATCAAATACGGGATAGACAGAGAGAGAAAGTACATCCATGTCCGAAATGGGATTCGAACCCCGGACCTCCCTATCCGCAGTCAGGCACTCTGACCACTAGACAGGGCGGTCGGCAATGTGCCTCTTGGAAGATAGCTGAAGTATTTTTTCCACCTCATTATTTTTTATTTTCCTGATGCAATTTTTTTAAGCTTCGTTATGGTTGTAATTATAATATTATTAACTTACATGAGCTATATTCATCCTTTAAGTAAGTTATTTTACCACACATTTCGTGTATTTGTTTGTAATCTAGTATATGCATGAGTTTAAGTACGATAGGCTAATTTCAATTACAGTGTTTATAATACACCAAATTAAAAATAATTGATATTAAAATATTTGATTTTAAATAGATATATCAGTGGGTTAAATAAATATACACTATACACCCTTCATGAGGCGATTTCGTCGTCATTGGATCTCTCTTGCTATCAGGTCACAATAGCTTATAAGCCCGGTAATAATAATGTTATCGCAGATGACTTATCAACGGTTTATAAGGATAATTAATTATTTTTATTTTATTATAAATCTAGTAAGAAATAGAAAATGATTTCTGATATATCATAATATTCATATTTAACTTTATGTAATATAATGTAGTTATTTCTATTTGTTTTTGGTTATTAATTTACATAAGGAATATAATGACATTTACACATTTTAAATTAATAAGATATTTTAAGCAAATATGGCTTCCATGTTTCCATAAATTTTCTGTCTTGTAATAAAAATATTTTAATCATTCTTTGTCTAATTTATTTCTATTAAATGCATGTGTTCTTATTTATTCATTTTCGGCTAATATTTATGAACTTCAAAAACTTATTTATGGATTTCAGCAACTTCCCTGAAATAATTAATCAATTCACTTATTGTTTTAGTAGACATATTTGCCTCATTCCGACTAGAAAGCGAATTATTAATGTTTTCCAAAGCATCTGTCATATTTTAAAAAGTATAATAATAATAGTTAAAATATTTTTATGCGGAATTTCGGAGCTTTCTAATAAGGTGTTATCAGTCGGATTTATTATGGCTGAGCATTTTTTTTTATATTTATTTAAGCACATGAATCTAAACTTTATTTTAGAACTTTTGTTCATAATTCTTATCACAAGTGAATCACAAAGACGATATCATACAAAGTGAGATTTTTTCGGAATAATATCATAATATTCTAAAATTTTTTCAAGGAAGGAGTCGTTTTCCAGTAACATTATGTAAAATACGGTGAAGTTTTCAAAAAAGGAATGCATTTTGATAGAAAGTCAGTTGTTTTTGAAAAAAATATCAAAATCAAACGCAAAAGAAAATTTAAAAAGTGCTCGGAGATTGATAAGAAACTCCAATTTAGAGCCTCTTAATTACCCAGGCCTACGCATGAGATTTCCGCAGTCCAAATCTTGGCGACCATAATGTATCTTTATAGAGTTTTATGCTAATTACCTTGAGAAATAAAGAAACTTAAAGCAAATTTTTTAGATGGAATATGTAAGAAATGCTAGTATTTTTATTCTTGATTGTTATTATGTATGTGGAAATTATATTGTTCGATATTACTTACAATATAAAAGAAGTTGGCGTCAAACGAAGTTTTATGGCTACCATAGTGTTTGTGACAGGTCGGGAAGTCCATGCGTCACTTCCGTTTTACAGGAGCCTTACTCCAACTCAATACATCAATAACCCGCCAATGCAATGTCTTCAGCTCCGCCTCTCCATTTGACGTCATTGTCCAATCAATATGAAGGTCATAGCAATCTTGTTATGGTGCGGTAGTAAGATTGCTATCGTCCTCTTAGCATCACATTTGGCGTAGAATCGGAGTAGTTCTGCTCATGGAAGTATCCCCGGACTATGAAGTTTTTACACGAGTTTACAATATTCATCTTTAAGGCTCCTCCAGAACGAGGCGGAAACTCCCATTGTCTTGTCGCCCCATCTGGCGTTAGTTCTGGCGAATATTGAAAAAAATATTATTGGTTGAAATCAGTTGTCAAAGAATCCCATAAAATTAGCAGGTTTGCCAGTTTTGGCGCATTATATCACGGAAATAAAAGTACTAACGAAATAAAAACAGCCAAGATAAAGTGTTTTAAATTTCCCTATTATAACTGCACGAATGTAATTACCCCCAGGATACTTAGAATAGGGATGAGAAAAAAAAGAGCTTTAGCCTTTTTTTTTTCTTCGAATCAAATGCTTTGCGAAAGTGATGCCAAAATTACCCGTTGCCGTCTCAGGCAGAATTAGCTGCCTGGTGATGCTAAAGAAATAATTATTTTATTTACATTTTAGAGTTCCACTTTTATTATTTGCGCTACAAAAATATGAGAATACCTTGCAAATGTTGAGCGATTTTTCAATTATTAAATAAACGGTCAAAAATGATTATCAGAATTCAAGTCAAATTCGAAATATATGAATGATTAGAAATGTATTTGTAAGTGCTTTGCTTCAATTCTTCTTCTTAATGGGCTTGCACGGTACTGGGCACCTCTGCTCGATAGCATTACTGGTTCAATTACATTTTATTCCAAATTTTAAGATACAATTTCACAGATTTTATGAGATTTGATCCACTGGATTCAATCAGATTGCAACAGATAATTAAAAAGTATAATTTTCAAAAATAACTTAATATAAAAATATTAAAATGTTTTCATGTTTTTAAAATTTAACTCTCTGTATGTATGTATGTGGATGCACATATATACTAATCATGAAATCGAATTTTATACTTAGAGTTTGAAAGAGAAATTCATCTTATCACAATATATACACTCTTAAAATAATCGAGTGGATTTCACTCAGAGGGAGTGAAATTTCACTCTTTCATTTTTACAAAACTCAACAAATGTCTAAGATAGAAATTCACTCTTTTGAAAGATGCGGGTAAACCACTTCTTTTAAGGAGAGTAACAACAAATCGCTTAAAGTGGTAAATTAGATAGAAAAAAGAGTGAATTTCAATCTTTTATAGAAGAATTGCTGATTTTTTTATATTGACAATTTAGTGCAGAAATTAGGTTTTAAATTTTTTATTTTAAAGATTTAGGTTTTTTTTTTTTTTTTTTTTTTGATAGTTACAATATAAAGATATTTCTTTATATTTAATAATATAACAGTACAATTGAATATGACATATTAATTGATTTGGATAATTATTGTGGTTTTTAAATTACATACATTATCAAGTAAGTGGTTCAGCCATTTATTACATTATTTATATCTATTTAGTTTTACATGTGAGTGTAGCACTCTCAAGAAAAAATCGTCACATTACTTATTTTTCAATTTAGTTTACTATGGGCCCATTAAATACAAAATTAACATTAACAAGCATTATTAGTACAACAAATTGTGTACACAATTTAAAAAATACATAAATATTTTATATAAGTAAATATAATTTAAGTTCTTTTGAAAAAAACAAAACATTTATTTATAGTATAGGTAAATATTTATTTTTGAATATTGATAACATGGATTTTTGAAACTATAGGAAGATAAAGACAAATATTTAGATTATTCTGTTGAACAAAACTGACTTATGTTTTTGCAAATAAATCTGGTTTTGTGATATATTTTTCAAATTTAGTTTAAACTGAAAATAACTTCAATGAAACTAAGAATGAAATTAAAAATAAAATGCAAGATAATATGAAAACACTTATTTAATTCTTAATATAGAAAAAATTAAATAAAAATATGCATGCAGAAATTCTTATATGATGCAATATTAATGCTGGAGCTTGACAGTTTTATTGACAGTTTAATAAAACAAAATAAGAATACTTTTAAAATAAGAATAAAAAAGATAATATGCATTTTAATGCTTATATTTTGCAAAATTTAGATCTTGATCTATTATAGTAAGAATGTATTGTTTAAATTAAAGTCCCAACTGAACCATTTTTTAATTTATAAATCATATAGTCCATGAAAGCATAAAATACAGTCTTTTTATCATAGTACTTAACATTAAACCCATGATGACATTTATGTAAAACATTGAACGCTTTATAATATTGCATATCCAACATCAATGAATCCACTATCTGTACATAAAAATATTTTATATTCAGGTCTTGCTTTTGACCACAGCAATGCAAGTGAAGTTGACTACTTTTGAGCGTTGTTGTTCTTCTAAAGATCTCTTCACCTATTACGAAGAAAAAGCATAATAACTAAAATTTCTATAATGTTTATATTTTCATTAGTATCTATATGAACTTTAATACCTAAATTTCATAAGAATAATACTTCAAAAAATTACAGCCTTATTTATTAAAAAAATAAAGCTATACAAGGAATCAGATATCTACGTAATTATATTCTGTATTAAAATTACATTCAGCCTAAGAATTACTATCATCCTGAATTCTTACATATTTATTCCATATTATAAGACCAGTTTTTTAACATATGATAATATTCTAGGAGCAAAGAATGCAGGATATTTACTGAGAAAACAGCCACAGACTCTGGATATTAAATTCCTAATCTATCTGTAATAAAGAGAATAATCAATTATATTTAACTAATAGAACTTTTTATGGTATTTAAAGCAAGTGTGTAATTAATAAAAAAATGGTATTCTCATTAGTTAATTAATTAAAACTTAGTAACTGAAGTTAGTAAATTAATGATTATCTCGTAGTTTTTGTAAAAATCTTATTAGAATGTGGCAAAAATGATAAATTATTGATATACAATGAAACAAATACAAAATAATTTTGGAATTTTTATTTGTTTTGAAATAGATATAGCCCCTATCATAATTTACAAAATGGATTGTTAAACATTAAATAAAAATATATACATGCATACATAAATTTTCAACTTTCTTTTGGATCATGCAATCATTAAACAAATATCAAAACAACAATGAGATTTTTCTTCCATTTTTAAATAAAAAAACCTTTCTCTGTAAATGTTTTTGTTTTTGGTAAAAAAACTACACGTTTTTGGCATTAAATTAATTTAAAACAAATTATTCACGTGCAATAAAAAACTTGGAAATGCATATACATCATGTTTCATGTTCTACCATTCAAAATCCAAATATACAAATTATGTAAGGAATTGTAAATTTTGGTGTGTTTAAGTCATTGTTTGAAAATGATGTTGATATAAAAGTTTAGTACTTTGAAAATATTTTAATTAATTTTATTAGTACTTTCATGAAATTATTAAATTTATTTAATTTTAATTTTCGTCCCCAAATATGCAAAAAATACAGATTTTATACTCATTAAAAGCAGTCTATTTTGGATACTTAGAGAAATAAATTCTGTTATAGAATATAACAATAGATGATGTATTTTTAATCACAAAATGTCATTTTATTTCAAACATTTTCTTCATAAGTTCAAATATTTTTCTCGATGAATTTCATAAAGTATTTTTTGTAATCATTTTAACTGAAAGGAAAAATACATACATATACACATGTGTATAACATCATACATGTAAAATCATACATGTAAAAACTAGTTATAATCAAGTGAATTACAAATACTGGATATTCATTTTTTATATATTTAAATTCAAATTAAAAATTTAGAAAACTTTAAATGAATTATAAATTTATCATGAAGTTAATTAGGATTTAGTTTTAGCAGTAAAAACAAACAAAACTTTATTTCAAAATAGATTAAAAAACATTAAAATTTCTTAAGCTAATTTTAATGTTTTCTGAAGCTAGCTTAACAAAGTAATATTAATTTAAAAATCAACTTTAAAACCAAAAAACTTTAATAAGAGATTTTAACTGAAAATATTGATTGGAAATTTTATATGTCATTTAATTAATTTACCACGTTCTTACATAAAACATAGAATATTACTTCAAACTTTTAAATACATTTTACAAGCAAAATGAAATTAATACTTGCAGTAATAACAATAGTTAACATTTTCTCAACCTTCATAAAACTTATTTTGATTAAACCTTACACAGAATATACCCGATCAGCCATTTTTTCCTTACATTGCATTTCATCATTTTCAAAATAACTACATGTTTCAGATTTGTTTTTGCTAATTTTTTTTCTTCGCTGATGACAATGACAACCATAAAATACAAATATAAATTATATTTCCATCGACAAAATTGGAAATTCTAAAATATTATACAAATTAATAGTAGATTTTGATATATACAATTTTGTTTTCGTTTTATCTACGAATGCCTTCACTTTGTAACAATTAAATCAAAAGTTGTCAGTGAAGTTTTAATGAACAAAAAAAATACTGTCAGTGAGAAATTTTAATAAATGAAATACATACTATAAAGTAATATTCTGCAGATTCATATTTGCTTGATCAAAGTTGTCAGTGAAGTTTTAATGAACAAAAAAAATATTGTCAGTGAGAAATTTTAATAAATATAATACATATTAACATATTATAAGGTAATATACTGCAGATTAATATTTGCTTTAGATTGCATTAACATTTAAATTAAATAATTTCGAATTTTATTTATGAATAAATTTATTCTCATTCATTGGTAAAATGTATTTGATATTAATCGCACTTTCAGTACAGTACAATAAACTATATTAAATAATATTTCGATAATATAGGTTGGATATTGAAATCAACGATAAAATTAATATTCATACAGAGTCTCACAAAAGTGATGGGACACTCGTGCTCTTTACAAAAGGAAACTGTAATAAAATAAATTAAAAATACACGTACAAATTTTTAGCGGGTGTGTTTCATACTTAAATTTAGTAACAATTATTACATAACATACATTTTGTCAAAATATAAAAACATTAATTAAATAAAAATACAATTGCTTAGAAGGGAGCAAAAAAGGCTCACATAAGTGATGTGACACCATTAGATATGCAGCAAAAATCTTCTGAAATAGGCAATAAAAATATTTTTTATGTGTTTTATTTTTACTCAATAGCAATTGGCGATAATTTAGAAAATCGTCTGCAGTATTTCTCTCCAGATTTTTTTGGAATTTTTGAATTTTTCAGATGTGTGCAGCCATGAATGCTAAAGGAAAAGAAACTTTGCATGAAATTCGAAAATTAGTTATTAATTTACATATTGAAAGTGGAAAATCTTTTAGAGAAACTGCTGAAACAGTTAACTTGAGACATTCAACAGTTTTCAATATCATTAAACGATATAAAAAGAATCATATGATTCAGAATAAAAAAAATACATGACCGACCATCAAAGCTATCTAACGGAATAATAAAGCTAATTGTCGTTCGAATTATTAAAAAAATCCAAGAATGAGTGCTCCTCTATAATTGCTACTGATTTACAAGCATTATATGAAGTAATTGTTAATCATGAGACTATTAGAAGAGTAATTTGATCTGCTGGATATCATGGTAGAGAAGCCAGGAAAAAATTCTTCGTAAGTGAAAACAATAGAAAACTCAGACTGGCTTTCGCAAAATCTAACATAAATAAAATTTCTGATTACTGGAATAAAGTTACTTTGCTGATCAGAGTAAATTTGATATATTTGGTTCTGACGACAGAATCTTGGTGTGGAGAAAACCGAGGGAAGAATTTCGTAAACAGAACTTGGTGTCAACAGTAAAACATGGTGGAAGAGGTGTTATGGTATGGGAGTGTATGTCGTCCGCTGGACTTGGTAATCTTGTTTTATTGACAATTAAATGGATCAGTACCAGTATATTGACATTCTAAATTAAAATTTGAAATCTTTGGCCGGAAAACTGAACCTTCATAACGATATTAAATTCAACCAGGATCCCAAGCACACTGCCTTGAACGTTAGATTCTCCCTACTGTGTAACTGTCCTGAAATAATGAAAACACCACCACAGTCTCCAGACTTAAATCCCACAGAGAATATTTGGCAATAATTGGAATCGAGAATTTGCAAACACACCATTTCTTCAAAACAACAATTAAAATCTGTGCTTCAAAAAGAATATGGTAAAATCACTCCAGAAATCACAAAAAGTTAGTCAAATCCATCCCAAGAAGATTAAATCATGTTTTAAAAGTAAAGAAAATCCAACAAAATATTAAAACCTTTTATAAAGTAAAATTTTTGATGGAATTACATATATATACTTTCTATCAAATATTATAAAAAATATTTGATGGAAAAGTAAGTGTCCCATCACTTATATGAGCTTTTTATTTCTCCCTTCTAAACAATTGTATTTTTATTTAATTAATATTTTATTATTTTGACAAAATGTATGATATGTAATAATTGTTACTAAATTTAAGTATGAAACACACCCACAAAAAATTTGTCAATGTATTTTTAATTTCATTTTTTACAGTTTCCTTTTGTAAAACACAAGTGTCCCATCACTTTTGTGAGACACTGTATTCACGCAATTTCGAAAGTAAAAGAATCTAAAAATGCATTCATTATATAATTTACTATTAATTTATAATAATTAAAATGTGGCAGAAAAAAGTATTTGAAATAAAAAATAAAATTTCCAAACACATTTTTATATTTTTAAACATTATCAATTAATCAGAAATTTCAAATATTATAAATATTACATGAATATGAATTCAAAAGAATTCATTCATTTTCACTTTAGAATACAAAAGTTTGTATAATGGTGAAAAATCATAAATATGAAGATTCGATTTAGTCATTCAATTAATTATAAGAAATAAAGACTTACCGTAATGTTTCTGCGCTCCTACTAGTCCAATTACATATATATATTTCAATTCAAATAGATCGCTATTACAAAATGAGAGAAGTTTTAAATTCCTCCATTTTTAGCGAAACTAAGCCAAAAGCATAGAGCCACGTGATGATTTAAACCAATCAGAGCACATCACATTTGCAAAAACACGTCAAAAAAAGAGTGAAAATTGCTTTGAACTCAGGATGGAGTGTTTGAAAGAAAGCTTCTCTACCCAATTAAGTATAAAATGATTAATTTTGAAACGTTATGGAGTTCAAAATATCAGTCGCTCATCGAGTGGTGAAAAACCACCCGATTTTTTAAGAGTGTATATATAAGTCCCTACACTCACATTCTAACTTTATTCTTCAATATCTATGAAATTTACTAAGTTATAATTTGAAGTACACGTCTATTAAAAAGTGAATGTGTTCGGATTTAATTTGTACTGCAACATACGTTTTAAATCTTATGATTTTAAAAATCTTCGAGTTTTATTTATTTTTTTCTTTGCTTTATAAAATCTAAATTAGAATGTCACTAAAAATACATTATAAAAACACATGAATAAGTTAGACTAAAATAAATAATAAGCTTAGCAAAACTATGAGAAATGTAAATAATGTTCACTTTTCAATAAGTAATTAAATGCAAATAGAACTTATAATAATGCTAGCAAAACATGATTTTATGCATCATTTACAATCATCCAGAATTTAAAAAAAATAAATCTACAAATAAAATAAATTTCATGAACATATGTGAAATTCAGTTAATATCTTGTCTGAAATAAATCAGTAATTAAAAATTAAGTGAATAAAGCATAGAAATGTTTAAGAAATTTATTTCATGACTAAAAGGATATAAACTAAATATATCCAAACTCTTTATACACACACACACACACACACACACACACACTATATATATATATATATATATATATATATATATATATATATATATATATATATATATATGTGTGTGTGTGTGTGTGTTTGTGTGTGTAAACCTTTAATTTTTCGAAACCTTATGTAAACCTTTAATTTTAAGCTTTATTTCGCGATTTTTTTGCTTGCTCCTCAATTATTTAATTCGGAATTTTTTATGTCCATTGATCTGGGATAACATGGTTTAATTATTCTTGGCAAAAGACAGTCAAAATAAAAATCATTTAACTTAGTTTTCATTTGTGTCTCTCAAAAGACATCATCTTTAAAAATCTTCCCAATTTTAATATCTTTAGGGGACCAAATCGCAAACCAACAATTCCTCTCATACATTTTTTAGATTTTTTAAGCATTTATGTATTAATATTATTTAGAAACTCGTTAAATTTTTAGCGCAAATATTTTGAAAAATAATTTCTTATTGAGTGTGGTAAGAAAAAAAAATTGCAACAAAAACAAATGAAATTTTCTGAGCAGAGCATTCAGAAGAAAAAAAAGCCAACATTTATTGGTTTCTTCTGGTGATATATGCTGATTGACATTCTTACTGTAAATCAATCATCAAAAAGACACGACGCATGTTTGCCACCACCGGCAATTTTAAACAAAATTCTACCCAGAACCCCAGATTGTTAAAGGATGAAAAAACGCTGTACATTATCATTTTTATTGAATTATTATTTTTATCGAAGCTAAAATATATCAGCAATATTTATAATGATGTTAAATTACGCCCCACTACTTTTAATGTTACGTGATTGGAAGTTTTTCGATAATAAAAACTTATTATCCTACTTTTTTTATTTCGTATTTTCGCACGTACGAACTTGCATGTAAAATGTTAATAAATAAGAGAGAGAGAGAGAGATCTTACATAGATAATAAAATTATCGAGCAATAGTTCCATCTTAAATAATTGTCTCTTTCTAATACGTGACGAATTATTAATGTTTCATAGGAATTTTATTTTTAAATGAAATTTTTGTTCTAAAGTAGCAAATGTAGAATTCATAAATTTCCTCGATTGGTTTTAGAAATAAATGAAGTCTAATCTCATTTTTCATAATCAGAAAAAAATTATAGTAAAAAAAATTCAATTCAAGCATTTATTTGGAATATATTTTAAGAAAATTTGTTGACTGCAGCTATTTTATTTTGAATTTATTTATCGAACGAGCAGTTAAATAGTCAGCACTATGACCTTCTGTTCAACAAGATGTATGTTCGATTCAAATATCCAGCATAATTTTTTTTAATCACTCGGAATTGAAATAAACCATAGATTTCCCATAAAAGAACTTTCAAATGTAAAAAGCGAGAATAGAGTGACAATAGCATGAGATCTTTTTAATCATCTGACAGACATATATACATAACTGTGTGTGGGGGGGGGGAACACGCACAGTTATGTATATATGTATGTCATAAAATAATTATTAAATGTATTTTATTATTTCAAGAAGTTTTATAAAAATGCCATTCAAGTGTTCAATTGTCAACTGTCGATCGAATTACGATGGAGAACCAAAGGTATGAAGAATGCTAAAGAAGTGGCTGGTTGTTATTCCACAAGAAAATCTAAAAGTGACGAAACATTTTAGGGTAAGTCTTATTTTATTTATTTCAAATAATAATTAAATCGTTAGTGGAATACATTTTTTTAAAATTTAAAACGCATGCTTGTGGCATGGATAAGAAATATTAAAGTTAATGTTATTTCCATCAACCATAATTTTATGTTTTTCATCTTAAAAAATAATTCTCATTCTGTAGTTAATTTGGCTTTAATTGGTAAAACTTTCAATAGCTTTGACAATTACTAAAATATTTCCTATTTAATTAATTATTTTAAATCATATATGATTATTGGTATATTAAGTTTTTCTGTATTTATTAAGACATTTTTGTTACATCTGAATAATTATATTATAAATTAATAATTAATTTAGAAATGAAATATTTGAGAATTTTTTTATTTCACATTTTTCATATTGGGAAATAAAATAATAGTGCTATCAGTAATTATTCAATATACTTGAGGAAATAATTATTATTTACGTTCTCATTATGTTAATCTATAATATGAAGTGGAAAAATGAATTAGATATAATTTTAATTACATGATATACACAATTTAAATTGTAAAATAAACCACAAGTTCTAGCTATTAGATAATTTTAATTAAAGTTTAACATTTTTTTACCAGTTAAAATTGTGATTATAAATATTGCTTGAACTTTATCAGAATGAAATATATGATGTAATCAAAACAACTTTTAAAAGTGTCTTAGAGAATTCAACTAAATGTATATAGTTTACATTTATCTTAATAGTGTTTTTTCTTTTTTTTATGTTTGCAAGCATCACTTTGCAGAGAGTGATATCCTGAGATGTTCAGAGCTATATGTAGAGAAAACTGGTGAAAAACTGAGCGCTCCCTTACGACACCCACGATTGAAATTAGATGCCATTCCCTCAACAATCGAACTACCCGAAATACATAACGACAACAAGAATCATCGAGAGGAGATAAGAATTGAAAATCAGAACTTGGCTTGTGCGTTAGAAGCATAAAATCTGAAAAAAACTGCAGGGATAAATTTTGCTTCATAGATTTAAGTGAACTCAAGAACTGTTTAAAGTGAGTTTAAAATTCCATGATCATGGACTGTTGTTACCAATAAGGATATAATTATGTTTTTAGTTTTAAGTCCTTCGAAAGTTTCTGTTCTTGAATCATCAGTAACAGTTGTTTGAAAATTTGAATTTGGTAAGTTCAATTAAAGGTTTTCAAATTAATAACCTAAATAATTTTTAATTACCTATGATTGTAGATGATATTCATACCTTAGATGATATTATATTACAGGAGCCGGAGAACCAAACAGAAATTTTGTTATTCATTAAGTTATTAAATCGAAAACGCGGTAATATTCAAACCAAATTAGCTAAACTTTCGTCGAAAACATTAAAAGATTTGGAAAAAACTGAACTTCGAGCAGTTTTAGATTCATTGGATGATATTAAAACCAAATTTGAAATAATAAAACAAGAATACTTCGAAATAGAAAATGATGAGGTGTTTAAAGAAGCTGAAAAATTCTGGACAAAATTGACGATGAGATTCAAGAATTTCAGGTCAGTGCTAAACTTTTTCTTTACAAATCGATTGAACTTAAAAACAAAAATTATTGTGTTGAAAAAAATATTCGATTACCTGAAATTCCTTTACCACAATTTGATGGCCAATTAAATAATTGGAGTTTCTTTAAGGAACAGTTTCAAAATTTAATAGAAAATAATCCAACATTATCAGACTCTCAGAAATTTTAATATTTGTATGCTTCCCTTAAAGGTGCTGCAAATCATGTGCAGTCACGAAATAATAATTATCAATCGTGTTGTTTAAAGCGCTCACGCTTCGTTATGAGAATACTAAACTAATTGTTGAAAGTCATGTTCAAAATAAAATTAATTGTAAACCATTAACCAAAGAAAACCCTTTTGAGCTTCGTATGCTTATTGATAATTTGCAGAAAAACATCCGTCCTTTGAAAGCACTAGAATTTGAACGCAATAAATTTGTTGACATTTTGTTAATAAATTTAATTTGTGCTAAATTAGATAAAGGAACTCATAGACAATTTCAATTAACTGTTGATACCCATGAAGTGCCAACTTGGGATGCTTTCATCAATTTCTTAAAAAAACGATATCAAATATTAAAGAATTTAAAAGCTGCTTGTTTTGGTTCAAAACCGAAGTTTTCAAACCCTGTTAACAATAATGGAAAAACTCATTTCCATCTTACAAACCTAAAACATTTTTGATTAAATCTTCTTCACAATATTGCATTCTTTGTGATTCGAATCATTCATTGTATAAATGCCAATTGTTTCTAAATATGAAAGTACTTGAACAATTTGATTTTTGTAAATCCAAAAACTTGTGTTTAAACTGTCTGAATTCATCCCACAAATTAAATGAATGCTCGTCTAAATCCAGATGTGTTGAATGTCACCAAAAACATCGCTCTCTTTCACATAGATCTGAAATGCAGCCTTTCTCAAAACAACATCGCCCAACCCCGAACATAAATAATTCGGATAGTTTCGAAACTGATTTCCCCATTTCATCTCCCTACCAGGCGCCACTCAAAAGTGAAGACTCTTCATCTGGCGTATTGAAGCAGGAGGGAATGATTCCGAATTTTATTCCACGAATAAAAAATGCTCATGTTCTTCTTAGTACTGCTTTTATTTATGTGAGAGATTTATCACGGAGAATTTAAGAAGTGTAAAGCTATATTGGATAGCGCCTCTCAATCTTCGTTTATCACTAGTAAATTATACTGATATTTATAAACTATTTTCTTCTGAATATGAAACCGATTTTTTGAAGTGTGGCAATCAGATTTATCGCAAGCAATGTAACATTAAAAAATCATCGATTAGCTGTAATTTAACTTCAGAATACTGCAAACATGACAGCGATGATTTAGTAAAAAATATTGCCTTAACTTCTACTGATATTTTACTCAAATATTATTGTAAAAAATTAATGATGATTTAATAAAAAACTCCTTAATTCAAAATTAAAAAATAAAATTACAAACATTAGGAAAATAATGTAAATTTCAGAGAAGAGTTTTGTGTAGGTAAATATAACTATTGATGTTCCTAAACTTAAATCGTTATTTACATTTTGCTTATTTCAAGAAATTATTCTTTCAAAGCAAATTAATTACATTTTGATACTAATTTATGATATATTTTAATGTGGAATTGAAGTGTTTAATAAAGTTATTTTAGGCGTACTGTGTTGTTGTCTTTACTCTATTTTTATTATCTGAACAAGTTATAAATTTTGCTATTTTTATGTGATATTTAATAAAAAAAATTAATAATGCAATAAAAGCAAATGTTTCATTTACTCCAGTTATTTATATAATAAAAAATATAAATGTTTTTATTTGGCCACAAATTTATAATTAAATTTTTAATGATTTAAAATATATGCCTATATATTCAATACTAAAACAATAAGTAATGTTGATATTATCAGATTAAATCACACAAATTAAATTAATTAAATGATCATTGTGAAAAACTTTAAAATGTACAATCATTGTGTTATGTGAAATCATGATAAATTTATTTTGAATTAGGAGAAAAATGTAGCAGGAATATATTTTACAAATATGATCCTAATAATTTCATAAATTTTTCCTACAAGTTACTTAAAAGTCATATCAAGCAACAAATAATGGTTAATAAATTAAAAAATTACAAAACTGGAAATTTAGAAAAAACAAATGAAATGAAATGCATAACATTATAATATAACTATTAAAAACCTTTTTAACTAAGAATTACAAATTCACTCGTTAAAGTAATATTTTATTTATATTTCTTATTTTCTATAATCACTTAATTTGGCAAATTAAGTATTTTGTTTTGTTCAATTCTAAAATTTTTATAAGTACACTATTATAATAAACTGAAACATTTTTTTAAAAATTGAATCATTTAAATAAAGGAATGATTTTGGAAAAAATTCTGCTAAATTTTTATTTTATTTATTACAATAATTTTTTTTTTTTAGCTGAGTTCATATAACGCAAATGTTAAAATTTTCCAAGCAATTATCAAGTACAGATTTATCAGATAATTCTATAATTCCCTGTGGCATGATTCAATTAATTGAACAGTTGTCGTAATGCATAGTAAAAAGTGAGTTATTTAGATCGCCATAAAGGAGACAAAACAACCGGCCTCATGTGGATGACTCATCATAGCGGTGCGCAGTCCTTGTCTTTAAGGGTTGTTGGCATAACACTTATCATTCTGCTGTCCATCGGATGAGATAGAAATCAATCATGAAAACATCATAGGAATTTTCTAGTTTACCAATCTTCCGATACGTAAATATCCGAAATCCAATTTATGATTTTTAAATTAAAATGCCTCGGCTGTTTATTTTGCATTTATCAAAGTTATGCATAATTACGTTAAGGAATGGTAAAATTAATTCAGCATGCATAATAAAATAAAGTATGCCAATGATGCTCTGCGCTTTATTTGTTGTTACGTAACTGCATTTCTTAAAAAAATCAAAAAAGAATAAAAGATAAAATTAGTTTAAAACACATTAAAAAGAATTTATTCATTCAAATAACTATTTAATTTTGCTTATTAAAATTTTGATTTACTAAATGCAAATTAACTATTTTTCTTATTTTAGTATGAATCTCTTTTATTAAGAAATGATTTAAAGTAAAATATAGGAATAATATATATATATATATATATATATATATATAGGCATAAATGTATTTAAAATATGGAATTTAATTCACGAATTTATTTAATATATTAAAATTTCCATTACCTTGTTGCAATGAAGGCATAGTCATGGATAAACTTCTCGTAGATTTAATTTGACACTAGAATGAGTTTTATTGAATTAGGCAGTCTGATGACTTGGAAAATCTCTTTTATTTGCTAACACTGCTTTCACGTGTGTATTTATTTATGGAAGTGATTGCGAAATTTCATTTGAACACGTGCAATCCTTAAAAAGCTTAAAAATACTTCAAGCATGTAAAAAATTTCGTCTTATTCACCATTGGGCAGAGCAAGTGCTTCGCTCAACCGCCAAGCATTCCTCCTTTTCGATATCACAAAAACTTTCTAAACAGAAGTCAAAACACACAAGAGTGAACTCGTCAAGGACGGTTCGCATTTTTTATTTATTTATTTTTTCGGTAAAAGGGCCCACAGAGAACAAAGATATTTATTCTCACTATGACTCAACTTCCCGATGCTGAGGTTTCAGTGGAAAACAGTCTTGATCTCTCTTTTCTCAATATAACATTTCAACAAGATAGATATATAACATTGTAATTCAGACACCAGAGTAAGCAACAGATGGACAGCTCGTAATCAAGACTGTCCCTCCTCCATAAAAAGATTGCTCCAAGTTGTGCAGTAAGGCAATTACACACAGGAAGTCGGAAGAGGGAAGATTGCTGTAGGTGGGCAATAATTTATATCTTTGTTTGAAAACTGAAGTTCCACTAGTAGGTTCTGCGATCGGTGCCGCGGCGCTTCTCTTTGCAGGAGTAGGGATCCTAAAGAAAACGATCTTTCTTTCCTGATTTCAGAGATAAGTTGCCACTGACGTCGGCCTTGGTGGAGCACAGCAGGTGCACTATAATAAACATCTTTTTTTTTTTTGAAAAATCAACAGAATTTAGGGAAACCTAGGAAAGGGATTGGAGTCGAGAGCTGTCTTCGTAAAAATAAGGGATGAAACGACCCAACGATAACATTGTCAACAATTCCCCTCGAAGGAGGACGTAGATTTTAAGCATGCCTTAAAGCAATTAAGCGCAGGAAATGGGTCAGTTCTTTCTTTTGGCTAAGGCCCACCACACATAATAGGATTTTCTGCTTGGATCTGTTAAAGGGGGTAAAAAGTAATTAAGCACACATTTTTAAGGGTGCCATTTTTCAATATTTATTACTTTTGGCTTAAAATGTGTGCCTTGTAAATGGAAATCGAAAATCGTCAAAAATTTCAATTATTTAAAAGAGTTGATCTGTCACTTTTATGACTTGACGTATTTATATGTCTTTTTAGTATTTATTGTTGTATTCATTTGTCTGTCTCATTTGCTTGTGCTCTGTAATTTCTGCCGTTAAATATTATCGTAGCAAGTTCAGGAACATGAGTAAATTAAGCACAGAAGTATTATAGGCTGTGATAATGGGGAAAAGAAAGCAAAAAAAAAAAAAAAAAAAAAAAAAGAAGAAATGGGGAAAAAATTGGCTGCTCCAGCGTGAAACTCTTTCCCATCAAAATTTAATTACAAAAATACAGTCGGAAGATAAAGATTCCTTGAATTAAATGAGGATAAAAGAAAAATTGTACGCAACATTGTTGGATAAGGTAACACCTTTCATTATAAGAAAAGATACATTCATGCGTTCATTTTTAAATCCTCTTTAAGTCCTTTAAGTAATTATTTGTAGAAACTTTCGCATGCTTGGAACTTTTGAAAAAAGTGAAAGATATTAGCAATAGAGTGTGTCAATATCTAATTTTGTCTCATAGCGTTTGCTTAAATATTATACAAAAAATAAATAAACAAAACTTCAAAACATTTTTAATTATTATACATATATATATATATATATATAGAGAGAGAGAGAGATCTATAATTATTAATATAATAAAATGATACATAATTAATGTAGATGATACTAAATTGTTTGTAATTTCGTAATATATATATATATATATATATATATATTGTTTGTAATTGTTTGTTATATATATATATATTTTTTGTTTGTTACAACAATATATATATATATATATATATATATATATATATATATATATATATATATATTGTTTTCTGTTATTCTAGATGAGATAACTTTTAAAGAAGAAGAAAATTACATGAAGCTCTCTATCTTGAAGCAAAGAGAATCCGAAAAGGAATGTTATATTATTTAAATTAATTATATTTTGTCATAAACAACTTTACTGAGGAATCATTCAGCGTTTATTACCATTTAAATTAATTACAAATGCTATAGTCAAAATCTGGAAATGAAACAGTTTTTATTTTGCAGTTGCCATGGATGGACATTGTTATACACTTCCGAGCAGCGATTCTCAGTTTAAACCCACTAAAAATTCGAGGGACAAACAAAAATCGTGTGATGATTTTTGACAGTGTTGTATAAATTTTCCTGTAATGAATATTCCGCATTGTAAATTTAATTCGTTTCAACCAGAATAATAAGACTCTATTCGGAGACGACACTCAGCATTTTGTGAGATCATGCATTGTGCGAAGAGTATATTGCGATGGGATTTTATTTTCGTTCATTTCTACGATATTAAGTCTCAAAACCAATCACTCGATTGGTTTGGAGACTTAAAAACCGTAACCTCAACTAACTTAGAGTTCATAGTATTTTGAACAATATTCATCATTTTTGAACTGAAGATCATATTTTGTGGTTGGAATTTTTTTAAACCTCTTTTTAACCTCCAAATTTTATAGAAGTTTTAGAATCGATAACAAATATCAGTAAAGGAGTCAAAAAATAAAAGTGTTTGTGGCTCAGTTTTTGTAATGTAAGCTTTTCTTCCTCCCTCTCCAATCCTGCCAGACAAACTGGCAGCCACATAATTATCACTCTGGACGTTTGTTTCAACAGTTCGTGGGTTCGAATCCCGGATTGGATTTGAATAAGTATAGGGATTAAAATTCTACCTTAAACGTTAGGACCAAGTGTAATTAGCTTTCAAGTCAATAAAATGATCATTGAGTGACAAAGAAACAAAATGTGCTTAAACAAGGTGGCAGATGAATATTTAGCGTTCTGGCCTTTTGTTCAATGGTTCGTATCCCACATAAATTAGGGATGCTTGAAGTGGCTCGGAATCAGCTTTAAGCCAGAGTTTCTGGTCTAATTATCTGTTGTTTTGAGCGACAAACAAATCAAACCTACATCATTACTATTTTGTGCAATGCCTAAGTAGTCTGCCAAAGCAGAAAAAGAGCTGTTTTAGATTCAAACTGAAGAGATTTGGTAATATTATTAATTAATTAACTTATATTAAAAAATTTCATATAATTTTCTTTTCCTTTAATTTTTATTTTAATAACTCATCAATGTTTTTTTTAAATAAGGTGTGAGAATGTGATGTAATTACACGATGTGTAATTATAGCATTGTACTGTAGTAAAGATGCATAAATAACATCTATCTGTTGTAACAGTAATCAGAAGGTAAATTTCATTCATGGGTAGCAATAGCCCTTGAGTGAAATTTAATTATTAATGGCATATCGCTTGTGAATGATACCTAACAGAATTCGAATCTGAATCAATCAAAAGCAGATAACGTTTCTGTCCTTATTGCATGAAAATATATGAGAATGAAGGTACAATTAACTTGTCTGGCCCATTTATCGGTATTCATCCATCAACTAGACAATCTCAGGATTTAATTTAGATTGTTACCATGCTGTCAATGTGTAGCTTTCGGGAAACATAAGCAAATTCAAACAATTTCAATAATTAGTGCTTGGCCGACCGTTGGCCAGTGGTCAAACAGTTCCCTCCGGACAGAAAAGTCCCCTGATCGATCTCAACTGCTGCTGGGAAATGGTAGACATCGCTTTTCTGCAAGCACATCTTCCAGGTGAATACTCGGAAATTATCTTTGGGACAAGTGAATTCAGCCGTCCTCTATGAATGCAATTCAGTCGGCCGTCCTTAAAATACCCTACAACAGCCTTACGCTGTCTTCTACGTGGTTTCAAAATGATATGGAAAATATGAGCATTGCGACCCGCTCTTTGGAATGGAAGGTTGCGAGTTCGATTTCAGGTATTGTTGAGCAAGTGGAAATAGATGTTCCACTTCTTCCTCCTTGCATAGTTATCGGAATGCATGCGTAGGAGATTTTTCTTAATGCAATATTTCTTTTTCTCTCGTTCAAGAAAATATTTCAACTTATTTTATTTATTACTCTTTCTTATAAAACCAGTTCATGGGCTAAGAAAAGAGACGTAGCGAGGAGGGGGGCAAGAGGGGCTATCATGCCTGGGGCGCACTTCGCAGAGGAGCGCCAAATTATTTCAAAGATAAAAACAATTTTTCAGAAAATTTCAATCTTAGTTTCATCATGACATCAATTTTATGCGAAGAACTAAATTTATATATTTTTTTAAATTTTAATTTAAATAAATTTTTAATATTATAATATGATCTATAAATATTGTGTCAAAAAAAATTGAAGAAAAGCTGAGGCTGTTGATGAAAAATGGGGAATTGCTGCAAACTGAACTCTTATATTTCCTTATTATTAGCAATTTTGCATTGCTTAGTTCATTTTAAAAATTGTGTTCTTTTGACCATGCTTTCGATTTTCATTTCTTAATTAGTTCGATTATCAGTTTTCATTATTTTAATCCTTTCCTTTTTTAAGTTTCTATTTTGTTCAAAGTTTGCGATAATATTGTTTTGTACTACAAATCTTGCTAATGTGCAAATAACGAAAATATATCTTAATTTTTTTTATATTTAATTTCTGGAATATTAGATTGGACAGTTCTGTTTTTATGTCTATGAGAGGTTTTCATTTTAGTATAAAGTTATTTATACCAAATTATTTATGTTAATGTTATATGATAATTTTTGAATCTATTGACTCAGGGAAATTACAAAAGAGTAAGCTCATGAAAGATACCTATTTAATTTTGTGAATACATCAAGATTCACAGTGTTCTTTATGAGTCCTAATTGTTTTACAGGTTGTCTAAGTCAAGTTATGTACTAAAAAGTGATAATAATATTAAAAAAGAAAACAAGTTTGTTTTATTCAAAATAATAAAAAAAAATATATTATTTCTACTGGATCCCTTTGGATGCAATAATCACTCAAAAATTCAAAACGGAAAACTTTTTGTCGAAATTTTTGTGTTTTGAAATATTATTTGACGGGTTTTTTTAAATTCCTCATATGAGATTAAATCATTTTATTTAACAAGCAGTATTTCGGTAATATTTTTTAAATTTCTATTTATGATTAAAAATATGGAAAATATAATCGTATTTTGGCTACAATAACCTAAAAAAAAAGTAATCGCAATAAAGAAAATTTCATATAACTGAAATTTTATTAATGTAAACTTGAGAGAATTTAAATTTGTTTATAGTAACAAAAAAAAAAAAATCAAATTTTACGTAAGTTATTAAGAAACGATATACAAAGATCAATTTCATCTGTTATTGAGATATTAGTGAAATAGAGTTATTCATTATCCAAAAATAAAATTAAAACCCTTATAATTTTGATCTCAGGCTTTACTGTAGCCATTCAGTCTAGGGTCGCGTTACACTCGTGAGAAAATTCCTGCTGAAACGTGTTTCACATTAGCGGTTCCCTTTGTCCAAAATATTGTGTCCGACCCCAGACTGACCTTCTAAGAAAAGGGGGAAATTTTTCATAAAATAGCACTACAGTATGCCGCGTAGGGAATTGTCTTCCTGGAATAGAAATGGAGGGGATCGGGAACTAATTACCTACAAATTCTAGGAAAACACATTTACTTTCCTTCTTTTTTATTGTTCACACGGTTAGTATTTCGTTTCTTCCAAAACATCGCTTCATCGGAAGCAAAAAAGTAAACTGTTGAAAATCTGGAATTTTGACATTTAAAATTTTATTGCCGTAAGTTGTATTTTCTGTCTACTATGTATTCTTTCGATTTCAATATCATTTCATATTTTTGCAGGTATAAGTATTTACTAACATGCGTTTGCATAGGTTTGAAAACTAGACATTAAATTAATTATTAGTTAAAACAATTCATTTAAAAGTAATTTATTTAATATTTAAAGTTTTTATTCGTAGGAATAATTTTTATTTGACTCGTAATTTTGTTCACTTTACGTTATAACCCCTTATATTGAAAAATTCTTTTTTCAAATATTAGAAGTTAAAAATCTATCAAAAATATTTCTCTTTTTTAAATGTTTTTTTATATGCTTAAATGTACAGAATATATTTCTTAATTATTTAGTTAAATTTATGTAAAAGCAAACCTATAAACTTGAAAAATTCGTTCAAGAAATTAATAAAGAAATGGTACATATTTCATATTCTACATAATAAAATTTTAAAAATTAAGATGACCTTTAAATGATATCAATTTATTGAAAGAAAAAAAATGCCATGGCATGAACAGTACCTCCAAAATGATTTTTAGTAGAAATAAAATTTGATTTCAATTAAAAAATTAGCCCTTATTTTAATAATGAAGTACTCATACAAAAAATAATATTTCAATAACATAAGAAAACAGTTTCATTAGATTTCTTAAAAATAAGATTTTCACTATTATGGTAACCAATTAAGAAAATTTCTTTAAATGGAATCAGGCGATATAACAGTTAAAATATATTTTTTTCTCTACACTTGTAGTTCTTGTTAATAATTTGAATCAGAGTAAAACTAGAAAGAATAACAACATATCAGTTTGGGGAAAAAATTATTTTTAATAATATAATATTTATTGTTTGGCTGAAAATTTCTGATTTTATAAAATATGCATAATTGTATTTGAATTTATGTGTGTTTTGAAAGAAATTAATTTCAATTTTTGCGTTAAGAAATTTTCAACATAGGAAGTTTTCAGCCCAAAGCGAAATTCCCTGTGTTTAGTTCCCAAGCATGATTGGTAATCAGTTTATTAACCCACTGAAAGGTTGAAGATCTGTCCCGAGGAAGCGCTCTGTCACCCTGCTTAACAAATGTAAAAGTTTGGGTGGTTTTTATCATACCATGCAATAGAGCTAGCTCTACAGAGAAATTTGTGACTGAAAGATGTTACTCTGCAGTAGAAAAGAGATTAACCTTAAAACTTCCTTAGAACTCCTAACCTACCTAATTTTATACAGTGAAGATAAAGAGAAGAAGAAATTGCCATTCAAATACTTTTAACTATTTCTACATCCACTGCAAGCTGTGAACGCTCATTCAGCAAATTAAAATTAATTTTGGTGTATTTACGATCCACCATGAGTAAAACTCATCTAAGCAATTTATCATTTTTAAGTGTAGAAAAAGAAACATTTCAAATGATCAATTTTGATGAAGTTATTGATCAATTCGCTTTAGCAAAAACAAGAAAAATATGCATAAGGTATTATATTAGATTACAAATAATTACATCTATTTATATATATATGTAACGAATTGTTTCATGTTTAACAACATTTTATGTGTTTCTTGAAATAATTGTATTAGTATATAAAATATATAACATCTTTTTAATTAATTCTAAATCACATAAGCCTGATTATTCTTTTGACACTTTTCCTAATCCCACATAAGTGTTTTTTTAAAATTAAAATTGAATTTTGCTTAAACGTAAAGTTTAGCCTGAGACTTTAAATTATTATATTTTCGATTACTTTATAGTAGGTACAATATTCTGTTATTATTTATATTGTGTATTCTTATTACAAGTACACTTTATTTATTATATAATGTGCTATATTGTAGTATACTCTTATTATACTTATAATAAATTTTTTATACCTACATTTACAAAGTATATTACTATATTTTTAAGGGGGCACCAATTATGCTCACTTCGCACTGGCTAAGAATATAAATTCATCAAAACTATTATTTTAAATGAGAAATTTCTTATAATAATCAAAACGGCAATATCATTATAAAAATTGGCAAAAATTTTATGATTAAATTTTAAATTTTGTTTATTTTTTGTAATTTTATTTCATTTTGAATAATTTTTATACAATGTAAATAAAAGCCACGTATCCTCAAATCTCGAAAATGATTAGAAATATAAAAAAATAGCAAATACAAATGCATATCCATTGTTTTAAAACAGTTGTATTCTGAACTGAAATATATTTACATGTTTAACTCTAAATGCTGCAAATTTACTTCTAACAAAACAGGAGAATATAAAAATATAATGTTCAAATGTGTGACTGAAGCGAATTCTATTAAATATACTAATAATCTTTAAAATAGGCAGAAAATTTGATTTTAAATGTTCCTTTTCGGATTTCTTGAGAGATGATCCGCGCAGTTTTTCATTTCTCCTGCAATTTTTATAGCAATCCTTATCAAAGGCGCTGTTTTCTCTCGAGAGATTTTCCATAACACTTTAAGTTTAGGAATTTTAGCAGATTTTTTTTTTATTTATATTTATTTTTTATAGTATTATTACTCTTTTGTAACAATTTCACAGTTTGGTTTTTCAAGTTTTTTTTATTTATATTTTTTTATTTTTTTTTATATCAATTTTAAAACTCTGAAGATAGCTAAGATGAAAAATATTTCCTGGGAAAATGAAAAAAATCTGAAGAGGGAATTTATAAACGCACAGATGAGGTTTATCCCGTGTAAAAACTGATAACAAATCAAGAAATTATGCTGTGGAAAAATGATAATTTTTTGGAAAAACCATGATAAGTAATTGATAACAAATCAAATAGTTACCATGAAGAAAGAGATTATAAATAAGGAATGAATCATAATAAATAAAATTCTAAAATGCAGAAATTGTTAACAAAGCAAAGTACAGTAGAACTTAAATTATTCAAATCAATTGGAACTGGTCACATTCGGATATTCGTCGTTTGGATTTCGAAAAAAGGGTTCATTTTAATTTATTATTGTAAGTTGAAAATGGAAGAAAAAAACTACACATTTTTAAGTAAAAAGAATTGAATTAAAAAAGGCAACATTTTTATTTGTTTAGTTACTTAAAAGTGATGTACATAAATGCAGTAAGTCGCGCATGCGCTTTGCAATGAGAATTTGCATGTGATTACATTCAAAATGACGCTCCATCCATTTCAAACAGAGGCATAGTGACGGGGGGGCAAGGGGGGCTATCATGCCCCGGGCTCAGCTTGCAGAGGGGCGCCAAATCATTTCATAGCTAAACAAAATTTTTCAGTAAATTTCAATCTTAGTTTTATTATAATATTTATTTCATTCGGTGAAATAAACTTTGCATTTTATATCTTTTGCGTCATGTCCACGGAAAAATATAAAATATCTTAAGGAAAGAATCAAATCTGGAAATAAGAAGTTGTTGAAAAATATATGAGGAAGAGTTGCAGGAGCTTGCCATAAACGAAACTTTTATTCTTATATTTCAATAATTTTGCATAACTTAGTTCCCTGTAAAAAATGTGTTTATTTAACCATGCTTTCGATTCTTATTTCTTAATCAGATTATCACTTTTAACTGTTACAATCCTTTCCTTTTTAAGCTTCATACTTTGATCAAAGTTTGTGATACTATTGTTTTGTACTACTAATTTTGTAAATGTGTAAATAACGAAAATATCTTAGTTTTTTTATGAAATTTCTAGAATATTAGATTGGCCAGTTCCATTTTAATGCATATGAAATGTTTTTATTTTAGTATAAAGATATTTGCCAAATTATTTGTATTAATGTTATATTCCTTTTGGTTCTATTAACGTAGGGAGATTACAGAAGAGAAAGCTCATGAAAGACATCTATTGAATTTTGTGAATACGCCAAGATTCATAGTGCCCTTTATGACTCAATTGTTACACAGGTTATCTAAGTCAAGTTATATTGCTAAAAAAAAAAAAAAAAAAAAAAAAAAAAAAAAAAACCAAAAAATAATATTAACAAAAGAAATAAGTTTACTTTACTGAAAATAAAAAAAGCGTTCAATGAATATTTCCTCTGGTCCCTTCTGGGTGTTATAATTATTAAAAAATTAAAATTTTTTGTCGAAATTTCAGTGCTTTGAAAATATTATATATATATTTAATGTGCTATTTAAAATTTCTTATTAGAAATTAAATCCTTTTATTGATCAAGCAGTATTTCACTAATATTTTTAATTTCCTTTTATGATGAAAGATGTGAAAAAATTTAATTTTATTTTGACTATAATAACGTAATAAAAAATTATTCGCAGAAAAAGAAAATTTCATATATATATATATATATATATATATACATATATATATACATATATATATACATATATATATATATACATATATAGACATATATAGACATATATATACATATATATAACTGAAATATTATTAATGAAAACTTTTAAGAATTTAAATGTGCAATAGCATCAGAAAAATCTAATTTATTTAAGTTATCAAGAAGCGATAAAGAAAGATTGAATTCAGTTGTTATTGACACTTTGGGAAATTATATTATCCATTGTCCCAAAATAAAAAAAAATGCTTGCATTTTTATTTGAGGCTGCATTTGTAGCCTTTTAGCCTAGTGTCGCTTTATACTCGTGAGAAAATCCTGTTGAAACATCTTTCTTATTAGCGGTTCCCTTTGTCCAAAATATTTTGTCCCGCAGGGAGGAAGGAACCTCTCTCCATAGTGTTCCGCACCAGGCTGACCTTCAAAGAAAGGGGGGAAATTTTTTCATAAAATAGCACTACAGTATGCCGCATAGAGAATTGTCTTCCTGGAATCGAAATGGAGGGGATCGAGAATTAATTACCTCCAAATTCTAGGAAAACAAACTTTCTTTCCTTTTTATTGTTCACACGGTTACAGTATTTCGTTTGTTCCCAAGCATAGCTACATTGGATACAAAAGTGTAAACTTTTGAAAATCTGGAGTTTAGAGAGTTAAAATATTGCCGTAAGTTGTATTTTCTGTCTACTATATATTCTTTCGATTTTAATATATTCATTTCATATTTTTGCTGGTATAAATATTTATTAACATATACTTGCAGAGCTTTGGAAATTAAATATTAAATTACTTATTAGTTAAAACTATTAATTTAAAAGTAATTTATTTAATGTTTAAATGTTTTTGTTTGGGGAAATAATTTTTTATTTGACTCGTAATTTTGTCGGCTTTACATTAGCACCTTAAATTTAAAAATTCTTTTTTCAAATCATAGAAGTTAAAAATCTATAAACATTTTTTTTCTTTTTGTAAATGACTTTTTCCTTTTAAATGTTTTTCTTTCTTTCTTTATTTTTTTGGGGTATGCTTAAATATACAGAATATATTTCTTAATTAATTAGTTCAATTTATATGAAAACAAATCTTTTAAGTTGAAAAATTCGTTCCAGAAATTTACAAAGAAATTGCACATATTTCTCATTCTGCATTGTAAAATTTTAAAAATAAGATCGCTTTAAATGATATAAATTTATTGAAAGAAAAAAACAACCTGCCATTGCAAACAACAACCTTCCAAAATGATTATTAACAGAAATAAACTTTTATTTCAATAAAAATTAGCATTTATTTTTATAATAATATATATTTTAATAGCTTAAAACAGTTATATTAAAGGCCTTAAAATTACGAAGAAAAATTTTACTACTATGATAGCTGATTGAGAAAATTTTTTGAAATAAAATTAGGCGTTTAACTGTTAAAATATATTTTTATCTCAGCACTTTTGTAAATCTTGATAATTCAAATCAATGAAAAACTTGAAAGAACAATATAGAATGCACCAATTTGGAGAGAAATATAATTTTTAATAACATAATATACATTGTTTGGTTGAAAAAAATTCTGATTATATTAAATATACATAATTTTACTTGGATTTGTGTGGTTTGATTTTTGATTTAAGAAATATGCAAAATATTTTTGTTGTCTATATATACTTGTTGTCTAGCGTTCAGTTGCTTATCTGAAATTTGCATTGATAATGCTTTGGCAGAATTTAGTTACCTAAATTGAAATCAGATGAAAACTTATTAACAAAGATCTTCTAATTTTAGAATCAAAATTGGTTGTATGGTATAAAAATGTAATATTATAAATTATCAATATTATGTTTTGTGATTTAAATTTTTTACATTAAAAATAATTTTGATTTACATTAATGGTCTGAATGATATAATTTAAAAATCGATTTTAAATACGAAATTTCCTATAAAGTTGCTGTTTTTCTCTGAAATAAAATTTTCTGTTTAATTTGAGGTAAATGAAGTGTTTAAAAAAATATCATTGTAAAAGTCAGGTGAATTGACCCTAAATTTGGGGTATAATATCTTACCCAATTATTATTTTGCAATAAATAGCTAAAGTTTGTAAAGTTAGTAATATTATAGAATTTTTGAAAATTTGTTAGGATAAGTTATAACATATGTTCAACACCTAATGATCAACTATTTGTAGAGTCTTTCATAACTAAGATAATGCACAATAGGGAATAAAAATCTTTAATTGCTTCATTTGGTTAACAAGTTAGAAAAAAATACATTTAAAATTTTTAAGACATTGTTGTGGAAATGTTAACTTATTAAAATCAATTTTCTTAAAAATTAAAAATTATTTGATAAATAAATTAAAAAAATATATCCCGACTTCAAAATTGTAATTTCCGGATCAAGTCCTACAGTACCCATATCCGTTTTCTTTACCGAGGGCCCTGGGGTGCGAGGCTTATGTTCCGATTTGGAAGTCAGCCCAAAGCGAAATCCCCAGTGTTTAGCTCCCAAGAATGATTGGTCTTCAGTTAATGGACCCACTGAAAGGATGAAAGCTTGAATTGACCTAGCTTGAGAATCGAACCTCTAACCTACCTATTGGAAGCGCTAAGTCACCGTGTTTAACAAATGTAAAAGTTTGGGGTAGATACAGATTTCCATGGAACAGAATATAGAGAAATGTGGGTCTAAATGATGTTAACCAGCATTAGAAAAGAAATTAAACCTAAAACTCCATTAGAACTTCCAACATGTTTTACGTCATACGGTGAAGATAGAGAGAAGAAAAATATTTTTAACTATTTCTGCATCAATTGCAAGCTGTGAAGGTTCATTCAGCAAAATAAAATTAATTTTGACTTATTTATGATAAACCATGAGTCAAAACCGTCTAAGCTTTTATCTTAAGTATAGAAGATTTAACAATCTTAAGTATAGAAAAAAGAAAAATTTGAAATGATCAACTTTGATAACTTAATTGATCAATTTACTTCAGCAAAGGAGAGAAAAATGTGAATAGTGTAGTATATATTAGATTGCAAATAATTCACATCTGCTTCTTTCTTTAATACGTAACGAATGTTTAAAAAAATTTGATGTTTTTTTAAAATAATTGTATTAGTATATAAAATCAAAAATATCTTTTTATAATTAATTCTAAAACACATAAGTCCGATTATTCTAATGGCTCTTTTCCGAATCCAATATGAGTGTTTTTTTGTAAATTAGAATTGAATATTTTGTTTAAATTTAAAGCTTTGCTTGAGACTTTAATTTCATATATTTTCGATTATTTTCTAGTAGGTACAATATTTATATTGCATTCTTTATTGCAATTAAAAAAAAAACTCCATTTATTATAATGTATTATATATCTCTCTCTCTCATTACATTATTATATATCTCTTGTTTAATACATTTTATTCCCATATTTATATTCTATTACTATTTTTTTTCAATGGGGCGCCAAAAACGTTTTCGTACCCGGACGCCGATTTTGCTCACTACGCAATTGATTTCAAAGCAGCTTCAAATCAGACAAATGTTTCACAAACTGATGATATTTTCCCTTGTCTGCTTCGAGTTGGATATACGGATCGATCTTCTTCATGAAAAATTTCAATAAGTTTATCATTGTGGCGCATCAAAATAAGAAATGCTTCTAAGGTAATTATTTTTTACATTTAAACAAACACACCACATATAAAGACATAATATATACTCATTGAGACCCACTTGAAATTCTTAAATGGGAAGTAGGGATTCTTTACACCATCTTTTGCAAAGCCAGGATCTGACTCCTAAGTAATTCTAGTATATCTTCAGCAGTGACTTCTGAACATCCAGGAATTTTCAAAAGAATGTTTCTGAATCCGTCAAACGATACGTATCTCTCTCATTTTCACCTTCTCTTATCTTTACTTTTCTTGTACTTTTTCCTTTTCTCTCATTTTCCATCTCTTCTTCAGTCTAATTTGTTTTTCTGAAATTCTAAAAGCGATTAGGATAAACGGACTTCAGTGTTAATGAAAGCATGACACAAAAAAATTCTCCTCAAAATTTTTTCTTTAAATATACCATTATATTTATAACTTGCATAATAAATTCATGGAAAAGTAGTATCTGAGAAAAAAAGCTGTTGAACATAAAATAATATCTGAAAATTTTTTAAATGTCCATGAAAAAGAAAACAAAATGTCAAATGAACGTTATTTATATTTTGTTCAACGTAGTTTAGTGGTAGGATTGCGTTCTGCTGAATCGAAGGTTCTGTGTTCGATTCCTACTACTATTGAACAAGGAGAGTTCTGCGTTTGTTTTTGGTTTCTGCATGGACATTAGTCAATGTGGGTCGTGAAATTTTGCCGGGTTCGCTCCCATGCGCAACTTAAATCTCCATTATTTATGAAAATCACTTCAAATATTCAAATGCTTCATTAGCTTGGTAGCAGATATGATAAGTTGTTGTAGCACACCAGTATGCTTCTCTGTACCTAGCCCTAAATTGGGCTTTACCAGTTAAATAATAGCAGCCGGGGGGAGTCTTCGTGATTTTGAAGCAGTGATTCAGCAGAATATACGCTAATACTGGGCGTAAGATACATCATTTCATTTGGAAGACATTGCGACCATTATCTATTTAACGTATCCCAAACGCCTTTAGAGGACAAGACAAGATTTCAGTTTCTCGAAATTAGGATAAATGATGAAACAATAAGCGCTCATCAAACTTCAAGATTATTAAAGGTGTTTTATTTTAAAAACTTAATTGTAAACATTCGATAACTTTCTTATAAGTCATTTATTTACATTTCTTTCATGCCACGCTAGAAATGAAATGTATTATCGTACCTACAAAGTGCACTTTTGGAAACTTCATATCATTTTTTTCAAACATAATTTTTATGTTGCCTCGAGAGAAAACTCTGAAGATCAGTCAGAATTATTTATTTTTTAACATTATTATTTTATTGCAAACATTCAACTGTTATGAATAAAAAATTCAGGTGATTCATAAAATTCAAGAGCCTCTTAAATGTCAGTTCGGATTCGAGATCGTCCTGTTTATAATTTCTGTTAAAACCTTAAATGTAAATGGTTTCTCGGTATTCGATAAAAGTTACTTTTCAAAAAATATAATTTCAAAATTTGTCTTAAAAAAAGAGAGAGAGTTATTTATTAAATTTTAAAATGCTCTTCACCTTCTTACGATAAAAAAAAAATTCTGCTTGTTTTTGATATGTAATTATGATGGAAATCAATAGCATAGAATTCATCAATAGTGAAAGTTCTTTTTGGAAACTCTCTCATAAAAATAATAAACAAAAAATATATTATACGCGTCATACATTGAAGGTACGTCATAATGATGTCTGTTCGGGTTTAAATGCTGCTCATGTATTTGATGAGATTCGCGAACACTAATTATAAATTTAAACTGTCTTTTACTCTTGAATGAATCACATAGGAAAACAAAAGAGTTTTATTTTATTCCTAACATATTGCGAGTCTTATGTTGCTCATTTTTTACGGAGAGAAATTTCTTCTGGAGAATATCAGAGTAAGCACTTGTAGACAGTGGCATAGTGAAGGCGGGAGGGGAGGGGGCAAGAGAGTCCGTCATACCCTTGGCGCTAAATTGTAACTAAGACAAAAGAAGAAAAATAATTTTAATTTCATTTTAATGGAAATTTTATTCGGAAAAAATTTGTTTTTGATTTAATAATTATTGTGTTATGTTGAGAAATAAACCGCTAATTTACTCACTTTTTCTATTCGACAACATAAAAATAGGGGACTGGAATTTTAGATACTGTGGATTTTGTCAGATCAATAATCTGTATCACTGGATTCGACCTATTAAGAGACATCTAAATGATTACCTTCTTAAACTATTATAATACAACACATATTCATTATCATCATAAAAAAAATTAAAATATAAAGCTTCGATTGGTTACTAAAATATATAATTCCATTCCATTGACAAGACTTTTAACAATCTAAATTTGAATGATCATGAGTCAAAACTTTAGAAACCTTCATTTAAAAAAAATAATAATTGATGTTGCGAAAAAGAGGAGTCTTTTTAGCAGAAAAGGGAAAATACCAAAACTATTCAAATAACTTTAAAAATGTCAATCTTCATGTCAAATTTATTTCCTAAAATTCACTTAAATGTGTAGATATCATCAGAAAAATCAGAAATTCAATTTTAATAGTAAGCAGCGTAATAGAAACATTAGTTGTATAAAACTAAAATTTTTTGAAATTACTGTGCATTTATAATCAGAATTAAGTAAGGCACTTCGTTTTTATTTCAAGATTGCTTTAGCCTCGTAATCTAGAGTCGGATTATACTCGTAGGAAAATTCTGACTGAAACGTGTTTCCTATTAGCTGTTCCCTTTGTCCAAAATATTGTGTCCGGCACTAGACTGACCTTAAACGAAAGGGGGGAAATTTTCTGCTTTGCAGAATGCCGCGTAGGTAATTGTCTTGGAATCGAAATGGTGAGGTTCGAAAAGTAATTACTTTCAAATTCTCGGAAATGACATATTTCTTTCCTTGTTCACATGGTTAGTATTTCATTTCTTCCCAAGTATTTCTTAGTCGGAAACGAAAATTTAAAATTTTGAAAATCTAGAGATTCGACATTAAATATAATATGACAGCAAGTTATATTTTCTGTCTATTATGTACTTTTTCGATTCGAATATTTAATACATTTTTTGCAGGTATAAATATTTAATATTCTTCTAGAGTTTTGAAAATTAAGTATCAAATTACTTAAAATTATTCATTTAAAATTAATTCATTTAATGCTTAAATGTTTTTATTCGGGGAAATTACTTTTTTTGACTTAGCACCTTATATTTAAAAAATTCTCTTTTGAAAAATGGTAAAAGTTAAAAATTTATAAATGTTTTTTTTTTCTTTCTCTTTTTAAATGTTTTTTATATGCTTAATTATACAGAATATATTTTTTAATTTATTAATTCAGTTTATATAAAAAATATATCTTTTAACTTGAAAGAAATCCTTCAAGAAAATTATGAAGAAATAGGCATACTTCTCATTCTGCATTGTAAAATAAAAAAAGGGATCATCTTTAAATGATAGAAATTTATTGAAAAAAAGAAAAAAAAATACTTATTGTCACTGCATGAATAGTACTTTCTAAATGATTAATAATAGAAATAAATATTTATTTTAATAAAATCTAGCTCTTATTTTAATAATAAAATATATCTCAATATCTTAAAAAATAGTTTTACTGGTATATTAAAATAAGAATATTTTGGCTACTATGATAACCGATTGAGAAAATTTCTTTCAATAAATTTATGAAATATATAACAGTTAAAATATATTTTTATCTCAGTACCTGTAAAGTAATTGTCTTGGAATCGAAATGGTGATAACATTTTGAATACATTTTGATTTTTGAAATTCATGACATTTTGAAATTCTTGATAACATTTTGAATGAATGAAAAATTTGAAAGAAGAACGCATAGTGTATCTATTTTGGGGAAAAAAATATTTTTAATAAAATAATATATTCATATATTACTTGGTTGAAAATTCCTGATTTTAATAAATAAATCTAATTTAATTTAATAAAATAATCTAATTAGATAATTTTATTTGAACTTATGTGTTTTGAAAGAAATTTCTTTATTTTTTTGTTTGTATTAGTGTTTTGATGCTTCTATGCATTTTGCATTGATAATGCTTTGACATAATTTAGTTGTCTTAAGTGAAATCAGATGAAGACTTGTCAACTAAAGTCTTCAAGTCTTGGAATCGGAAGAATTGGTTTTATGGTATAGGAATGAGATACTCATAAATTATCAACATTACACTTTGTGATTTAAATTTTTTACAATAAAAATAATTTCGGTTAACATTGATGGTCTGAATGATATATTTAAGAAGCTATTTTAAATATCTATTATATACAGAATATCTATATATACATAGAAGCTATTTATACAAATTGGGCATAAGGCTAAATGTAAAAACAAATAATTTAAAATAAATGATAATGTTGTTGAATTAGTCAGAAGTGAAAGTCCGTTCAAAGGTATCAAACAATAAATACTTTTGCTATTAATGGCGATTCTGTTGTGAATTCTGATTTTTCCAGTCTAAAAATAAATAAATAATACGAATGAAGGCTTTAATTTGTCATGTGTTCTAATGTCTCATACTCAGCCCTTTCGATTTCCAGAGCCTTCGAGGGGGAGGGGGAGGGGGAGTAGGGAGACGGTTGGTGTGAGGAGCAGGCGGAGAAGCTGTGTTTTTGTTTTAGGATTGATACTGACTTTTGTACGCTATGGAGGCGCTAGAGTTTTAGCGAACCCAAATATTTAACTCCTTTGTAAATTCTTTAGTTCTTTGTTAATTAAATGTTTGGTTTCAAAATTTGGAGTCTAGTAGTTTGTTTCATAACAGTGTCAAACATGCCTTAATTCATTCGGAAACCTGGATTTTTTATACTACCGTAGATAAATTTTTATACACAATTTTAACTTAGTAAAATACTTTTGAGTTTTTACAATGAATCAGTAATATTAACATCCATTTTCTAACAACAGCTTGCTTTTAATGATCGATTAATGATAACACCACGGAATTTGATTCGATGTAATACTGTCAAGATTAACATTATAATGGTATCGTGAAACACTGTTTTTTCCTTTTTTAATACTTTCCGACCGATGGCTGAGTGGTTCTCGTTCTTGACTCCTGAGTAGTGGGTCCCGGGTTCGAATCCCGGTGCGGGCAGGGATGTAACTACCTTTCTGTGTCCTCTCTTCTGTGATGATGTATGAATGTGGCCCACCCTATAAACGGGTTTGTGGTGGTAAGGCGCGGGTAATGCTAAATTTTAATACTCGCCTCCGCGACTTGGTTCACAGTTGGGCGCTTGGTAACGACCAATGAGAAGCAGTTTCTGGTCGTGTTAGTCACCCAAGTGATCGCCGTTGAAAGAAAAAAACACATATTTTCATTGAATATGAAAATAAACAAAAATTAGATTGATTCACCAGCCTTTTTCTTAAATAAATGATTTTATTAAACCATGAAAAAAATCATGTAACAAATATCAGATTTACATGATTTTTTTGGGAAATAAACAAAATTTATAAACAAAATTTCCTAAAACTTGTTTGAGAAATGCTATTTATATAGTATTTAAAAAATAAGCGTGTACATGTAATTTCGTAGTTGCTCATAAGTAACCATACTTGATACTAAATGCAAACTTGTAAATAATATAGTAGTTTGCGTTCGCCATCATCAAATAAAGCAAAATAAAAGTATTTTATACATTTGGGGGTGCGCTGCTCCACTTTTCCCACTGAATCATATTTTTGGTGTGGTGTTTGACTTCTCCAGTACACACATGCCATAGGTACCCGTTTATGGGATAGGCAACCATTCATTCGCAACCCATTCATACACGGAAAGGACAAAGATAGGACTAGAAAGAGAGAGAGAAAGTACATCCATGTCCGAACAGGGATTCGAACTCAGGACCTCATCCACAGTCAGGCACGATGACCACTAGTCAAGTTGGGCAAATGTTTAAGCACTAGAATGATTTTATTGCATTTGATTTACAAGTTATCGAAGTAAATCCAGGAGTAACACCAAAAAGACAAACTACTCTCTAATTAATTTACTTTGTTTACTTTATGTTTGTTTTTTTATATTTAATACAATAAACAATTTATTTTGATAATGAGGCTGCATATAGATATTGTTTCGAAATATAAAAGAAAATGTAACTTAATTATTCCTGTTTCTGCAAAATAGCTTAATTTTTTTTTAACATTCAAACAAATTAAAAATGATATATTTCTTTTAATTTCCAATGGATGAGAAAGCAAATAACTGTAGTAAGTTTCAGTTAAAATTAAGAAAATGGTAATTCTATTAAATTTTATGTATTGACAGTAAAATAACTATCAATATTTTGATATAAATTGAATTATATAAAATAATGCGTAAGGTTAATTTTGTGAACAATTATCGTAGTTGTGGCAGATGCGTGATTGGATGATATGTCCGTTGTCAAGGTCAACCACCCATCCATCCCTTTTCAAAGATGAATTCTACCCTTTGCCCCCTTTCTGTGATTGGTTGGTTGTGAAGACGAAATAATTGAACTCAACTTGGCGAAGAGAGATTTTGTCCTTCTTTGTCCTCGTATACTTCTTTGCAATAGTTTTGTGTCGTTTGGAAGACTTGGAGAGAGTCCGATTCTTTTTTCTTATATGCCCCGTGCTCTACTTTTGTATCATTCGTTAACTTTTACTTTTTGATTTGTAAGTAAATTTCATTCTTATTTTCTTATTAGAATATATTATCAAACTGTGGTGTCTCTGAAGAACAATACCATCAATTCATAATAATGCTGAGCTTGAAAGAAAAAAATCGAAATTTTAAAATATTGATAAACGATTCGATATTTCCCAATGAAAATCTTAATTTATGATAATTTAATTATTTTCAAATTTCAAGTCATTTAAAATTTATATCTTAAACATATTTATATTATTTCTATTATTTTTTTTTAAACAAATGTATGTGCTAGCAGTTATCAAAAAATTGTTAATGTGTTAAGTATCTTTTCTTAAGTATTATAATTCCCTATAAATAAATATATGACCATCTATAAAAATTGCTCAACATTTTTTGAAAAAATTTTAATTGTTTATTAAATAATTTTCAGTGACTTCCACAATTATATTTTATTTTTATCAATTATTTAATTTGTTTCTAAAGTAACCTAAATATTATAATTTGTTTAAAAGCAATATTTTTAAACATAAATAATTTATATTTTAATTAAAATGTTTCTCTGAAAGTGTAGAAATTTAAGGAAAACTTTTCAATTCAATTAGTAATTCTGGTTATATAAACAATTGTTCAATAAAATCAATTAATAAAGAATAATTTTCTGGGATAAATTAAATTGATTTCTGTGCATAATAAATTATATATATATGGAGAGGGATTTGATTATTGCTATTTAATATATATATCAGCAGTGTCACTTAACTTAAATTTGTGTTTTTATCATTTCTTGTTTTATTGTTTGGTAGCTGTTTGGTGAGATTTGGCTCCTACAGTCACAGTTTTTCATCATTTCTAGTAATAGAATTCTTTATAGTCGAGTTAAATATGTGTGAAATGCGTTCCGTAAAATTTTTTCCCTTGAAGATAGCCTCAAGGAATATTATGCAATTTCCTGTTCTATTGAGATCCAGTTATTAGAAATCATTGATCTCCTTAGAAAATAACTATTGTGTTTAATAAATATATGAGTGAATATTGTGTTTAATAATTATATGAGTGAATATATTGTGTTTAATAAATATATGAGTGAATATTGTGTTTAATAAGTTCTCTTATTGCTGAAGCGCATTTAAATGTCAGTGAAATAAAAGCCGTAATAATGCCGACTATAACATTTAAATTATGTTGCATAATTTAATATGTAAAAATTTAATATTTTTTTTAAAAAAAATTCACAATGCAAAATTGCTTTATTTGAGCATGCATTTAAAATCCTGTTCAAAGTAAATAACTATTTTTCTTTTTGTTAGAGAAAATATTCTGGGAAATGAAAGCAAAAATTTAAATCTTTTTGATTTGCTTTTATTTTAAATTATGTAAATAAATGAGTGCAATGATGCACAATATCAGTTGCATAAATTCTTTCAAAACTACTTTAAGTTAAATGTACCTTATCTGAATAGATTGTTTCTAATTTTTTAATATTGATTAATTTGGTGTGGATTGTGGTTTTCCACCGTCCGGTTTTATTTTTTACCATATCATTAGTTTAATATTAAGGTTCGATAAAAATATTATAATTTTGCTGTTATTGTCGATTCATTCTTATTCTACTAGACGGGATTCCGATAGAACTAATTGGTCTTGTCCGCCATTTTTTTAGCGCTCCAAATCTCACATTTGTTAGATGGCGGAAATGGGGTAAGCGCAAACTTATGAGAAGGGTTACTCTGAAGGGAGCATGTTAAAGACAAGGGGGAAACACAATAGAAAAACACAAAGAATTAGCGAGCAATATTCAAGGATAAATAAGAAATGTTAAAAGTCACTAACAATAAGATTACAATTTGCACTCACATTTATTATTTTATAATGCCGGTAGCTGTATAATTTTAAATGAACTTCGATTAGCATGTTTTTAATATTTTTTGCTAATTTTTAATTTCTTTTGTTTAATAATTTTTTAATTTCTGTTATAATTATAATATTTTGAATTTGAAACAATAATATCTCTTTGTGTTATTTATATAAAATATTAGGTATTAAAAATAGCGAGATTAAATAAAGAAATTAAACTTGAATACTTAATAATTAACTCACTTAAATAGACAATTGAATTTGCAGACATTCTCACTTATTTTCATTTTCAGCAAAATTTTTTTTAAGAATGAATTTCATTGGATTTAATAGTTTGGACTTTCAAATACCTTTATGTTTAAATAAATCTTGACTTTTAATAAACTTATTATCACTAAGTTTTTTTATCTACAACTTATCTACTTACTTAATACAACATTTCACCAATACAAATATCTATTGACATGGATAGTTTACATTTGAAATTAAAAACAATTTTTTTATGACTTTAAAATGCTTAATGTTGGTTAATATTAAAAAGTTTTTGAAAATAATTATTTGTTAGTAGCCTTGTTACTTTCATATTAGGACGATATATTTAAAAATTCTCTTTTTGTACATTTGAAAATTTCTTTTGAAAATACCAATGTTTTTCTGTATGCTTGTGTACACAAAGTATTTTTTGATAATTTTTGTATCAAAAAATACTTTATGTGTACTTATTCTAAAATACTTATTTAAGTATTTCAATTTATATAAAAAAACGTTTAGCTTGAAAAATCTTTCTAGAAGAATGAAAAGAAATTGTGTATGAGATAATTGCAGCATAAACATAAGAAAATTAGGTACATAATATTTTAAATTTATTAAAAAAAAAAGAAACATATGTCACTGAGTAATGCAATAGCTTTATAGTAATTCATAATATAAATAAGCGCTCACTTTAACTGAAGAATGTTTTAAAATTATATAGAAAGTAGTTATTAAACATACTTGTTAAAAATATGAATAAAATTTTTACCTCTAAGATTGAGAAAAAATTGTCAAAATAAAATGATGAGGTAAGAATGTTTTATCTTTTTATAATGAATACCTTTAATTATAGGTGATAATTAAAGCTAGTGAAAACCTCTTAAATGAAGAATATTGACTGTATCAGTTTTGTCAGAAAATTTTTTAACCAGTACTCTAAATTTAAAATTACTAGGCTAGTTGAGATAATTTTTTATATAAAAATGTATAAATTGATAACTTTGTTTGAATTAATATATGATTTGAAAGAAATTTCTATTTTTTAAATTTAATAATGTACAAAAATTTTTATACTCTGTATGTGTTTTTGGTTGTTAACTGTATTTTTCATTGATCTCCTAATTTTAATTTTTTTAAATTAAAGGTAGATGAAATAAATTTTTTAAATTAGGAAAATTTATCTTATTATCAGTGTATGAAAATAAATTTCAAATATTTTCAGTATGAAAATAAATTTCAAATATTTTCAGTATTAAATCATTGATTCTATTATCTTACTATGAAAATAATTTTGATTTATTTAATGGCTTTAGTTATTTAAGAAACTACTTTAATTGCAAAATTTCACTAAGTTGAAACCTGATTTTTTGGCGCTGCATTTTTTCTGATACAAATAAATGAAAATAAATATTCCTTTTTATTTGTGGTAAGGTAAACTTTAATAGATTTCATTGTTGAATTATAAGAGATACGGTTCCAAATTAAGAATACAAAAAACACCAGTTCAATATTTTTTATTTACAGTGAGACATATTTAACTAATTTATTTTTCTGATATAAATTTAAATATTTGTATTTAAATTTAATAGTGTGCTACTTCCTCATTGGTTAAATGCATGAAAAATAGGTAAAAATAGAAAGATTGCTTTTTATTCAAGATTTCAGAGTTTTATTGCAAATTGTGACTTTCATCATTATTTCTTTAGTCCAAATTATGCTTGCTTTATTTTAATTGATATCTTTAATATACATTCATGGAAGCTGCATTGTTAGTTTGTCTAGCAATCTCCTATCAAAATTTAAATGAAAAAAAAAAAAAAACGCATAGGGAAACAAAATGTGCAAACAACAGATTTTTATTTTTTTTTTTTTTCAAATGACAAATTCATTTGCATGCAAAATAATTTGGTAATTTCCATGAATAATATAGAATATTTGACTATGATACTATTGTAATATTAAATGATTTCTTTATTCATTTGGTCATCTTTGCACACTTTATTTTTTAAATAAAATATAGTTTTTCATGCACAAAACTTTTTGTATTTTTTTAATGTAATTGAAACATATTTAAGAAAAAGATAAATTATACCACACTTTATAATATTTCTGTGCTTGGCCTAAAATAGATTAAATTATTTTGTTCCTGATATTTTTGGTTTTGTTATATACCAATTTAATTATTAACAAATTACTGGAGCAGATTTACTGTAAGTTTACTAACAAGGGTGACTAGTCTGAGAAAATATATCATTAGATAAATAAGATAGAAATATTTTCCATACAGTTTATCACACAGTTTAGAATAAATTTCTTTTGAAAATTCATTTTTTGATTTTCCATTTGTGAAGTTACCCTCCCTAATGGAAATTCACAAGGAGAAATTCCCATTATTGAATGGAAAAATAATTCATGATTTTTCAATTTCTATAGTAAAATGGTACATCTACGGGTATCAAGTCATGTCTGGAGACCTGCTTTTAAACTACAAAAACAAACCCACTTTCAGGATTATGATGCCCCTTATAATGCTAAAAGATGAAAATATTCCTTGAGGCTGGTCACCAAAAAAGTATCTTAAATTAATTAAAATTGAATTCTCAATCACTATGGCATGTCACTTTCGTGTTCTGTGAAATTCTTTATGTGTGGTACCAAGTTTAAAAAACTATATATAATAAAAATTACTATATAGGCTTTTTTTTTAAATTGTGCGTAAAGTAATAAACGTTTTTTGTAGTACTTATTGTATTTTATTTTACATTCAAAATTATTATCGTAAACTATTTTACACAGTATATTATAGGTATTTTAATGTTTATTTTTTTGTGTGCCATCAAATTCTTAAATCATTAAAAGTGTGCTGAAAAAAATTTATACATTTATATCACTAGTGTATTGGAGTACATTTGATTATAAAAACTTTCTAAATAGATGTTTCCATTTTAAAAATGTTTTGGCAATGATTTTTTTTGTTTTTGTTTATTTAACTGCCAGAAGACTAAATTCCAATAAAATTCGTAATGGCTTTGATTTAATTAACAAACGTCTCCTAATAAATTCATTGCTGCCTTATTGTTTTTGAAATTAACCTTTGTGATAACAAGAATAGTTTTTAAATATCACTTGAAAATAACAATTGCAAAATTTTTTACTTGTCTTCCTTTTTATTTTCTGGCATAGATGCCACCATTTGTATAAATGACAAAATATTTCTTATGTAAAATTTATATATTATATTTTTTATTAAGTAAGCTTCTATATAGTACAGTTCTATACAAAATGATTTATAAGTACAGTAGATCTTCAATAATCTGAACTCTGTCTATCCGAATTGCTCATTATCTAATTTGCCTTCAGAATTAGACTGAAAAAGAGAAGGAAAATGATGGGAAGAAAAAAGCTCAAGAAAAGCTAAGGTAAAACAAAGGAGAAGATTAGAAAGATGTGTCACTTAGGAAATTCAAAAACATTCTTTTGAAAACTCCTGTATGTTGAAGATATAGAAGAATGTATCATATATGAGACAGTCTCAAGATTTCAAATTACAAATGATTGCGTAAACTTTTAAATGTTGAGCAAGAAGATGATCTTAAATGTCCAAGCAGACACAGGATCATCAGCTAGTAAATCATTTGGCGATTTTGAAACTTCTTTGAAGTAGATAGAACATCAGCCAGAGTGTAACATTAAGAAAGTTTCCACTATCTAGCAGATGCGCAACTTGGCTGCCTGAAAACACAGTGAAACATAGCTTACCACATTTTTTCATATTAGTTTGGCTAATAGTTCAGTTCAGACCAATAGTTTAGCTAGCAATGACTTTAATTTACAGCACTGTACATATTGATTTGGATAGTTGGAGTTCTACTGTATTCTAGATTTCTAGATTCCTCAAAATACTGTAGCACTAGTAGTAGATTTTTGTTGTTATTTGAATGAAATTATGTGTTAAGTATATAATTCATTAACTATATGTTAAATATTGAGTGAATATTATGTAGAAACCCTTCCTTGCAAAGATATATTTTATGCTCATTTAATATTTTTATTTTATAGACTTCCAAAATGGTTAGAAAAATGACTTTACCTACCTTACCACTTCGTGTTGAGCGTAAGTATTATTATTTAACTTTGTAAATGCAAAATATTTCTATAAAATGAGAAAATTTCAAGGGAGTTAATATGAAAATATGTGGTTAAAAATATTTGTGATTTTATGTTATTCTTAGCCTGTATATGACTCGAAGATGTAACAAATAGTTTGGTTTGAATGATGGTTGTCAAAATAAAGAAATTTTTTCCTCTTTTCAATGTATGAGAATGAGGATCTAATTTTTAGCAATAATGGCTAACTTTTAGTTAATTCAAAGTATCTGTTTACTAAGATATATATATTAAATAATTTTTCTAGGTAATTTAAAAAGTAAAAAGTATTTTTGTCAGCAAGTAATTAAAAAATATATTTGTAAGATTCAGATGTCATATGGGAAAAAAAATTATCACTTTCAAGTCAGCAAGGGTCTTAAATGTGATAATTATCTATGATTTCCAAAACAATATGGTAAACATTACTATACATTATTGTAATGTTCACAATAAAATAAATTGTGATTGTTTACAATAAAAAAATAAACTTTATCTTGAGGAGAATATACATGAAATTAAAATTTCTTTGTATATTAGTATTAATAAAATTTTTCATGTTGAAATTTTATAAATGGCATTATATATTTATTTTAGTTATGATCATTTGAAGGAATATACATGTAATAAAATTTGATAATTATACATGTCTTCTCTTTGAATAAAATGTATTAATACATAGTTTAACTAGTGCTTTCCCCCATTCATATTTAAACTTTTAAACGTGAAGTTAAAAATAGTTGCTATAGATTTCTTTATTAAATTTTTACATAAATCTCATATTTAATAATTTTGTCATTTTTTTGTATCTAGCAATTATGAAGAGTTATTTTAGTATGAAATAAAATTACTAAATCAAATAATTAGAAAAATCAAATTTATGGAATCATTTAAAATTAAAATTTTTTAAGTAGAAAATTTATTGCATACAACCAGGAAAAACAATTCTGCATAAATTTATGCTCAATTTCAATAAAAGAAAATGTAATTTTACTTAGTTTTGAAATATTTGTAAAAATATGCTCAAAATGGGAATAAAATATTTTTGTTTTAAACTGAAGGTTTGTTTTGAATATGTTAGGCATAAACTAATATTTTTCAACAACACAATCATCAATTAAAATGTCTCAATAAGATTTTATACTATGAGCCTCTCATAAAAATTATTTTACAAACATTAATAATTGCAAAATAACAAATTTTATATAATTATTATTGAATAATAAATAAATATTTGTAAATTTCTCTTTAGTTTTACGATTCTATAGTTTTTTATGAATAGCAGCATATATTTTAAAATTATTCTCAAAGATACCACTTTACAAAATTTCTTTCAAGTTATATTTTGCAATTCATTTTGTATTCCCATTCAAATTTGAAGTAAAAGATTTCCATTTTGAATTGTGTTCATGATTCCATATTTTTAAGGCAATTTTTTCTTTAGTAAGGTATCAAGTTCTACTTAAAAGTTCTATTCTACTAGTATTTTTTAAGTGGTTTTATCTTATATTTTGCTTGCATTGGAAAAAACAAACATTGAGCATTACCACTTTTATTGCTTTTTTATTGAAGATTATTGAAGAAATTTTTGCAGGTGTTTGCTTCCTCTTTTTTTTCACATGCATCAACATAAAAAAATGTTATGGTTGTATTTTTATTTTTTTATGAATGTTTAAGAAAAAATCTTGAAGCACTGAAATTCAAATCATGAATTACGAAGTGGTGAGGGAACACTATATTATTTAAATGCTTTCAGCCACACACACTCATGCTTTAAATTGTTAGGCCGTCTAGAATACAGTGTTATTCTAGAGTGCTTATGGTTGTCATTATTTTTGAGGGGGGGGGATGATTTTCATGATTTGTCAGTTTGTCACAGGAATTAAAATAGTACCACATTGTCAAACACTGGTTAATATTGTCCATCTAGTCCAAACAAGAATGTAGTATTCAGAGAAAGCTTCATATTTGTTAAATTTTTATTTTAAAAATTTCATATTTATATGGAAGTTACAATTTTTGTTTAGTATTTTGTATTTCTCTGCTCTTTTCTAAGAACCATGATTTTAATTGCGGCAAAAGTTTTAGAATAACCTAATTGTTAAATCATTTGTGCCCTTTCATCAGTGTTATTATTAAACTTTACTTGGATCACTTTTCACAGCATAGAAGTAGTGTGTAACATTAAATATTCTGTGATTTTGTTGTATTTGCAAACAAAATATTGACTAACAACTAAGTGAAACTTTCAATTAAATTTTAAATTATAAAATGAAAGAAAAAGAGAAATAATCTCAGTGAAAGAAGTTGGATATTTCAGAATCCAGGTTTTTAATCTAAAATGAAAAATGTTTTATTGCGTTTAAAATACTTTTTGGATTATGCTAACATTTCTTTCTATTCCATCCAAAACAATATATATATAATCTTTCTCTTATTTTCATCTCCTTTGATATGTTTCATTTTTTGAGTAATCTGTTTAAAGTCTTAAAATCGCTTTCATTTTACAAAAAAAAAAAAAAAAAAAAAAAGAAAAAGCATTCTGTACCAATTGTAAACTTTTATCCTTTTCCCTGTTAAAAGGATCTATTAACAAGGAATTAAAGTAAAATCTCATCTAATTTAAATACTTTGTTATTTAGCTTAAATTTGAATTACTTTTATATATCTGTTAATAAGCAAAATAAACAAAAACATGAAAAATAAGCAAAACACTGCTATGTATTTGGAATAATATGTGTATGCTATGTATGTAGAGTTCACAATAAGCATTATGATATGTCAATTTAGGAATTATTGAATGCTTTATAAAAGTTTAAATTTTTTGTCTCTATATATTTTCTCAAATAATGGTTCTTCTATATTACAATTAAATAAAATTTGCCTAGAACTTCCAAATTAATTTATAAACTTCTAATTTTAGGTTTTTACAAATATCTTACGAAGTATTTAATTTTTTAAAAAACATAAAACTTTTGTCAAATTCTTGAATGCTGCAATATAATATTTATGAAAATTCATTGCATTTAATGCTTTTTAAATGCATTGAATTTCCATAAGTATTTTATTTCCTTAAGTATTTGTTACACGTTGTATGTATTAAGACAAAATATTTTCAGATTTCTGCAATGCATTGAAGTTTTTATTTATGAATTTTTAATTAAATATTAATGCATAAAAATAATAAAATAGCATATGAAAAATTAATCACAACAATGCAAAATGTAACTGCTAAGAGCAATTCATAAATTTTTGAACAACTTTTTCTGTATTTAATTCCTGATAACACACTTTTCAATTCTAAATGATTCACAAGTATTATATTTTCTAGTATTGCACAGCAATTCATTATTTGACTACATTTTTTTTATTAAAGTATTCAGTCATTCCTATTGATGTTCTTTTCTGTTTATGGTAATATTTGACATTATTTACTAAATAGAGTTTTCTTTACAGGATGCTGTTCAGAAGAAACAGAACAGTTGTATGAAGCCGTGAGTAATGTTTATGAATATATTCATTCATACTTATTGTTATACATACATATAAGACATACATATTTTGTTATACATACATATAAGACATACATATTTTGCTATACATACATATAAGACATACATATTTTGTTATACATACATATAAGACATGCATGGTTTCTATACATGTATATTTAAATGCCTGCATTCACACATATATGAATGCAAACATGCTTATGTAAATACATGAATACCTACTTACATTTATGAACACTTAAATGCATGATTACATAATTATACAAAAGGGCAGTATAATTAATTTAAATATTCTTTGATAAATATCCTTTAAAAATATTTGGCATCAGTTTTCTATTAAACGTTTGATATAAATTTTAGCATTTTCTAAATTTATATTTAAATTTTAATATGAATTAGTATTATTAATGGTTACATACTAAATAAAATATTTAGTAAAGAAATATGTATTATTTCAAGGAAATATTTTCTTATTGATTAGAATGTTTTCTTTATTGTAGTAGATATTAAATAGTTGCATATGACATAGGTTTTACATAAAATTATTTTAGTTGCATGATGAAGAATTACGCATTTGATTATAATTCATGTTTTTAATCAAATATTATTGTGATAAATGAGATTATAATAATAATTTTCAGCTACATGAATGCTTTCAAATTACTGTACATACACAAATACAAGAATCTATATATTGTTAAGTCTAGTATTTAAGATAAGCACAAAATTTTATTTGCAAGACATTATTAGAATATTCTGCTGCTCAATAATTAGTAAGTTGATGAATTATATACATAAAATTATAATAATTATTTTATTTATTTTTATAATATAAAGTAATTTGAGTGCTTGTATTTTAATACAATTAAATTTAACCTTGCAATCTTTGGCAGTTATTTAATGAAATAAATTTGTAAGACCACTTTCTCAGGAGTTTATTTACAATAATTACTAGCTCCTTTATGTCAAAATATAACAAAATTAGATGAAAATATATTTATCCAATTAGAAACAAATTTAAAGGACTGAGAATTGCAATAATTTTGTATAAATCATTTTATAATTTATAAAAAGGTAAATTCAAATTTTAAGGTGTTCATATACAACCAATCTAAAAGATTAAGCTGTATATTTAATTATAAGGGAAAAGAAAATAATCAGTGTTATCAAGATAATGATGGTTTAGAATAAAGTAAGATGAATATATAGAATTTTGTGTATGCATTCTTTTCTTCATTGTTTCTTTCGAAAATATATATTTGTGGGGCAATGACTGTTTAATATATAATGTCTATTTGTATCCATATTCTTATTATTTGTTATCGTCTATTTTTATATTTCATGATTTTGACAGTATACATTGACAGTTTTCAAGCTTTTTTGGCAATGTATATGTATGTATGCATGATTTTCAAGCATACAAATAATTATTGATTAAATAATTTATTATTCTTAGCGATGTGTTATATGAAAGTTAAACATTGTATATATCTAAAATATCAAACTTGATGTTGATAAGTACAAAAGGTCTGTCGGAAGGATTATGAAACTTATTACTTGGTATAAGGAGAGTAGTCATGTTCAATGCAATCATTATACTAAACAACAAGTTAAATATTCTTAAAGGACAAATGACTGCAAAAATGACATTTTTTATGAAAGGAATAATTATTGTTATATTAAAATCTCAGCTTCCCAAATTGAAGAATTTGGAATTCTGGATATGCCTCAGTGTTTGACCTCATGTATATAGTATAAGTTTCAATGTACAAGAGATGCTATCACACAAAAGAATAATAACAATTCATTAAGACTAATATTTAGTAATAACTGTCCAACATTTAAGCTCAGCAGTTTGTTAGAGTTGTGTTTAGTGATCACAACGATGATAGGAAAACAAGTTTTAAAAAAATCTTTACAGATACTCCTAAGCCTATATACTAGATAGCTAATCGGGAGCTTGCATTCCCCTTGTGTGTATATATAAATGTGCTCACCTAGACTAGGTTTTTGTGCATCAGCAATGGAGCTTTTAACGATTGTCCTGTATGATAATGAATAATGATACAGATTCTCTTCAGATTACAATATCAGCCAAATGTTTAACAAATTTTACTGAGAAAACATTTTGAAAAGACATTTTTAATGTGAATTATGATATGGACAGACATTATATGCTGGATTACTACACAAACTTCCATATTTTTGATTGAAGTGTTACTGCTATAAGGCTTAGTGACAAAATGTTTGAATCTTGTATTTCCTAGTTTTGAGCTGTTTTCCTTTCAAGATTCATGGATTGTAATGCCTTTAGATTTTTATGTCCCAGTTATCATTTCTTTAGAGGAAAAATATTATTGGCTCTTTTAACCTCATGATTTTAGTTTCATTGTACATGTGTAGAATATGTTCTGCTGAAAACTTGCAATTTTACCACTTTCACTTAATGTCATTTTAGAACTGAAATGAGCTCCTTATAATTCTCAAAACTTGCCCTTTCTCCAACTCATTCATAGTCACACAGAAGATAAGGGAAAACTTAGTGCTACATACTTTCTGAAAGAGGTGCCCTAACTATTTAATAAAATGTCCTTTTTTTTAGTTTCTTAACATAACTATAAACTAATTATTTGAGGATTTTTCTGTAAAACTTTTTTTAACAACAGGAGTGAATAGTATTGCACTCTCTTACAATGTTTTTTATTATTCTAAATTGGATTTTCTTTTAATTTACCATCATATTTGTTTATTTTTTGAGTACAAACATATACTTGAGTCCATTTGCTAATAGACTAGTTTCTAATATTCTTTTTAAAAAGGCTTTAAATTTTATTAAAAATTATTTCCTTTGCTTGTACTCTATTCTGTTTAAATGTTTTACACTTCCTTTTAAAAATAATTATAAGGAATTATTTACTTTATAATCATGTTTTTTAATATTTTTTGTTTCCTCCTCCAATGGTAACATATCCTTGTTGCAGAATGGTAGAATAATTTGTTGGATTTATTAATCTTATAGATCATACATACTGGATATTCACAGCGTCCCTGCAAAAGGAGCATCATACAAATGCGATTACTTATCAGCATTTGGGCTGATTTCTCCTCAGATTTTGTTGGTGGTGAAGATCTGCAGAAATACCTTGATCAGATGGTCTGGAAGATTCGAAGAGGCGAGAAGAATATTTTAAATATTATGGAACGAGATCTTCTCCCTCTTTCTGGGCTGGTATGTTGATTCTTCTGAAATATAAGTTTTTTTTATGAAGAAATTATTTACAAAAAATTAATACCATTTTTAAGATTTAATTATATGTATTATGTAGATAATAGTTATGTTACACCTTCTTTTATAATTTTCATCAGATTTGCATTTGACTTATAACGCCTGTTTTTTAAAATAATAAATTAATATTTCTCATTTATTACTTTCTGCAAAAGCTAGCTTTGATCTAATATAAAAGCTTAAAAATAAATCATTGTATACATTTAAGAATTGGGAAACAATTTCTATAATAATTAATATATTCTAATTTTTGACTCTTATTTATAATATTAAAAGGAAATTTTTTGAAATCAGAAAAAGTCCTTTTTTACTGTCTAGCAGTTTATCAGGCAAATATAAAAAACTAAGCAAATTTTGTTTTAAAAACACCAAAAATAATTATAATAAATTGAAATATTATTAAACACACTTAAAATACTAGGAATTCTTAAAATCATGATAATTTACAGGAAAAATTAGTGTAGTCACACAATTTGAGTATCATTAAATATATCAGGATATAAATAAACTCTTCACACAAGTGCGGACCAAATATCCTTTATCCGTAAATAGTAAGGCAAGACAATTTTCTTTTCTGGATATCATTTTCATGTGTAGAAACCATTTTCTTGTTGTTGTTGCATGTCCCCTTTGGCCAGCATTGCTAGACCAGATCTATGGATCTGCTAAATTTTTTTGTTTTTAATATTACGATGTTAAACACAAAAAAATTTAGTACCATTAAAGTATCCTCATATAAATCTTGCTTGGATAGCCCCAGGCACTCTATGATGTGTTCTGGCATAACTTGCTCAGTGAAACAGTTGGTATAGAACTAAAAAATTTTGGAGCCTTCAGAAAATTTTAATAATATGAGGTAATCACTTCAAAAGTGGGCAACAATAGTTAGTTCCTGTCTTTTAAAGCTGTGAGCCAATAAGCCTCCCAGGTGAGAACACCGATACCATTGGTGCAGTGGAAGAATACTCAATGTGGCACTCCTCCTGCTTTTAACTCTTGAAAAGATTTTCAAAATGTTGAGAGGTGCCAATGTTTGTAAGGCCCCATTTCCTTTTAATTAGTTAAATGATCATTTTTTAATCTTCAGTTCAAGAATTATGGGTTTGATTCCCATTATAATCTTGGGTGATAGTAAGAGTTTGCAATTATGTTTTATATCCTCAGTGAATCGTTTGAGCAAAACATGATAGCACAAAATTTAAATAGCCAGAAAATGATTAAGTATTTTTGAAGTTACATTTGGATGTTAAGCATGAAAAAAATTATTGAAAATATAACATGATTAAGCATTGCACACCATTTTTTTCCAAATGAATCAATTTTCTAATTTATTGAAGTATTTTGATGAATTTTTGAAATTGTTTTTAGAATATGAATGTTTATGCAGATACAATTTTTTTATGAAAAAATATTAAACATATGGAAAGCTCATATACTGAAAATAAAGCAATTAAAACTTTTAGATCATGAAACCCATGGCCATTGAACAATGGCATATTGAATATTAACATCAATGGCTAATGAAATTGTTGGAACATTGCTTGTATCAGTATCATTACATACGAAGTAATAAAAATTGTTTATCACCTTGGTGTGCATTCTAACAGGCATTAATCATTCATTACTGATTTATAAATTCTAGAGTTTCCTAACCTGGCTTCTTAGAAAATCTGAGATACATTTAATTGATTAAATGTCTGGAAACCTTGCTGAGCAAGCTAGAATATTCACCACACAATGATGACAGGAAGAAATCAAAAATATTATTGCACTCATAAAGTTTTATGTAAACTTACTAAAAGTGATCTGCAAGTAATTGCGGTAATAACCTTTACCAACTCATGAGGAGCGATAGCTATACAACTGTGTAAAACAAAAACTGAGCAAAGCCACTGGCTATTGACCATTTAAATATGAAGTTTTAGTCTTAAGATACAAAAACCCACCGGATACTTTAATGAACATAGTAGTAGCTACTTTGCTGGCAGTCATGCTTGTGTTGATTAAAGCTCTACAGCAAATGATACTCTCAGTGGTTAAAGACAAGTGTCTGATCTTATTTAAAGGGGCTGATACCAATCCAAACATGTTGAAATAGGGGTATTTCCATGGGTTAAAGTTTAAACCAATTTAGATTGGGAGAGTGATCTTACTGGCAATTTGCACCTGGCATATTACAAAATGAGCTTTAGACAATTATTTTCAGAAGACAGTGTTTTAAAAGTCAAATATTTATTTCTATTAAAAATAATTTTAACTTTTTCAACTATAAAACGTTTAAATAAAAAATTTAAAATTATCTGTCTACTAATAAAAAGAATCATAAGGAGAGTGATATCTGAGAAAAATGATATAAAGCTGACTTTTTAGCCGACAAAAGAATATAATTTAACATTAGCTTCCACATTTAATTATCAAATGCCCCTCCCCTCATTCATCCATTCTTTTTCTTTCTCAAGTTTTATCCTGAGAAATGTACAAATCATCAGTTTCTAAAATTGATTCTTTCAAAAACTTGCTATATTTTTAAAAAGCTTTTCTCTTTTCTATCTTATAAAAATTAACTTTACTGATGCTGTTGTACAAGAACCATTTATTATGATCAAGATTACAAATCAAAAGTATTTTACATTCATTGATCAAACATTGTTTTTTTCCCCATTTAAAACAGTATTTTCACTGGTTGTTAATTAACCAAATGCTATCTGAATTCATCTATGCTATTTTTGTTTTCTCAGTTAAACTTGAGAAACAAAACTGTTAAATTGTTTTTTAAAACTTTGAATAAACTTAAGCATTCTTTTAATTCCAAAAGTAAAATTAAAGTTTTTAGAAATAAACAGATGACTTTTTAAAATTTTTTGCTGGATAACAAGGCTGGACAATTTTTAAGAAGGAAAATATATTTTATTTCAAAAAAGGAACTTTTGTTGGTGCTTCAAAAACAATTTTTTTCAAGTAAAAATTATTTTTAAGTTAAACATTTGACTGTTAAAAATTTTGCTGCATTTTTATGTAAAATTGATCTGCACATCTGAATCAATTTAAATTAGTTTGCTTTCTTTTAATATATATAAATGAATAAATTCAACAATCAAATTAAATACTCCATTAGTAATAAATCAAAGTTTAAAAGAAATATTAAATCTGTTATTTGTCACAAAATTAAATTTTTTCTTTTGTTCATAGAGTTTTCAAAGGAAACATGTTATTTTTATCAATCGTTTTGATTTATTGAAAATTACTGTCTTACAAAAAGTTATAAATAAAATTGACTATAATATAAATATGGAAGTTTATGTAAAAATCTTTCAAGAGTTTTCGTTATATGATATTTAAACTAAATGTATTCAAGTTAAGAAACCCATTGTTATATAACTGAAGAAAATTGTATGAATATGTATTGTGTTGAATATTAAATAATTAATATCTGGTGAATTAAATTTTATGGAGTAACATTGCTTTTTCAGCTTTCTGCATCTAATGATCGCAGCATGCTTCTGAGAAGAAGTAGAGGTGCTGAACTGTACTCAAGAAGAGTAAGTTTAAAACATTTATTGTTCAGTTTTAGATAAAATATATTCTTGTTAGAAATATTGTACTAATTGTGGTTTTTATCTTTTTTCCAGCAGACCACTGTTTCAAGGAAGTAAGTTACTTTTTATGTTTTTAAAAAATATGCTCATAAAAATCTATGCATCTAAAAATGTATTTCTGTGAAAGTTTTTAATACTGAATTTCTGTTTTCTTTATTACTTACAAATTTTTATGAAGAAATTCCTAGAAACTTTAAGAGGCAGATAAAAATTCTCCAAAATTTATGTGACCAAATTTTTTAAATTAAATTATAAAGAAATATTTTTGAAATTATTTTTTATTTATGATACAATAAACATAAATAAATCATGTTATTTAAACTTTGTTGCTTTGCTGAAAACATTTTATTGTTTTTAAGTAATTTAAAATGAATGTATGAAGAGAGCACACAGTTACACATTGTGAAAAATAAAGGGAAATAACCATGTATTTCAGAGTACATTAAGGTTGCATGAAAATGCAAAAGTATAATGAGAACGAAATGTCAAACACAGAGCTATAACAAAATTTTTTAACTTTTAAGGATTACCATTTGTGGACTTCCAACTGAATTAAAAACAATTATTCTTCACCAACTACATTATAAGAAGTTAATCGCTCTGATGAATCTTGTAGAAAAAAAATCATCAATGATCTATATAAATAAACTTCAAATAAATAAAATCCTCAGTCTATTTATTCATAATAATAGTTTTATCTGGGATTGAGCTGGAAGCAACTGTAAGAAAACTAATATGTAAGGAAAATTCAGTCATGATGTCTGCTAACTTAAAACAAAATTATGCTTCATTTCAAAAAATTGATTACAATATTTATAAATAATTAGTGTACTTATACTCTTCTCTCTTTCAAAAAATAGTTTGTGATTCTTTTCCTTTTTATAATTATCCTATAGACAGGATTACCGTGAGGAATAAATATGTAGGACATCTTATTCCCTCTCTTATTTTCCTCGCAGTCTTTTTTCGAAAAAAAGGAAAAAACATTGTTTTATTTTATTTTTTGAAAAAGTATTGCTTTTCACAATTGCAGTGTATGTGTTAATGTTTTCCTAAAAAGCTGTTGCTAGCAAATAAAATGGAAAATCTTTCAAATGAGTCATAAATTCATAATAAGTTCATAATTAAAGAGAATTTTCATTTACATTGTATTGTCTGATTTACTTTCATCTGAATCATGTTTAAAAGTTTTTCGTAGTGCGAAACAGTGTTATAAGTAAAAAGTAAACAATAATGTCTATAGAATGTTCGTATTTTAATCTGGAAACCCGTTAGTGAGAGACTTTTAAACTGTTGTATCATGAATCAGCACAATGACTTTGTACTCAGCATTATGGTTGGGGTAGATATTGGAATTCACTTCCACATCACTTTAATTTGCATTGTGAGTATGCTAAACAACCAGCTTTACCTCTCTGATAAGCAATTTGATGAGTTTGTGTTTCTCTCATAGCTTCAGCACTTGTATGTTAACTGTATTCTCACAAGGTAATGCATGACCACACTTAGAATGCAATGTTCAAGAAGTCTTTATTCTATTTTTGAATTGCTTCCTTGACAAGCTTGTTCTCTTGAACTGTCGCTATTTTAAAACATGGTACATGCTTGCACAACATCTCACCAGTGATATACCACCAACTGTGGCATCATATCAGCTCTGGCAATATTTGAAAGTTGAATTGATAGTTATACCCCTAGGATACAAACTGGTTTCAGTCTAAGCCAAGAAATATGGTAGTGATTATATATTAACAGCAGCCTCACTAACAACTGCTTTTGTCATAATAATAATAATAAGGTTGTAATTTTTATCTTTTGATCTTAGTGTAATCAGTTATCTGCCAAATAAATTTTGCTCTTGTATTTCCTTGCTTTACATTTTGGGAGCCAGCAATGTATTAAATTATAAGAAAAAAGTTAGTTGTTAAATAGCATTTAAACCGGTTGTAATATTAACATTTTTTTTGGAAAGAATAAATTTTTAAAATTTTTTATCTAATAAATTTATTTTAAGTATATATTTCAATATCTTAAATTTCATAATTAATTATTTGTTTATTTTTGCAGAAGGCAAAGAACAGATGAAATGTCTGAGAGGTAGTATATTTTGTAATCTTTTCTGAATTTTTTCTAATTTAGTCACTATTACCGATGGTTAATATGTTTATTAATATAAAGTCATATGATTGATAGAATTTTTACATTCTCCAAATTTACTAATAAAATTTGTACTCTTTTTTTTTTTTTTTTTTTTTGAAATTTTAAAAATATTCTTGGAATTTAATTAAAGTTCTTTAAAATATCCTTTCTTTTGCAATTATTCATAAAAAATTTACATTTGTATTATTTTAAAAATTGAATTTACACTAAAAAATGTTAGTAGTAGAGCATTCACCAGGTGGAAACTTCTGAAATGATGAAACTGTGTATTCCGTTTCGCATTTTTATGTTTTTCAATCAAAGATTCATAAAAAAGTTATCAGTTTGAGTTTATGTTACAAAGATATTATCTTGAAACTAATAATTACCAGCTGTTTTAAATTAAATTCTTTGAACAGTTGAATGTAATTCATTATCGTTCAGTTCCTGGAAATTTCATAGAATTGTAATGCAAGGAATTGTATTCAGCATTATTTTTGCTTATTCCTTTTGTTATTTTTCAGAGCTTCTCTATACTTTGTAAAATTGTAGGCTATATGATAGAATTGTAGGTATTTACAGTGTCATCAAATTGGTCTGAAACTATGAAAGTTTCTTCTTCAGGGTTCACATGATGTAATAGTAGAAAAACATCCTTTTTCTCCTGGCCAAAGATCTTGGATTCATTCACTTTCAATGTCTGAGATACAAATGTTTCTTTTCCACATTAGGTTTTCACTGGATAAAGGCTTGGATTGGTTGATTGTGCTTTATTATGCTAGGTCTAAAATATGGCAAACTGTGCTAAGCTGAGTTAAAATGATACGAGTTTTTTATATTTATTAATTTTTATTTATTTTTAAACCAGGCACCAAAATTAAAAGTTAAATAAAAATTTCAGAAATATTAAGTAATTAAAAATATATAAGTTAACATATGTATAAAAGTTGCATCTATATGGATTTAAAATAAATCCATATAATTTAAAATTGAAGTAAACTTTAAGAAAGCAAATGAATTAATGTAATGCAGTTCACAAAAAAAAATTGGATTGGGAAAAATTTAGTATGAAAAACGATGAAATGTATACTGTTAAAATTATTACATGGAATTAAAAAATATGAAATACAAACACAGGTTCATCACACACTTTTCACCATGGATTTAAATCACTTTAAGATAAATGTTTGTGTATGTTATGATGTTAACTTAACACCAGCACTCCATAACAGTAATGCTGCTAATGGAATGATGTGTATTGTAATGGTAATCAGTTTTTTTCTGATCTTACATTTTCTGTAATTTTTGACAAAGGGAAAACGAACTTTTTCTTGTCTTTTCTCACATCAGAAATCGTGGCTGATGGCTGTAGTGGTTAAGATGAAAGCTTAATAGCTCCATTAGTGATATCATTTCCATTGAGACCTATATGACTTGGTACCCTACTGAAAATTATTTCACATTTCTTGACAGCAAGGGAATCCAATGCTCTAAAAATCCTTGACTCAGGATTACTATTACAGTTAAAATTACTATTTTTCAAGGCTTTTTAAAACACTGAAGATATCAGTGTTCACAATTTTATTATTCATAACAGTATTCTAATTCTAAAGAACACATAGAATGGCTGTGGCTAAGAGTATTATTATTAATAATAACAAGACAGCCAACAAAAGTTCTGCAGTTTTTGAACCATCCTATTGCCTAGGAAGCATACTGATAGTGATGAGCTAAAAAGATCTATTGTAAGGCAGCTGACGTGTTAGGTTTTTATAATAAAGAAAGGGTTTAATTATTGTCTTTTTTGGGTCATACAGAAGTGGATGAGCAAAATGATCAATTGGCTTAACCTGAATATCACATAGTCAGAAAGCCACAGGTGAGATTTGCCATGAATAAGAAAAGGTGGGATACTATGTGAGTGACCATTATATAATCTCTTGGGTGCAGGAGTTAGTATCATGGAACATAATTGTTGATATGGTGCAGAGATGATTTTACAATAGTTATAGAGACTGGTCACTAATTCTGGATGGGTGATATGCGAAATGCGCCAGAGCATATCCTCACACCAGACTGATGAAGTATGCATAGTCTACACAACACATCCATAGACAAAAATTAATGACTGGTAGACTCAAAGAAGTGAGAAGTGATTACCATGCCAAAATGTATTTCAAGGCTGCTTGAGGATGATAAAAATCACTCTCACCTTTATCACAGATGTAAGATTTGCAGAAAAAGGTTAAATTGTAGCCGAATGTCACACCAAGAAATTTTACCTCTTTGACCACTAGGACTTTTGTTTTATCGATAAAAATAATATCACTGAATTATTATGTATTCTAGTCTTTTGGTAATGTTTGTTGCTTATTGAAAAAAAAATAATTTGGAGATTAAACATAACTTTTATTTACGACTACAATAGTCAGTTATGAAGTCCATTAGCCTGTCTATTCACAATACTTGTCATAAACTCTAACAACGAGTACCAACTATTGCCAGATATAGTTTAACTAATTATAAATTATTGAATATATGATATTTATGTATTCATTACATCACATTTCTCCTTTTAGCTTTTAAATCTATCATAATCTTTTATGTATGGAAGAAATTTGACAATACACCCAGATCCGGTTTGATAATGAATATTGTTATGAGAATTATTGCATTTGAGAATTCTTAACAGGGAATGGTTTTTTGAGTTACTGTATTGTTATCTGTATTCTCACCATTAAAACTCCACATGGGTACATTATTACCTACTTTTAAAGACTTAAATATTTTAGTGTTTTTATCAAAATAAGACTTTTGTTTTGAATGATATTGCTTAAATAATTTTGGTACCTCTCCAAATATCTCCACATTTAGGAATTTGTTACTAATGGATAATTTTGCCCTTTATCTTGAGTTAAGCATCAAATGTGCTGGAGATAAACCTAACTTGGAAATAAGAGTATTTCAATATTCTAAGTCCTTTTTATCCTCATAACCTTTTTAAAAAATTGCTAATAAAATTCCAACAGCTTTCACAATGTGAATGATGTGAACTAATAAAATGACATTCTTCATCCCATTCTTTTAGAACTTTCTTTAACTCAAAACTATTAAATGGATTATTATCATATGCAATTATTTCTGGTTCAACAAATCTGACAATTATCATTAATTTCTGGTATACCAAATATGACAAAATCAAATATTATTTCTATGGATTTTAACATACTTTCCACTGTTTTAGTATTCACTTTTTCTACTTTAATCCATTCTGATTAATTATTTCAATTACCACCAAATAATTATTATTTCTGTAAAGCATGTCAATACCAAATTTCTGATATGGTCTGCTTAGTACATCATGAACCATTAATGGTTCTTTAGACTGAGCTTTCCTAAATTTCTCATAAATACCACATTTTCAACTATATTTTCGATGTCTTTGTTAATACCAGGCCATTAAAATATTTCTCTTACCCTACTTCTGCATTTTCTATACCAAAGGGAGATTCATGTATTAAATTTAACATTCCTTTACATAATGATACAGGAACTACCAATTTATTGTATATAAATAGTAAATCATCAATTATAAACACATCATTTTGCAATTTATAATAATTTCTATGGGTTTAAAGCATTTTTTATTTTATTTAGACATCCTTCCTTATCATAAGTTAAAATAGTTTTAAGCTCTTTATCAGTTTGTAATGCTTTCTTTAACTGTTTTCATGAATGAACCATATTTAATATTTCTGGGTCATCACTTACCTTATCTCTAATGTATGCTAGATAATGAAGATAATCTAGATAATGTATCTGCTAAACACATCTAAGTACCAGGTAAATATGTAACAGTGTAATCATACTTTAGCACTTTTAAAAACATTTTCTGCAATCAAGTTGAAATTATGTTAATTGGCCTTTAAACAATTGCTAATGATCTATTTGAATGAGGACCTTACAACTTTATAATAAATTGTGGAATTTTTCAAATGCAAAGTTAATGGCTAAAAATTTCTTCGCAATCTGAACATACTTCTTTTCATTTTCAGTGATACTTCTAGAAGCAAAAGAGATAGGATAATTATCCTGCGTTAGCAAATACCTATTCCATCTTTAAAACTGTCATATTATAGAACAGTTTCTTTTTTATTATTAAATCTTTTTAAAACAGGCGTTGACCTTAAAAAGTTCTTTAATATCTGTAAATGCTTTATGAAAATCAACACCATTTTTTGATAATTCTCTCAAAAGAGCTGTTATTGTTACATTGGTAAATTTTCTTTCAAAGTTTTTGCCCATACCCTAGAATCTTCTAATATCCTATTTCTTTTTAGGTTGAGTTGATTCCTTAACAGACCTTACATGATTTGAGTCAGCTTTGGTACCATCTCTAGAAATTAGTAATGCCATGTATTCAACCTCATTTATTCTAAACTGAAATTTATCAAATTTTACATTATTTAATTTTGGCCTGTTCATTACCTCAATTAATATTTCATCATGCTCTTCTTCACTAGTCCCAGCAATAATTACATCACCCAAATATGTTTCATCCCCTTTTATATTCCCAAAAAGTTTTTGGTTACAGTTTTGAAAAGCACCATTTGCATAAACAATTCCAAAAAGTAGACCGATTGAACTTACATCTTCCAAAAGGAGAACTAAAAGTACACAATTCAAAACTTTTCATCTAATGATGTTTGCCAAAACCTCTTAAGTCTATCACTGAAAAATATTGTTTATCTTCTAACCTATTAATTATATAATCTAAACAAGGAATAATGTAATGTTCTCATTTAATTGCTGTATTTAAATTTTTAAGGCTCTAATTTACCATTTGGTTTCTCTACTATCACAAGACTACTCACTTCGTCTGTTGATTTATTTGTCTGCATAGTTATTCCTTTTTTCTCAAGGTCTGATTATGTAAATTTTAATTCTTAACATAATGCTAATGGTATGTCTGAGGAGGTGTGATTATATGTTCCACATTTTTTTTAAACTATGAGGTAAGGTTCATCATGAAAGTGACCTAACTCTGCACGAAACCTTCATGATATTTACTCAAAATATATTGTTTATTATAAATTTTTATTTTATCAGTATGTTGAACCCCCAATTTCTTTTTACATGGATCTAAGCCTAAAATTGGCTTCAACGAGACGTCTATTATAATAAATAGTAATTTCACAGAATGGCATTTATTTGCTCTCCAATCCATCCATGTTAGTTTCACATTTAAGTGAAACTTATTTTGTAAAATGTTTCTATAATAAAATAAAATGGTGACTAAATTTAAACTACAGTTATTTCAACCAAAAATAAATAAATAAATAAAAAACCATCAAATATTACAAAAAGTATGCAAAAAATTTTTTTCATTGCCCGATTTCTAATAGGATTCAATATATTTCACTCCATTGATTTGAAAAATACAATTTAATTAAGAAGTATATATGTTACATTGATAATGTAATATATATGTATATATATTAAAAAACACGAATGTATACAGTAGAAAAACTACTTATCAAAAGAATTTTATTAAGTAATTACAAATTTTTTGAAATTTAGTACTCCTTGGAATTAATTCCCAAAACAAGTTCAATAAACTTATTAAAACAATCAAAATTTGCTGCTAGGCAAGCTTTATGAAATGTACATTGTAAGGTAGAATTTAAGAGATGTCCTATGATTCTACGCAGATAGTGATGCTTTTACATGACTCCACATACTTTAACTTGTTTTCATGTGACACCCAGTTTTAGGAACAAAAGTCAACTTATGATTGATTTTTAAATGAATGAAACCCTCCTGAGTAAGAGGATCATAGCTCTTCCAACAGTCGGAAGTGCCTGACAAAAACCCACTCCTTAATAATCCCCTGTAAAGTTTCCCATATTCTATCTTGTGCAGCAATCCTCTCTGAAGTTCTTAACTCCTTCAAACACCCCCTCACCCTCAACCCTATGCCCCTTATAATGCTAGCATTTGCTAAATTTGGACTCTTCTGTTTCAGCTGCTTTCCCCCTTTTTCGGATGAAAGTTTGATATAAACTAAAACTATATCGTTAATAAATTGCCTCCAATTCTCAAAAGTGTTTTTTGCCAAAGAATACTCCTCAGTCATTTGTTTTGTTTTAGTCCACTCTAAAATTTCATAGCCTCAAAGAATTTTAATTTGGAATGAGAAGCCATGTTCCTCCTAATAATTTTTGTGCAAACCAAAGAAAAACCATTGGAATAACTTTCTTAGGCTTCAACTTCATCTCCCATCCACATTTTCTGCAACCCACACATTTTAATTATCCAAGCTTCATCAAAAAATTAAGTAGCAAGTGTGTATCCTACATTAAATGAAACAAAAAGTTCTGTTCACAATCTCCGAGTTTTCATTTGTTGTTCTGGAACTTTTAAAACTTAAGTATCCATCATTATTTGCTTTGATATTACTCAAAATTATCTCCTTCAATTTCTGAACAATACTTTGTACAGCAGGCATTATGAAAAAATATATAAGAAAAAGATAATAAATATAAACAAAGAAATTGGGAAGTAAAGCAGTTTGCAATGTTTGGACGTTTCCAACAACGAAACACAACAGTGAGCTATGGTCAAATGGTTTCAAATTGGAATGTAGAAGTAAAGTTTTGAATTGAATTTTAAATAAAAACCCACTGAAAAGAACCCTATATATGACATAAAAATAATGTAAAACATGAGAAAAATCGAATTTGGTTACAAAAAAATCCAAAAGCAACAAAAACTGAAATTGGCAACACTAATCAAAATAATGGATGCCAGATTTTGTGAAAAATCTATTGGGGGGATATCGTACTCATACGTATATAAGGACATCTTCATATTTTTCTGAAGAATGTCCCTCAACATACTTAAAAGATTGAATATTGCAACACCTTCACCCAAAAAATTTCAGCAGAATAGCGATTTTTATGTTGTCATATTTTAAACTCTTTTCTGTAATCGACATGTAAATTTCTAATTTTTTGATGCCAAAGTTTCTAAATTTTAACTGCATTTCTGATGCTGAAATTAAATTCTTTCGACTGTTTAAAATTTCCATATCTTCTGATAAAATGTGCATTTTGCACCCAATACTACCTACAGTATTTTTAGCAGCTGTGTGAAGCTTAATGGTTTAAATTTTTTTTCTTCTGAGAAATTTTTTTAAAATAATTCTTTTTAATTTGATTTTTAACTTCTAGTACCATGTAATATTTGTTATTTATTGAAGAGAAATGTAATCAAAAGATTAAACATAACTTTTTTTTATTTACAACTAATATAGTCAGTTACGAATTCCGTGAGCTATCTAATCACATTATTCACCAATAAACACTAAAAAAGTATCATCTATTTCTAGACACAGTTTAAATATTATTTATGAAATATTGAATATAGTATTTATATATCAATAACATTTAACTTCTTGCATGAAAGCGCACATTTGCTTTCATACTTGTTTCTATACAGTGTGTTTATTTAAAAATGTTTAAGGATGTCATATGTTTGGCCCCAACAAGATAACAAGATAATTTTTTTAACCTCTTTTAAGTATTCTTATTTTTTACTGTTTAAAAATAAAAAGCATAGTATATTAAAATAAAATTTTATGTTGTTTCCAGACATTATTAAAGACTATCCTTTTTATTAATAGAACGAAATTAATTATTTATTTGCTGAAAACTATGTCTGTGTGTAAAAATTATAAGTATTTTGAAATCATTTTGATCCCCCACATTCCTTTTCTTTTTGTTATTCAAGTGAAGGAGGATCATATTGAAAATGTTGGTGTAGAGTTTTCTATAATTATAATGTGCTTCTTAAACCACATTTTAAATATGTAATTTTCATGTTATGGGACAAGTGAGATAGTCTCATCATGAATAGTTGCTTATTATTTAAACTTCTTAAGCCAGTCTTTCAATAATTATTTATCTTTCTTAACCATATTTTGAAAGTAAATTGTAAATGATAAGAATGATAGTCACAAAGTATTTCTTAAATTATAAAACTCTGAATGATTCTGAAAATATATTTAGTTTTTTTTTTCTTTTAAAAAGATTAGCATTTAAATAATTTTTGTCAACTTATTTTACCTAAAAGCCGACATACAATTACTTTTCTGAAAATTAATTATTATTTGTGAAAAGGAGATATGCATTCTACATAATATAAATGAATTTTATTAATGAAAGCTCAGAACAAAATGCTATTTAGATAGTATATTTTAGACATTTTTACTGAACATGGATAATAATCAGTTAAAATGATTAATATTCTCAAATATTAATTTAATCTTACATTCATATGTTTTCTGTATTTACTTGAGTTGAATTATAATTCCCTTTATTTCTGTAGCATTGATGGCCAACCACCTGCCAAACGGTTGTGTCATGAGTCTTTGCTTGGAACGCCAATTTCTGCAGTCGAGAGTTCAGCTGTGCCACAAAGCCAGCCTAGTGAAGACCCTGTTGTTCCACAACAGGTATAATTTAAATAGATTTTTTCATATATATTTGAATTACATTTAAATATTTAAAGTATGGAACTCAGTTTCCTATTATAAATGTGCATTAATTTTGTATTTCTATACATTTATAAGTTAACTATACTCTTATAAATTATTTAAATTAATTTTAATTGAATTTAAGCTATTATAAATATATATGATTCAATATATTAAATGAATTTATTCCCAAGATACTTGATTTGGTTAATTATTAGAATTTCAAATCACACTATTCTAAGTAATTAAAAGCTTAAAATTTTGGTGGGATTTCACAATTGGGGAATTAATTAGATTATTGATGCATGATTGACATATATGCTTAGCAATATGAATAAAAATTGCACATGTTTAGCCGAAAAATAAATTTTGGTGGGAGAAAAATTTTTTGTGTACAGCCGACAATGTTAAACACATATGAGCCATGGAGTCAATGAAGTTATTAATGAGGTACTTCGATATTCTGTTGCACTCTTCCATAAGAGCTCTGATTTTAGGAAGTTGCTGTGAATAATAGGCAACCAGCAATTTCTCCACTTAAAATTCACAAATATGCTTTTTTTGTTTCATATCTGAAAAATGTTAACTAACTAATAACACTTTTGTTTATAAAATTCCTTTCTAGAAAATCCTTTGTGTTTTCTGTAACTGTCTTCCATTAACACACTGTTATCTTTGATTACTACAGTGCAAATGATTACAATAAGCCTGAGGATTCCTTCATTTTTTTACTCACTAGTCTGAACTTGATTTCAGATGCTTATGCATGTGTGCATGTGTAGAGTATTAATATGCCAGATCTCTGATATTTCTTTTGCCCAAATCTTTGGCAATCTTTTGGTTGCAGAATCATTGGTATTGTCACGTTAAAATGTCCAGGTGGTGGAAAAAACATCTATTATCAGGGTAAACAGGAAAACAAATCTCTTGTCAAAGGGAATATTAAGCAGTTCATTCCTTCAGTTCTCATTTTCATTTAACCACTCCCCATGGGCATATGAGGCGTAGCAAGTTTGAGTTGAAATTGTGATGCTAGTTGCAGAAAGTAAGTGTTGTTAGGAAAGACCTCGTACATACTTCATCATTATTCTGGCATTAGCATCAAACATTGATCTAAACTAGGCATTGTAGCACATTTATGACTGTATTCTGGTATGAGGTTTGTATTTCCAATCTTAGAACATCCTATCTTTATTATCGAATTCCAGATTCAAGTAATTACACTATGGGAAACTTCTTTTATTTCATTGTAATACTATTTATTGTTTAGATTATTCACTATTAATAAAAACTTTTTTTTTTACAAAGAGTCTTCTAATACTTTTGATTCTTTGTCTAATTGACCATTAACACTTAGCTTTTTATTCATTTAAATAAATAATATGACACTCATCAAGAAAAAACTAGAACATTCATGTTAATAACATTCTATGTTAGTCATAAACTAACATTCATGTTAGTCATTATTTTCACTTTTCTTTCAATAAGATGAAAACTAACTTGCATTTCCTGCTTTAAAAGGTTGCTTTTTTACTTCAAAGTCAAAATTTTCATCCTCCAAGGTTTAAAAATAATTTTGCATTTGCATTGCATTTCTTTCTAAAACTGCTAGAAAATTCTCTTATGATATTATTTTAGGAGATCCTTTAATTTTTTTTTAAGCAATGGAAAGTAAAATTTTATGCATTACAGCTTAATATTAACTATGGATGAATCATTTTTGACATTTCCTTTATTGCTAACATCAAATATGTGAACTTTCTATATATATTTATATTTTTTAATTATTATTTTTATGCTTTTTTTATGCAAAATTAACTTTTTTGCAGTATATAGTTCTTCCTTATCATTGATAGTCTTATCAATGAACAGTCATAAAAAATAAAAATTTAATTGTAATTTGGGAATTTTATTTGAGAGATAACATTTTATAATCCTTTACGTAATGCAAAATTAAAAATTATTGTTATGAAATCAATTACTGATAATCATTTACAGTGTTAAAAATTTACAGGAATACTAAAATATAGTATATTACTTTGGATTGTTAAGCAAATACATGACTTATTTTTCCTGTATTTAATTTAACTGTATCCCTGATCTGCATATTTTATTTTTAATTATTTTTGTTGGATATATCTGTGTCAATTCCTGTTATGGTGTTTGAACATTTTTTTACCTGACATAACATAGCTTACATATATTAGTAACTAAATATAACAGAATTATTTCCCTTCTACATAAATTTTTTATGAAAAAATGCTGTGTGAGGCATCAGAAAAAAATTTGATTTCTTTACTGAAGTTTTAGCAAACATAAAGAAAGGATTTATTTAAATTATAAATCATGTTTTATCTCAGTAATAAAGATATTAATATAAAATAAGCTATTGTTTCATAATGCAAAATATTTTTTATTTATATTCTTAAATTGTGATTGGTAGGACAATTAATTTAAGTAAAAATTACAATTTTGTTTCACTCAATCTGACACACGTAAAATTTACTTATTTTAATGTGATATTGTTTAAAAAATTTTATGGCTTCCATATCAGTATGAATTCAGAATTATATTGAAGATGATTTTTTATCATAAAAAGATAACTAAGCACCTATTGAAAGTAATTCGATATTATTTTTGTCTCAATGATCAATGTGTTCAATGAAGGTTTTCTATAATACCAATATTTAAAAATCATGTGTTACTAAATTTATCACAGATATCACATCTGAAGCAAAAAAGAACATTCATATTTTAATTATAGTAAATGTTTACTTAGTTCTGTTTCTAGCTCCAGGCATTATATATGATATTTTGATGCCAAAAATTTTAAAAAAATGGAAATAAAAAAACCAAAAAACTTTAAGTAGAATTATTTTAACAACACATTAAATTGTCTTAAAATAATACATTGACATTTTTCTGTGATGAATCAATTCGCTTAACTGGGATTCTTTTTCAGACTCTGAGGAGAAGCAACAGGCGCCGCTACCGACCCATGAAATTTTGGCTTGGTGAGCGCTTAAGGGTTGTTAGAGACCCTGCTACTAATGTTCAAAAATTGGTGCATTATATTTCATATTTTGAAGTAGCACCTGAAGTAAAGTGAGTAAAAATTAAGGTCACATCCATCTAAATAGTTTTAATTTCATTACAACACTTTTTAATAATGTCTCATAACTTTCTATGTAATATAATTGATAAAAGTTAGGCAGTGTTACTAGTGTCCATGGTATCCTGAATTCACATGTACTTCCATGATAGTGATAATTAAATAACAGCTATGGCTACAGGGGCTCAGAGACAAAATCCTTAAAGAAACTGTAGCAAATTTCAGACTGCAAATACACCATGATTTCTTTACACATCTTCTAGATAAATTGGACATCCTTTTTATCTGGCTTATGTAATTCGAGCACTATGAATGCAGGACATCTTGTTGCCAAAAATTAAAGATTCTCAAAAACTGAATGAGATTAGCAAATTGTTCTGCAATGCCATAACTTTCAAAGCTCTTATTAAAAACTGCACCCCTTTTATTATTTTCCTCATTAATTTTTTTTTAAATTTTTATTGTTCGAATGTTATGTTTTGGTTTTTACTTTTAATTTTTGTTCTTTTTATTTCATTTGTTTTTCTGTGATACTTGCTGTTTTATATATTTAGATTGATTTTTCTGATGAAACCATATGTAGCAATATGATTGACAAAAAAAGGAAAGATTAATTTGTTAGTAATAGCATTTAAATGATGAAATTATTAAATAAATTTGAACTAATATGTAAAGCAAGTAATAATATGTAAAGCAAGTAATCATGTAAAGCAAGGATATATTGGTATTTCATCGTTGAGTATCAAATCTTATTCTTTATTTTTGCTTAGAAGGTTATTTTGGCATAAAAGCCTAAAGATAGGGCATAATATCTTAATCTCATTTAATTGAAATAATATTTATTATTTCAGTCCTACATTTCTATCCCTTCATTTCTTAGGATTTTTTAGATATTCATAGGATTAATTATGCTATTTTCATAATTCAGCATTGCAGTTTTCTTTTTCCAAACATTAATAATTAAAAATAACATCTTTCATGTGTTAAAAATCTATCCTCTTTATGATTTGATTCACAATTTATCATTAAAACATACAATCAGTTCAGAGATATTTAACCATAATTTAGTTTTTTAGGCCGGGAAATTATGTTATTACAACCTCAGTATTGTCTTCCATACCCTTGGATTACTTGATCAAATAATATTACTTTATTCAATAATAATTAAAGTTATATTAAAAATAATATTAATATTAACATGTTAGTTTTTTTTGCTTAATATGTAAATGTGAAACATTTTGTTGTTGAGCATAATTAATATGTGTATATTTATAAAGGTCATTTCGAAATAACGTGTTTATTACGCAGTTCATACAACTCCTGAAACTTACAAAAAAAATTTAAAGGCCCTTGTAACAACTGGAATTTTAACTCGAGTCTTTGAAAATCATGAATTGTTCCTAGGATTTTTATTTAACATTGCATATATTTTTTGTTAAAAATATTATAATTTTTTGAGTGTTATGTTTTATCATTTTAAAATTTTCAATTGAAATTGTTCAAAGCCCAAATTAGGTGTTAAATCTGAATGTTACTGCTAGATTAAGGCACAATCAGTATCAAATTGTTATCATAACAGTTGACTAAAATAAACCTCAAGTTAAGCCACTAGTTTCAGGGTTATCCAGTTCAGATATGATCAGATGTTGTTTTTAGATTTATGTGTGTGAGTGAAGTCAAGAGTAATCAGCAAAAAGAGATCATTACGTGGGGCTATCAGAGGGCAATTTTAATTGATTTTTTCTGCTTGTTTTCTGCTTTTATAATGTATCAAATTTGCTGAATATTAATATTTAAATGTAAAATTTTTGAGTTAAAATTTATTTTCCGTACTCTCCTTGGTGAATATTGCATATAATTTCAATGAAAAAGGATGAATTAGCTTATTTATCAATGAAATAATGACTGAAAAAGGATTTAATATGCCTGGTGGAAAGTTTTTTTCCAATGACCAATAAACTGTGGAGAAAGCCCTACAAAATTGTCATATACTTTTGTGTGGTTTAGAAAAAAGGAATCACAATTTTGTAGAAAAGTAAGTCATTACAACCTCTGTGAGATATTGATGAGAAATTTGATCCTGTTAAAGGTAGAATAGATACTTTTTATGTTAACTTACTGTCAAATAGACAAAATTAGTGTCACTTATGAAAGTAGTTAATTTGCTTTTACTTCTTGCTTATAGTCAGGCATCTGTTGAACAAAAATTTGATTAATCAATCGATTGTTACTAAGTGTATCATTGATGATCATGTTTGAAACACAGAAAGGGCCAACAATTACCAGTATGTTGTTGGGTGTATTAGGGAAGTCTTAATTAGTTCTGCCGCTGGTGTCAGTAGAAGTACAAATTATATTTAAATGAATTAAAATGGGAAAAAAAATCAGCCAATAACAGATGGAAACCAAAAAGCACTTCTTAAAAAAATGATGATTAAAGAAATAGAAATTTAAGAATATAGATGTGAAACATATAGTTCTAAAAAAAATTTGAAAGTAACAGAAGAAAATTGCTTTTATTAAACAATAATAAGGAAAAAAGGCACATTCTGTGTACTTATCTCATAGTTGTATTTCTTTTGTTTTGAATAAGCATATTTTAAAACAGGTTATTGTATACATCTTGAAATATTCAATGAATTATAGACCGGAATCTATTGATACTTAAAAATTCTAAACCTACTTTTTATTTTATACAATGTACAATGCAGTAGTATAAAAAGTATTTCTATATAAATGAATGTTTTCTAAGGCTTTTAAAGTGATCATTAAATAATTATAACTTAAATATAAAAAATTCTCATTAATTTTTGCAGTAAATTATTTCTGTTGTTTACAAATATAATTGAAAATGTTGTATTTATATAATTGTGTGCATATTTATGGTTAAGATCAATTTTTAAATTAAAATAATTTTACAAATGTCATTACTTATCGGAAATTTTGATTTGACTCCTGGGAAACTTCTGGAATTTGATTCTTTGAAATCTGTATGAACCTTGATATTATTGTATCATATTTATGAAAAGGTTAAATAATTACTACATAGTGTGTTAATTTTTCCTAAATGAATGACAAAAAATTTATTTTTGACCTTACATTATTTATTATTTTTCAGCTAAATTTTGAAGCAGATAATGATGATATCATGTTCACTAAAAAACTGCAAACTCAATGCGCCGTAGAAATGTTATGACAAAATCATATCTGAGGATTATAAGGTGGTAAGTGCAATATCAAGTGCTCTGTATATAAATCTTTTGTTAAGTGTGTAAAATCCCTTTGATTAAAATAAGTGATAACAAAAAATATTTTTCACCCACAATATAGAATTATATTTGAAATACATGGTTTTCTACCTTGATAATCAATTTACATTTCTTTTTCAAAATACAAATTCATTGCTTATATTTCTTTTTCAACTTTACAATGTTTGATAAAATTTCTGGAATTTTAATTTTAAGTTCCTTTTTGTTGTTATAGCTACATTTTTATATTTTTGAAAATGAACTGTACCACAAATTTTATTTTTAGAACTAACTGTAAAAGAAAATATTGAAAACCTTTAGTTTGTTGATTTAATTTTGACTATATTTTCTTGAGAACAACATGTGTGTGATTAATACTTTGATGAATCAAATTACCAACTTAAATTCGAGTCTAAAAATATATTGTGGAAACCTGTAAATCAGATTTACTTTTCAAAATGTAATCAATGTAATTTTAATTTGAAATCACAAAACAATTTAAAGTAAATATGTTTAAACATTACTGTGGCTGTCTTTATTTACATATTCAAGATAGTAGCATAACTGATAATAATATTAGAACAACAATTCTTACACAAAAATTTTTAATAGCAGCTTCGCACTGCCAGATCTTAATTATCAAAATCTTACTTAAAAACACAACCTCCATTGGATTAAACTTAGCTAGAAATAAATTAAACATTTTGTTTAAAAATAATAATTGTTCTAAATAGTAAATTAATTTACCTTGGCAATAATATGAAATGATTTGGTGAATTTTCATTGACATTTTTTAGTCAAAGGAATTTTGTACATAATCTTTTATATTTAATATCAAGTAGTTATTTTTGTAATAAGTATGTGACAAATATTTTTTCAGTGGAATTGAAAATGAAAGTCAAATTTATTGGATGCCTGTTCTCCTGCCATAACTAATCAAGCAAAGAGCAACATACTTGAAATGGTAATTAAGAAAGTATCATTTTGTTTCATAAACAGAAGTAATGAAAAAACTTTCACAGTAGTTCTTTATCAACAAAATAATAAGCTGTTGCTAATATCTATTCCGTATTTGTATTTAAATTTGGTTTAAAGATATAAAGGCAAGAAGTTCTACTTGAAATACCTTAATGTAATGTTGAATATTTTCATAGGTTTTAAATTTTACAGTTATCCATAAATCATAATTTAAAGATTTCTTTAGCTAATGAAAATTTATTCTAAATTTAATCAATTTAAAAATCATCATTGTAAGGAAAAAAAGTGCCTTATTAATTCTAATTACATAATCATTCACTCAGAGTTTGAATGACAAATTCAACAGACCTTTAACTTTAGATTTCATTGAGAGTTTTCAATTATTTAGGATTTATTTATCTAATGTAATAGCTTCTTCATCCTCCAAGTATTTTTATCTTGATAATTGATGGATGTTCAGAAATGTATGTGAAAATTGAATTTTGAATTTATTTAGAAATGAACAAGTGAGTGTGGAATTGAAACCATGAAATTTATCTAATTTTTAAAATATGATTTAGAGTTTTTCACACATTATTTTTGAATATAAGGGAACTGTGATAATTCTAAGTAGTTAAGTTATCCTAATTGGTGCAGTTCTTTCATTTTATGCAAAACAATGAAAAATCTGAAGTTAACATTAGATATCTAAATATATATATGTACTCATATTTTACGTCTTATTCATTACTTTCTTATTCATACAGAGTTTTATAATATCAAAGAACACTCAAAATGATCAATCAAAGCTGTATAGTTTTGTTTAATAATATTTTGTGGTTTTAACAATAGATTTTTAAGAGATGTCAGCTAGAATTATATTTGTTTATTTTTTCTAGGTATTATGGCTTTAGATGTAAAAGAGGTATAAAACAATCTGAAAATTCCAACAAGACGAAGATATAATTTCTTCTTTACTTTTCTAAAATGAACCCTTCTGTGTTATTTAAAGATAAAACAATCATCACATCGCAAAATCTGCTGAATTGTATAATCATAAGTAGTGATCAAAAACACTTCCATGTAGTATGATTTTTTAGCCTTTTTTGTGCTTTCAATATATTTTCTACTTTCATATAACATAAATAATAAAATTTTATACTAAATATTTGAAAAGAACATATATTAAATTTAAATATGAAATATAATTTTATGACTTTAATTTATGTTCTTTTTGTATTGATCTGAGAGGAGAAACCTAGTTAAACTTGAATAAAACATAAATTGCTTGATATTTCAGCATATTAACTAATTCAACTGAGAAACAATTTCAATGTATGTATAGTCACCTTTTACAGTGTATGCACTGAATGATATAATTCTTGACACCATACACCAAAAATTACCTATGCTTGAAAATTGGTTTCAGTCTCTGAATATGATTCATTCAGCCTTTTGACTCATAATTAAATGAAGCATTTTAGATCATTTTCAACTGAAAAACTGGCAACATACACATTTTTATTATATATGCTAATATATATGCTGAAGTTGAATATTTTGTAATAGTTTTATTTTGTAAATTTTTGTTTTTATTGAAAGCTTCGATCAATATCATTTAGAAGAATACAAAAAGCATTCAGAAAATATAAATAAATATCCATAAGAAAATCTATGAAATTGTTAGTTTATTGTTCTCTCTTTGCTAATATTCAAAATTATGTTTGTGGTAAAAATTTTTGGGAGTGTTGACCCTTTCTACTTCATTTAAATTTTACACTAATAAAACTTCATGGTATCATCCTCTTTGGTGTGGATGTGAAATGGAGAGTGCCAACTCAGATGTGACCTTTGTCATCTGACCATAGCTCAAAAATTAATAGGCAATTGGGGATGGGCGAGTTTTTCCAAACCCTTTACCCGTACAATCCTGGCCTCGACTGCACTGCTATGTATGTAGTTATAAGCAACATTCATTAAATCATCTAATTTAAATTTTGCACATAATTTTTAATAAATCTATACTTAGTAAATCTATAGTAGAGAGAATCCCCAACATTATACTGCTATTTACAAATTTATTCTGTGATTTTACTTTAATATTTTGTAAACTTATTACTATAACTTTATATCTGAAAATTGTTTAGTTAATTTTTCATTTACATTTGTTAAACATCGCAAAATTTCAGAATTTTTGTTATCAAGTATTTTTGGAAACAAAGTTAAGCATGTGATAAAACTCCACATTTATTCTGAAAAAGGCATAAAAATCAACTCAGGAGGTACTTGGCCAATAAGTTAAAGCATGCAAATCATATGCTACACAGAAAATAAAGCTTAATAGGTGTAACAAATATGAGAAAGATGAGAAGATATATATATATATATATATATATATATATATATATATATATATATATATATATATTGAATATTAGTTTTATATTCAGTTCCAATTTGTTTCTGTTAATATTGTTGTAGACATGTAAGAAAAAATAATAATTAATAGATTAGTTTGTCCTTCTATTGTCATTCTTAAGATAGTGAGGCATTCAACTGTTACATACAGTTTAAAGTGAATTCCAAACAAGCTACAAATCTTTAATAATTGAAGTTGAGATAAAAGTCTCTCTTACGATTGTAGGATTGGAGGTTGAGCTTTAAACTTGAAGCCTTCTAATAAAGTTTTCAACTTGTAATAATAACAAAAATAAATACAGATTTTTTGAAGATCGATTCTTTTCTGCATAACAGTAGACTTCCATTTTCCATTTTGGCTGCTAGCAAATAAAAGTGAGTACACTGCAAACTATTTCACTGTTATGGGGGAAAGATCGGTCTTCTATGCAAGTTTAATTTTAAAGATTTTTAATTTTTGTGTATAGTTTTATTTTGAATAGCATTTTTCTAAAGACATTAGAGAACTTGTAACAAATGATGTCTAGAATCACTATATATAAGTTGTTTCAGAAGCTTTTTTTAAACTATTATCCAGTGTAATTTTAATATTACATCCTCTAAAATTGAAATCATTGTCAATAATCTAAAATTGAATCACACACATTACTGTAGTATGATAAGAAAAAAATTATCTTGATATTTTGTTAAAAAAATGTATAAAGTTAAAATATATTTTGACTAGCATTTGTCAATTATATGGCACAATTTCAATGTATTGGCTTTGACTTAGCAAAATAGAAATGCCTAGCTGTATAAAAGAAAGATAGAATTTCAAAGTAGTAGTAGTACTTTTCAATCCTGAATCTGCCAAACCCCTGGAAAAATTATATTCAAATCATTTGCAAAAAAGACTATTTTAATCAATATTGAGGTGTAATCCTGATATTGAATTTATCAAGTCAAATTTTAAATTGGATTCAAAGCTATCTATTACCTAGATTTTTCTTGTTTATTTGATCATCTTAATACTCAAGAAAAACTTGAAATTTTCAATAAAATACATTTTTCAATAAAAATATGTCAACCTGAATTTTTGCTCAAGATTTTGTGTTATTTAATCTTTTGATTGAACTTTGAATTCCAAGAAATCACTGTTCTTCAAAATTGCTCATACAGAAGAACCATGCAAAATCGGCAACTATCCTTTTAAATTTATTGAGGAAGTTATTTTTATAAACGTGCTCAATAAATAGCGACAGTAATCAAATTTTATCTTACATTAAAGTTTGTTAATTATATCATTTCATCTTTAATGTTGTTACTTATGACACTTGGAGGACAAGCCAAGCTCGCTATGCCTTGGCTATGTGAGTTTAAGTCAGTAGAGTGCGTCTTTCGTTTAATCAGAGCACCGTGAAGGTAAAAATACGAGTTTGCTCTTCAAATCCTCCTATAGATGGCAACATCAGAGAATCCACTCCTTAAATTTTGACATTAATCTGAAGGAAGAGGAAATTTTGTCCAGACCATTGTACCGATGGTAACTGCTTAACGATTGACCACAGGACTTTCGACACGTATATTGCATGTACTCTATTGATCTTTGGTGTCATCTGGAATCTAACCCCCTCCCTTCCAGATGGAAGGCTGATGCTCTAACCACAAGGCTACCATGGCACATGAGTGAAATAATTGTGAATATAAAAATTTATTATATACATTGGATGCTTTTAAGTGTTGAAAAGAATTAAAATGTATTTAATGTTTATCTAATATACATATGTCTAATATTTAAATTTAAAAACAAGAGTAATTTTTCAAGGTCCCTAAATGAAATTAACATTTGGAGAAATAGGATATGCATAACATTAAAAGTTATTAGTTTTAAGATAATTTAGAATATAGAGATTTAGGTTTAGTATAGGCTAGAATAGATTTCGGTTTAGTATAGGCTAGAATAGATTTAGGTTTAGTATAGGATAGAATAAATTTAGGTTTATTATAGGTTAGAATAGATTTAGGTTTAGTATAGGTTAGAATAGATTTAGGTTTAGTATGGGTTAGAATAGATTTAGGTTTAGTATAGGTTAGAATATCTTTAAGGTTAGGTTTAATATTGAGATAGAATTAGTTAATAGGATAATTTAGAGCTGTATTATGATAATGTAAATCCTACTTCTTCAAAATGTTAATTTGTTCACAAAGGTAATTTGATAATAAACTCTTTTCCATTATTTGAGATGTGTGAAATGACGTAAGAAAATATTGCAGATCATGCAGATTTTAAAATACTGTTTTAGAATTTGCCCTATGTTAACAAAAAATTTTCAGAAATTTTTCATAATTAAACACAAAGTGTTTTATAAAATTAAAAGCCTATGTATTAAATTTATAATTAAAATACTTACATGTTTGATACCAGATCTTAAATTGTACAACACTCTCTTAACTAAACTGAAACTATTCTAAAAAGAAATTATTTTATTGTAAAGAGATATTTAATTAATAACACACACACAAATATATATATATATATATATATATATAGGAATAAGCTTAAATAAATTGTCATAAAATGTAATTATTATGTAATATTAATAATTATAAATAATTAAATTAATTAAAAATATTATATAGTAACATACGAGAAAGTAATTTGGAAAATAAAACATCGTTGTCTTGTTAATAGGTTAGTTATAATCATGGTTTTGAAAATTTATGCATTGCATATTATAAAATTATTCCATAATGAGGTTCGTATTGACCTTAAGGAAAATGAAGTAAGTTGGAATTAATCAAAAATGGTTTTCTCAAATATTTGAAGAAGATGTTATGGGGTGGTTTCTAAGTATACTTATCTAATCATTCTAATCAATTCACTATCTGAATTAAAAAGATACATTTTTTATTGGAAACAAATATAGCTCTCCCACCTTTGCTGTAGCTTTGCTTTTATTTATTTTTTTTTTTTCACAGAAACATGTTTAACTGTCAAAACTATTATTGAAAATTTCTGGAAGATTTATATTAATTCTACCTTAAAATTCAGTGCAAAAATATCTTATATCCTGGACTCTTTTCATTTTTTGTATCTTGTTATTCCTGTTTTACCATTATGAAAATAAAATGCTTTTGTGAAACACAACATTAAACTATAATTTAGGCAGTTGTCTCTTTACATGTATTTAATTTAATAATTGCTTACTTGTTTGAAAAAAATTAAGAACACAGCATTTAATTAATGAAATAGGAATTAAAATTGTCTAATACTAAAGAATGTTTTTAATTAAGATTTCCAAAGTCAAATAGAAAAAAAAAAGAAAGAAAAAGAAAGTTTAGATAAATATTTTTAAATGCATTTAAACAACAAAAATATTTTCCTGAGATATTCTGTGTTCTAATATATATATATATGTATATATATATATATATTATATATATATATATATATATATATATATATATATAAATGTAATATTCACGATTAAAACAACAGTGATGTATGTTAAATGTAATCATAATTTGATTGCTTCTGTGAAATTCCCCAATTTAATATTTACATAGCAGTACAGGCGTAGCTCCAGATGGAGCCTAAGGTTAATGTGTACCTTTAATATATACATACACCTGTTGATAAATGTCTCCTAATTTTGAATTCCATGATCAAGTGATTGTGACAGTTACCAGTGTGAAACTGCTGAATTACTAAGCTGTGGGAATTCACAATACAGGAAAAAATCTAGTCTGGAGGATATGGGAGGTAAAACAACTCTCTAAGAATATTAGCATTTAAAGCAACAGTAAAGCAACCAAATCAAATATTCGTAAGAATAATTTTATACGAAAAATCCACTGACACTTAATTTTTCATTTCTCCCAGAAATTTTTGTATTTCTAAATTGTTTATAAACAATTTATTAATAAGTAATTACTAGGTCATTTGTATAAGCTTGTTTAAAATTTCATGCAATACTCATTGAATAGATAAATCTATTTTTATTTTCTAATTAAGTATCACAAAAAACATTCTTCAATGGTTATTGATCTGAATGTACTAATTATTGATGAATAGAAAGGAATTTTTCTGTAAGAAGTATTTTATAGTTAAAACTAAACTTACTTTAAAGTTATGTAATATTAAAATTCAAAAAATGTTTTACAAAAACAAAAGAAAATTATTCTTAAAATGATAAATGATAATATAATCATTTAGTTTGTTATGAAATTTCACAGGGGAGAAATATGTTTTTACATCTTAAGTGAATTGATAATTTATATTATAAATCTACAAAACATTTCTTCTAGATAACTACAGTTGTGTGTTTTTATGAAATTAATAAAAATTTTAGTATTCAAATAAAATTCTTTTAATGATTTGTGAGTGAATATAATGCTTGAATCTGAGTTAATTTATGCAGAATCTTAAGCTACATTCCTGAAAGCACACTTTAAAGCTGTGAAAGAAAAGTATTTGTGTGTGTGTGAATGTTTTATTCAATTTATTTATCTTTTGAATTTTGATAATTGATGATCATCTATTTGAGTCTTCATAAAGTTAATAAACTTTTTAAGTAATCTATAACAAAATAAAGTTTAAAATTAGCTAAATAAAATTATTTCTATTACATGGAGTGATAAGGATGAATATGTATTTGATCACTACTTAATGCTGGCAAAGAAAAGTAATTTGCTGAAAAAATTTTGCAAATTTTATTTTATGTTTAAAATTGTACAATTTGTTGTAAAATATTTTAAAATGTCAATGTTAATACTATTCACTATGAAAATATTAATCTTAGCAAAAATGTAACTGCGAAAAGTTATAAGGGTGGAAATGTTACAGGCAGTTGAAGATTGTTAATTCCTGTGGTTTCATATTTTTATTTAAACGCATAAATCGATTCAACAAATAACCTTTGTTTTACTTTAAAAAAATGAATCCATGAAATTTATTCCTTATTTTTATGTATGCAAGTTTTCTAAAATGGTTTTTAAATGTTATGTAATTATGGTTGAAATATATTCAATTGTATTGATGTAAAATGTTTTGTTATAAATTCACTAAGATTCATTACTTTACTATATGAAACTAAATATTTGATATATTATATATCAAGTGTTATGCATTTTTCATGTTTTATATAAGCTTTTAATTCATTAAATGTGCTAATATTCACATTTAAAATAATTAAAGCTGTTAATGCTAAGGAAGAAGTATTTATAATATGCAAATAAAAACTTTATATTAAAAATATACAATGATATACAATTAAATTAAAACAAAACTTAATAAAATTATAAAATTTAATTGCATATCTGTTTTTAAAGCTATATTGATATTTTTATGAAATAAATTATGACAAATAATTTATGTCAATTATAAATTTAGAAAATTTCATAAGTTACACTTTTTGATGTAAAATATTTCTTCATGCAGAATGCATCAGCATACGGTATTTTTATTATTATTATTATTTTTTATTTAAAATATACTATATTCAAGTAAATCTTTACAGAAAAATTTCTGAATTTTAAGCAATATTTCATTGAAAATTTAACTTTTTGTAAAAAGAATATTTATTATATGTGCATTTAGGAATATTGTAAAGCCAATATTTTGTTTTTTAGTTTTCATTCAAGAGCAAATAAGTTTATACTTTTGTTCTAGTAAGTATTTAAATTTATAAAGGTTTCATTAATTAATCAAAAATAAATATGAATATGGCTTTAAAAATCTTAAAACAATAATTTTAGCTTCTCGCTTTCCTATATCTTCTATTTCCACTTCAAAGCTATATTACATCATTTAAAGCTAAATTTTTTATCAATATTTTGTAATGATAATTAGTAATCGAACACAATTTGGTGCAGAATAAAATGAAAACTTCGGAAATGTAGCAATTTTACTAACATTTGTTAAGAGATGGATATAAAAATCAAAATTCAAATTTATTTTCAATGAAAAATTACTTTTTTAAATATCGCAAATTAATTAGAAAAATATATTTTTAATAAAAATTATTAGTTTAAAAGCTTTTTTATAATTATTTACTATAACCTCATTGGAATAATGTATCTTTTTAATAGTATTATTGCTTATATAATTGTAATATATTGCATTGTATTATTTTCTTATGTCTTTTGTTTTTATGATTTATTTTAATTTATTATTATTATTATTTATAAAAACGAATTGTATGAAAAATATGCCATTGTTATCATCACATTGAAAAATTATGCCATGTATATGAATTCTTTTGTGTTGTTTTCTTTATTTTCCATTTTAAAGTTTTTTAGTCAGATTTATCACAGCAGTTTTATGCTTTCAATACTTAACATTACTTTCAAAAAGAAGAAAATTTCACTTGTTTCAATTATAAATTATATATATTAATCATAGAATTTTTCCCCACCATTCAATAATAATTTATAACTGCTATATTTATATTTTTTACTAATTTTGGTTTTATATGACGAGTTTCTAAATTAATTTAGTTAGACAGTGTATAACTGTAAACTTAGCTTTAAAACTATAAAATTCAGAAACTGATACCAGATAGATATTTTGGAATTACTTTATACGAAATGAGAAAACTTAAATTAATGAATTAATTTTATAAGAGGTATTACTTGACCTGACAGCCCTCATGGCTTGTGATACAATTGTTTTGGTACTAAAATCTTTTAAATGAGTAAATTACAAAATTATGTTGATTTTTTCATATAAAATTTCTGGAATATTGGATGGATCAGTTCGATGTTTGTACATAAGAGAAGTTTTCATTTTACACATAAGTTATTTACGAAATTATTTATATTAATGTTATTTGGATCTATTAAACCAAGAAGATTAGCAAGAGTAAGCTCACATGAAATAAACCTTAGTTAATTTAGTGAATATATCGTACCACACATTATCCTTTTCTAATTGTTATACT
>JAHZMJ010000048.1:0-160558 GCA_030067965.1 Latrodectus elegans
ATTTCAGTGGAAACAGCCAATGCGGTGTTTTCAATTTATAATGGAATGACAACAGTGCTATTAACAAATTGTTATTAGTCAGCCACCAGCGTAGTCCAAAGGGCTTCAATCCAGAAATGGGGGGATTCTATACTTCACACCATCAAGGAGTACTGTTTGGATAAGGCAATACAACTTAATCATTTGCAAAGTCTTATATATATCCCTTTCTGATATATTATGAATGATCAAACGGTCGCCAGAGCCACCTCAGGTGTCAATTTCATTCCTTAAACCTGGGCGAGGCAATAATGACAATGTTTAATGACTTTGATTCTCAGAAATAGGTAGTTGTAGATACATGTAAGAAAAGAACAAATAAAATGACACATTTTTTAATTATTTTTTATACAGTATTCTACATATTTTTACAATTCGGAATTGAAATCAAGATAAAGTTGGGGATCCTTATACAATATTTTAATTTGCCTAGTCTTTGAAAAAAAAGCGATATTTTTATCTTTAATTTTTGTCCTTAATATATGTCTTTAATTTAATATTTTTATAACATTAATCTTATTTATTCACTTAAATAAATTATTAAAAATACCAATAACCAATTCACTATAAATGTACATTTTAATTAACAACTTTATATGGACAACATACAGTAAAGTTTATAAGAAAACTACAGGCATGCAACTTAGATTATTTTAATATTATTGCATATTCTAAACTTATTAACTACACTTGGCAGCATTTTTGTAACCAAATAAAAAATAACGCAGGTATCTAAGTTTTGACTGGAACCATTATGGGGGAAAAAATAAAACTATTTTTAATGACAGTAATTCTATATGAAGTTCGAAAATGTCCTAGAAATTCTAAAATCATTAATTTAAGTGATCTTAAAAACATAATTATAGAGTTTCGTATTTTTACTCTCGTTTCTAAAAAAATACTTTGCAATTTTAAGAAAATAGGCTAAAATAGTTTACATATTTAAACACATTGCATTTAATCAATAGATTAGTATAAAAATATAAATTGATTTTGTAATTTAAAAACCTGATTATAAATTAACGAATTACAAAGTATAACAAAATAGGAAATAAATGTCTTGCGGTAATGTTCTACGAGTACATGTCGATCTTACGGTTAAAGAATCATTTATTTCATTAAATAACTGGACAAGCAGTTGAAGTGAGCAAGAGAAAAATTCCTTCTTTGTCTAGGCTTTCAAAAAATAACTAGTGGTATGCCGTTGAAGTAAAAAAAAAAAAGTTATTTTGTAATAATAAAAAAAATTATTATCACAAGTTATTTTTTAAATTAATTAATCATAAAAAGCAAAAATATCTTGAAAAAATACATTTTTTTCTTATCATACTGGACTAATCGATAAGTAAGAAGGAAAAGCAGATGATATAATTTATTATTCATTTAACATTATTTAAAGAGAAAGGAAAAAATAATATCAAACAGAAATAGTTGTATTTAAATATTAAATTTAAGAGCTAATTTTTATTAAAATCAAAATTTATTTCGATAAAGAATCATTTTAGAAGTACTATTCATTAAATGGCATATTGTTTTTTCTTACAAATTTACATCATTTAAAGACGATCTTAATTTTTTAAAAATTTATATTGTTGAACGAGAAATATATACGATTCCTTAATATAATTCTTGAAGCATATTTTCAATTAAGATTTATTTTTATATACACATTTAGCTAATTAATTAAAAAAATATATATTCTTTATATTTAGCATAGAAAAAGAAAAAAAAAACATTTAAAAATAGAAAGAAATATTTTGATTAGCTATCAATTTATATTTAGCTATATTTACATTATCAATTTATATTTAGCTTTTACCATTTGAAAAAAGAATTTCTCAATGCAAAGTGCTAATGTAAAGCCAACAAAATTACGAGTAACATGAGAAATTATTTTCTTGAATAAAAAACATTAAATTACTTTTAAATTAAAAGTTTTAATTTATAATTTAATTTTTAAAACTCTACAAGCATATGTTAATAAATATTTGTACTAGCAGAAATCTGAATTCAATTTTCAAACCGAAAGAACACATAGTAGACAGAAAATATTATATATTGAAGACAAAAATTATATTTTAAATGTCGAAACTCCAAAAATTTACATTTGTGCTTCCGATGAAGCGATGTTTGGGAAGTAATGAAATACCAAACATGTGAACAAAAAGGAAATGAGGTGTTTGAGGAATTTGGAGATAATTAGTTCTCTATGCCCCCTATTTCGATTCCAGGAAGACAATTCCCTATGCAGCATATAGTGTTATTTTGAGAAATTTCCCTCCTTTCTTTGAAGGTGTCTGGTGCCAGACACAATATTTCGGACAGAGAGAACCGCTAATAGGAAACATGTTTCAGCAGGAATTTTCTCACGTATGTAACGCGCCACAAGACTAAAAGGCTACAATAAAGCCCGAGATAAAAAAAATACAAGGTATTTCTTTGTTTTGTGACAATGGATATTATAATTTCACTATGTTTGAGTAACAACAGAAACTTTATTTTTCTATCTCTTCCTGACTACTTTAATTTTTCCGATACTATTAGCACATTTGAATTCTTACAAGCTTTCATGAATATTTAAGTTACATGAAATTTTCTTTTTTTGCGAATAATTTTTAGGCGTTATTATAGTCAGAATAAAACTAAATTTTCACGTTTTTATCATAAAAGGTTGTTACATAAATAAAAGCATTTAATCTCTTACTCAACTAACTCTCACTAAAATTTCGACAAAATGTTTTTAATTTATGAATAATTATTACATCCAGAGGGGTACAAAGGAAATAATATTAATAGAATCCTACATTTTGAGTAAAAGAAACTTACTTGCTTTATTAATTTTGCTGACTTTTATTAGTATATAACTTAACTTAGACAATCAGAGAGTATAACAATTAAGAAAGGATAATGTGTGAATTTTGATATATTCACTAAATTAACTAAGGTTTATTTCATGTGAGCTTACTCTTCTGTAATCTTCTTGATTTAATAGATCCAAATAACATTAATATAAATAATTTCGTAAATAACTTAATAATAAAATGAAAACTTCTCTTATGCATAAACATCGAACTGATCCATCCAATATTCCAGAAATTTTATATGAAAAAATCAACATAATTTTGTAATTTACTCATTTAAAAGATTTTAGTACAAAACAATTGTATCACAAGCCATGAGGGCTGTCGAGTCAAGTAATACCTCTTATAAAATTAATTCATTAATTTAAGTTTTCTCATTTCGTATAAATTAATTTCAAAATATCTATCTGGTATCAGTTTCTGAATTTTATAGTTTTAAAGCTAAGTTTACAGTTATACACTACATCTAACTAAATTAATTTAGAAACTCGTCATATAAAACCAAAATTAGTAAAAAATATAAATATAGCAGTTATAAATTATTATTGAATAATTGGGGAAAAATTCTATGATTAATATATATAATTTATAATTGAAACAGTGAAATTTTCTTCTTTTGAAAAGTAATGTTAAGTATTGAAAGCATAAAACTGCTGTGATAAATCTGACACAAAAAACTTTAAAATGGAAAATAAAGAAACAACACAAAGAATTCATATACATGGCATAATTTTTCAATGTGATGATAACAATGGCATATTTTTCATACAATTCGTTTTTATAAATAATAATAATAATAAATTAAAATAAATCATAAAACAAAGACATAAGAAAATAATACAATGCAATATATTACAATTATATAAGCAATAATACTATTAAAAAGATACATTATTCCAATGAGGTTATAGTAAATAATTATAAAAAAAGCTTTTAAACTAATAATTTTTATTAAAAATATATTTTTCACAATTAATTTGCGATATTTAAAAAAAGTAATTTTTCATTGAAAATAAATTTGAATTTTGATTTTTTATATCCATCTCTTAACAAATGTTAGTAAAATTGCTACATTTCCGAAGTTTCATTTTATTCTGCAAATTGTATTCGATTACTAATTATCATTACAAAATATTGATAAAAAATTTAGCTTACAAATGATGTAATATAGCTTTGAAGTGGAAACAGAAGATATAGGAAAGCGAGAAACAAGAGTGTTAGTACAAGATTTTCAAAGCCATATTCATATTTATTTTTGATTAATTAATGAAACCTTTATAAATTTAAATGCTTGCTAGAACAAAATTATAAACTTATTTGCTCTTGAATGAAAACTAAAACAAAAATATTGCTTTAAATATTCCTAAATGCACATATAATAAATATTCTTTTTACAAAAAGTTAAATTTTCAATGAAATATTGCTTAAAATTCAGAAATTTTTCCTGTAAGATTTACTTGAATATAGTATATTTTAAATAAAAAAATAATAATAATAATAAAAATACCGTATGCTGATGCATTCTGCATGAAGAAATATTTTACATCAAAAATTGTAACTTATGAAATTTTTCATTTATAATTGACATAAATTATTTGTCATAATTTATTTCATAAAAATGTCAATATAGCTTTAAAAAACAGATATGCAATTAAATTTTATAATTTTATTAAGTTTTGTTTTAATTTAATTGTATATCATTGTAAATTTTTAATATAAAGTTTTTATTTTATATTGTAAATACTTCTTCCTTAGCGTAACAGCTTTAATTATTTTAAATGTGAATAATGGCACATTTAATGAATTAAAAACATATAAAACATGAAAAATGCATAACACTTGATATATAATATATCAAATATTTAGTTTCATATAGTAAAGTAATGAATCTTAGTGAATTTATAACAAAACATTTTACATCAATACAATTGAATATATTTCAACCATAATTACATAACATTTAAAAACCATTTTAAACTTGCATACATAAAAATAAGGAATAAATTTCATGGATTCATTTTTTTAAAAAGTAAACAAGGTTATTTGTTGAATCGATTTATGCGTTTAAATAAAAAATATGAAGCCACAGAATTAACAATCTTCAACTGCCATAACATTTCCACCCTTACAACTTTTCGCAGTTACATTTTGCTAGGATTAATATTTTCATGGTGAATAGTATTAACATTGACATTTTAAAATATTTTACAACAAATTATTACAATTTTAAACATAAAATAAAATTTTCAAAATTTTTTCAGCAAAATTCTTTTTTGCCAGCATTAGTAGTGATCAAATACATATTCATCCTTATCACTCCATGTAATAGAAATAATTTTATTTAGCTAATTTTAAACTTTATTTTGTTATAGATTACTTAAAAAGTTTATTAACTTTATGAAGACAAATAGATGATCATCAATTATCAAAATTCAAAGACCAATAAATTGAATAAAACATTCACACACACAAATACTTTTTAACAGCTTCAAAATTCTTTTTTCAGAAATATTAGCTTAAGATTCTTATAAATTAACACAGATTCAAGCATTTATTATCACAATCATTACGAAATTTTATTTGAATACTAAAATTTTTATTAATTTATAAAAACACACAACTGTTATCTAGAGAAATGTTTTGTAGATTTATAATATAAATTATCAATTCACTTAAGATGTAAAAACATATTTCTCCCTGTGAAATTTCATAACAAACTAAATGATTATATTATCATTTATCATTTTAAGAATAATTTTCTTTGTTTTTGTAAAACATTTTTAATTTTAATATTACATAACTTTAAAGTGTTTAGTTTTAACTATAAAATACTTCACAGAAAAATTCCTTTCTATTCATCAATAATTAGTACATTCAGATCAATAACCATTGAAGAATGTTTTTAGGACACTAATTAGAAAATAAAAATAGATTTATCTATTCAATGAGTATTGCATGAAATTTTAAACAAGCTTATACAAATGAAAATTACTTATTAAAAATTGTTTATAAACAATTTAGAAATACAAAAAAATTTCTGGGAGAAATGAAAAATTAAGTGTCAGTAGATTTTCGTATAAAATTATTCTTACGAATATTTGATTTGGTTGCTTTACTGTTGCTTTAAATGCTAATATTCTTAGAGAGTTGTTTTACTCCATATCCTCCAGACTAGATTTTTCCTGTATTGTGAATTCACAGCTTAGTAATTCAGCAGTTTCACACTGGTAACTGTCATCACTTGATCATAATTCAAAATTAGGAGACATTTATCAACAGGTGTATGTATATATTAAAGGTACATTAACCTTAGGCTCCATCTGGAGCTCGCCTGCACTGCTATGTAATTTAAATGGGGAATTTCACAGAAGCATCAAATTATGATTATTTAACTACATCACTGTTGTTTTAATGTAATATTACATTTATATATATATATATATATATATATATATATATATAATATATATATATATATACATATATATATATATTAGAACACAGAATATCTCTCGGAAAATATTTTTGTTGTTTAAATGCATTTAAAAAATATTTATCTAAATTTCTTTTTCTTTCTTTTTTTTTTCTATTTGACTTTGGAAATCTTAATTAAAACATTCTTAGTATTAGACAATTTTAATTCCTATTCATTAATTAAATGCTGTGTTCTTAATTTTTTCAAACAGTAAGCAATTATTAAATTAAATACATGTAAGAGACAACTGCCTAAATTATAGTTTAATGTTGTGTTTCACAAAAGCATTTTATTTTCATAATGGTAAAACAGGAATAACAAGATACAAAAAATGAAAGAGTCAGGATATGATATTTTGCACTGAATTTTAAGGTAAATTAATATAAATCTTCCAGAAATTTTCAATAGTTTGACAGTTAAACATTTTCTGTGAAAAAAAAATAAATAAAAGCGAAGCTACAGCAAAGGTGGGAGAGCTATATTTGTTCCAATAAAATGTGTATCTTTTTAATTCAGATAGTGAATTGATTAGAATGATTAGATAAGTATACTTAGAAACCACCCCATAACATCTTCAAATATTTGAGAAAACCATTTTTGATTAATTCCAATTTACTTCATTTTCCTTAAGGTCAATGCAAACCTCATTATGGAATAATTTTATAATATGCAATGCATAAATTTTCAAAACCATGATTATAACTAACCTATTAACAAGACAACGATGTTTTATTTTCCAAATTACTTTCTCGTATGTTACTATATAATATTTTTAATTAATTTAATTATTTATAATTATTAATATTATATAATAATTACATTTTATGACAATTTATTTAAGCTTATTCCTATATATATATATATATATATATATATATATATATATATATATATATATATATATACATATACGTGTGTGTTATTAATTAAATATCTCTTTACAATAAAATAATTTCTTTTAGAATAGTTTCAGTTTAGTTAAGAGAGTGTTGTACAATTTAAGATCTGGTATCAAACATGTAAGCATTTTAATTATAAATTTAATACATAGGCTTTTAATTTTATAAAACACTTTGTGTTTAATTATGAAAAATTTCTGAAAATTTTTTGTTAACATAGGGCAAATTCTAAAACAGTATTTTAAAATCTGCATGATCTGCAATATTTTCTTACGTCATTTCACACATCTCAAATAATGGAAAAGAGTTTATTATCAAATTACCTTTGTGAACAAATTAACATTTTGAAGAAGTAGGATTTACATTATCATAATACAGCTCTAAATTATCCTATTAACTAATTCTATCTCAATATTAAACCTAACCTTAAAGCTACTCTAACCTATACTAAACCTAAATCTATTCTAATCTATACTAAACTTAAATCTATTCTATCCTATACTAAACCTAAATCTATTCTAACCTATACTAAACCTAAATCTATTCTATCCTATACTAAACCTAAATCTATTCTAACCTATACTAAACCTAAATCTCTATATTCTAAATTATCTTAAAACTAATAACTTTTAATATTATGCATATCCTATTTCTCCAAATGTTAATTTCATTTAGGGACCTTGAAAAATTACTCTTGTTTTTAAATTTAAATATTAGACATATGTATATTAGATAAACATTAAATACATTTTAATTCTTTTCAACACTTAAAAGCATCCAATGTATATAATAAATTTTTATATTCACAATTATTTCACTCACTACATATAATATTGATAAATGGGTATTTTACATTAATGATGTGCCATGGTAGCCTTGTGGTTAGAGCATCAGCCTTCCATCTGGAAGGGAGGGGGTTAGATTCCAGATGACACCAAAGATCAATAGAGTATATGCAATATACGTGTCGAAAGTCCTGTGGTCAATCGTTAAGCAGTTACCATCGGTACAATGGTCTGGACAAAATTTCCTCTTCCTTCAGATTAATGTCAAAATTTAAGGATTGGATTCTCTGATGTTGCCATCTATAGGAGGATTTGAAGAGCAAACTCGTATTTTTACCTTCACGGTGCTCTGATTAAACGAAAGACGCACTCTACTGACTTAAATTCACATAGCCAAGGCATAGCGAGCTTGGCTTGTCCTCCAAGTGTCATAAGTAACAACATTAAAGATGAAATGATATAATTAACAAACTTTAATGTAAGATAAAATTTGATTACTGTCGCTATTTATTGAGCACGTTTATAAAAATAACTTCCTCAATAAATTTAAAAGGATAGTTGCCGATTTTGCATGGTTCTTCTGTATGAGCAATTTTGAAGAACAGTGATTTCTTGGAATTCAAAGTTCAATCAAAAGATTCAATACACAAAATCTTGAGCAAAAATTCAGGTTGACATATTTTTATTGAAAAATGTATTTTATTGAAAATTTCAAGTTTTTTCTTGGTATTAAGATGATCAAATAAACAAGAAAATCTAGGTAATAGATAGCTGTGAATCCAATTTAAAATTTGACTTGATAAATTCAATATCAGGATTACACCTCAATATTGATTAAAATAGTCTTTTTTGCAAATGATTTGAATATAATTTTTCCAGGGGTTTGGCAGATTCAGGATTGAAAAGTACTACTACTACTTTGAAATTCTATCTTTCTTTTATACAGCTAGGCATTTCTATTTTGCTAAGTCAAAGCCAATACATTGAAATTGTGCCATATAATTGACAAATGCTAGTCAAAATATATTTTAACTTTATACATTTTTTTAACAAAATATCAAGATAATTTTTTTCTTATCATACTACAGTAATGTGTGTGATTCAATTTTAGATTATTGACAATGATTTCAATTTTAGAGGATGTAATATTAAAATTACACTGGATAATAGTTTAAAAAAAGCTTCTGAAACAACTTATATATAGTGATTCTAGACATCATTTGTTACAAGTTCTCTAATGTCTTTAGAAAAATGCTATTCAAAATAAAAAACTATACACAAAAATTAAAAATCTTTAAAATTAAACTTGCATAGAAGACCGATCTTTCCCCCATAACAGTGAAATAGTTTGCAGTGTACTCACTTTTATTTGCTAGCAGCCAAAATGGAAAATGGAAGTCTACTGTTATGCAGAAAAGAATCGATCTTCAAAAAATCTGTATTTATTTTTGTTATTATTACAAGTTGAAAACTTTATTAGAAGGCTTCAAGTTTAAAGCTCAACCTCCAATCCTACAATCGTAAGAGAGACTTTTATCTCAACTTCAATTATTAAAGATTTGTAGCTTGTTTGGAATTCACTTTAAACTGTATGTAACAGTTGAATGCCTCACTATCTTAAGAATGACAATAGAAGGACAAACTAATCTATTAATTATTATTTTTTCTTACATGTCTACAACAATATTAACAGAAACAAATTGGAACTGAATATAAAACTACTATTCATTATATATATATATATATATATATATATATATATATATATATATATATATATATTATATATATATATATATATATATATATATATATACATATATATATATATATATATATATATATATATATATATATATATATATATATATGTATATATATATATATAAGCTTCCTTATCTTTCTCATATTTGTTACACCTATTAAGCTTTATTTTTCTGTGTAGCATATGATTTGCATGCTTTAACTTATTGGCCAAGTAACTCCTGAGTTGATTATTATGCCTTTTTCAGAATAAATGTGGAGTTTTATCACATGCTTAACTTTGTTTCCAAAAATACTTGATAACAAAAATTCTGAAATTTTGCGATGTTTAACAAATGTAAATGAAAAATTAACTAAACAATTTTCAGATATAAAGTTATAGTAATAAGTTTACAAAATATTAAGTAAAATCACAGAATAAATTTGTAAATAGCAGTATAATGTTGGGGATTCTCTCTACTATAGATTTACTAAGTATAGATTAAAAAATTATGTGCAAAATTTAAATTAGATGATTTAATGAATGTTGCTTATAACTACATACATAGCAGTGCAGTCGAGGCCAGGATTGTACGGGTAAAGGGTTTGGAAAACTCGCCCATCCCCAATTGCCTATTAATTTTGAGCTATGGTCAGATGACAAGGTCACATCTGAGTTGGCACTCTCCATTTCACATCCACACCAAAAGAGGATGATACCATGAAGTTTTATTAGTGTAAAATTTAAATGAAGTGAAAGGGTCAACACTCCCAAAAATTTTTACCACAAACATAATTTTGAATATTAGCAAAGATAGAACAATAAACTAACAATTTCATAGATTTTCTTATGGATATTTATTTATATTTTCTGAATGCTTTTTGCATTCTTCTAAATGATATTGATCGAAGCTTTCAATAAAAACAAAAAATTTACAAAATAAAACTATTACAAAAATATTCAACTTCAGCATATATATTAGCATATATAATAAAAATGTGTAAGTTGCCAGTTTTTCAGTTGAAAATGATCTAAAATGCTTCATTCAATTATGAGTCAAAAGGCTGAATGAATCATATTCAGAGACTGAAACCAATTTTCAAGCATAGGTAATTTTTGGTGTATGGTGTCAAGAATTATATCATTCAGTGTATATACACTGTAAAAGGCGACTATACATACATTGAAATTGTTTCTCAGTTGAATTAGTTAATATGCAGAAATATCAAGCAATTTATGTTTTATTCAAGTTTAACTAGGTTTCTCCTCTCAGATCAATACAAAAGAACATAAATTAAAGTCATAAAATTATATTTCATATTTAAATTTAATATATGTTCTTTTCAAATATTTAGTATAAAATTTTATTATTTATGTTATATGAAAGTAGAAAATATATTGAAAGCACAAAAAAGGCTAAAAAATCATACTACATGGAAGTGTTTTGATCACTACTTATGATTATACAATTCAGCAGATCTTGCGATGTGATGATTGTTTTATCTTTAAATAACACAGAAGGGTTCATTTTAGAAAAGTAAAGAAGAAATTATATCTTCGTCTTGTTGGAATTTTCAGATTGTTTTATACCTCTTTTACATCTAAAGCCATAATACCTAGAAAAATTAAACAAATATAATTCTAGCTGACATCTCTTAAAAATCTATTGTTAAAACCACAAAATATTATTAAACAAAACTATACAGCCTTGATTGATCATTTTGAGTGTTCTTTGATATTATAAAACTCTGTATGAATAAGAAAGTAATGAATAAGACGTAAAATATGAGTACATATATATATTTAGATATCTAATGTTAACTTCAGATTTTTCATTGTTTTGCATAAAATGAAAGAACTGCACCAATTAAGATAACTTAACTACTTAGAATTATCACAGTTCCCTTATATTCAAAAATAATGTGTGAAAAACTCTAAATCATATTTTAAAAATTAGATAAATTTCATGGTTTCAATTCCACACTCACTTGTTCATTTCTAAATAAATTCAAAATTCAATTTTCACATACATTTCTGAACATCCATCAATTATCAAGATAAAAATACTTGGAGGATGAAGAAGCTATTACATTAGATAAATAAATCCTAAATAATTGAAAACTCTCAATGAAATCTAAAGTTAAAGGTCTGTTGAATTTGTCATTCAAACTCTGAGTGAATGATTATGTAATTAGAATTAATAAGGCACTTTTTTTCCTTACAATGATGATTTTTTTTAAATTGATTAAATTTAGAATAAATTTTCATTAGCTAAAGAAATCTTTAAATTATGATTTATGGATAACTGTAAAATTTAAAACCTATGAAAATATTCAACATTACATTAAGGTATTTCAAGTAGAACTTCTTGCCTTTTTATCTTTAAACCAAATTTAAATACAAATACGGAATAGATATTAGCAACAGCATTATTTTGTTGATAAAGAACTACTGTGAAAGTTTTTTTTTCATTACTTCTGTTTATGAAACAAAATGATACTTTCTTAATTACCATTTCAAGTATTTGCTCTTTGCTTGATTAGTTATGGCAGGAGAACAGGCATCAATAAATTTGACTTTCATTTTCAATTCCACTGAAAAAATATTTGTCACATACTTATTACAAAAATAACTACTTGATATTAAATATAAAAGATTATGTACAAAATTCCTTTGACTAAAAAATGTCAATGAAAATTCACCAAATCATTTCATATTATTGCCAAGGTAAATTAATTTACTATTTAGAACAATTATTATTTTAAACAAAATGTTTAATTTATTTCTAGCTAAGTTTAATCCAATGGAGGTTGTGTTTTTAAGTAAGATTTTGATAATTAAGATCTGGCAGTGCGAAGCTGCTATTAAAAATTTTTGTGTAAGAATTGTTGTTCTAATATTATTATCAGTTATGCTACTATCTTGAATATGTAAATAAAGACAGCCACAGTAATGTTTAAACATATTTACTTTAAATTGTTTTGTGATTTCAAATTAAAATTACATTGATTACATTTTGAAAAGTAAATCTGATTTACAGGTTTCCACAATATATTTTTAGACTCGAATTTAAGTTGGTAATTTGATTCATCAAAGTATTAATCACACACATGTTGTTCTCAAGAAAATATAGTCAAAATTAAATCAACAAACTAAAGGTTTTCAATATTTTCTTTTACAGTTAGTTCTAAAAATAAAATTTGTGGTACAGTTCATTTTCAAAAATATAAAAATGTAGCTATAACAACAAAAAGGAACTTAAAATTAAAATTCCAGAAATTTTATCAAACATTGTAAAGTTGAAAAAGAAATATAAGCAATGAATTTGTATTTTGAAAAAGAAATGTAAATTGATTATCAAGGTAGAAAACCATGTATTTCAAATATAATTCTATATTGTGGGTGAAAAATATTTTTTGTTATCACTTTTTTTAATCAAAGGGATTTTACACACTTAACAAAAGATTTATATACAGAGCACTTGATATTGCACTTACCACCTTATAATCCTCAGATATGATTTTGTCATAACATTTCTACGGCACATTGAGTTTGCAGTTTTTTAGTGAACATGATATCATCTTTATCTGCTTCAAAATTCAGCTGAAAAATAATAAATAATGTAAGGTCAAAAATAAATTTTTTGTCATTCATTTAGGAAAAATTAACACACTATGTAGTAATTATTTAACCTTTTCATAAATATGATACAATAATATCAAGGTTCATACAGATTTCAAAGAATCAAATTCCAGAAGTTTCCCAGGAGTCAAATCAAAAATTTCCGATAAGTAATGACATTTGTAAAATTATTTTAATTTAAAAATTGATCTTAACCATAAATATGCACACAATTATATAAATACAACATTTTCAATTATATTTGTAAACAACAGAAATAATTTACTGCAAAAATTAATGAGAATTTTTTATATTTAAGTTATAATTATTTAATGATCACTTTAAAAGCCTTAGAAAACATTCATTTATATAGAAATACTTTTTATACTACTGCATTGTACATTGTATAAAATAAAAAGTAGGTTTAGAATTTTTAAGTATCAATAGATTCCTGTCTATAATTCATTGAATATTTCAAGATGTATACAATAACCTGTTTTAAAATATGCTTATTCAAAACAAAAGAAATACAACTATGAGATAAGTACACAGAATGTGCCTTTTTTCCTTATTATTGTTTAATAAAAGCAATTTTCTTCTGTTACTTTCAAATTTTTTTAGAACTATATGTTTCACATCTATATTCTTAAATTTCTATTTCTTTAATCATCAATTTTTTAAGAAGTGCTTTTTGATTTCCATCTGTTATTGGCTGATTTTTTTTCCCATTTTAATTCATTTAAATATAATTTGTACTTCTACTGACACCAGCGGCAGAACTAATTAAGACTTCCCTAATACACCCAACAACATACTGGTAATTGTTGGCACTTTCTGTGTTTCAAACATGATCATCAATGATACACTTAGTAACAATCGATTGATTAATCAAATTTTTGTTCAACAGATGCCTGACTATAAGCAAGAAGTAAAAGCAAATTAACTACTTTCATAAGTGACACTAATTTTGTCTATTTGACAGTAAGTTAACATAAAAAGTATCTATTCTACCTTTAACAGGATCAAATTTCTCATCAATATCTCACAGAGGTTGTAATGACTTACTTTTCTACAAAATTGTGATTCCTTTTTTCTAAACCACACAAAAGTATATGACAATTTTGTAGGGCTTTCTCCAGAGTTTATTGGTCATTGGAAAAAAACTTTCCACCAGGCATATTAAATCCTTTTTCAGTCATTATTTCATTGATAAATAAGCTAATTCATCCCTTTTCATTGAAATTATATGCAATATTCACCAAGGAGAGTACGGAAAATAAATTTTAATTCAAAAATTTTACATTTAAATATTAATATTCAGCAAATTTGATACATTATAAAAGCAGAAAATAAGCAGAAAAAATCAATTAAAATTGCCCTCTGATAGCCCCACGTAATGATCTCTTTTTGCTGATTACTCTTGACTTCACTCACACACATAAATCTAAAAACAACATCTGATCATATCTGAACTGGATAACCCTGAAACTATAGTGGCTTAACTTGAGGTTTATTTTAGTCAACTGTTATGATAACAATTTGATACTGATTGTGCCTTAATCTAGCAGTAACATTCAGATTTAACACCTAATTTGGGCTTTGAACAATTTCAATTGAAAATTTTAAAATGATAAAACATAACACTCAAAAAATTATAATATTTTTAACAAAAAATATATGCAATGTTAAATAAAAATCCCAGGAACAATTCATGATTTTCAAAGACTCGAGTTAAAATTCCAGTTGTTACAAGGGCCTTTAAATTTTTTTTGTAAGTTTCAGGAGTTGTATGAACTGCGTAATAAACACATTATTTCGAAATGACCTTTACAAATATACACATATTAATTATGCTCAACAACAAAATTCTTCACATTTACATATTAAGCATAAAAAAACTAACATGTTAATATTAATATTATTTTTAATATAACTTTAAATATTATTTGATCTAGTAAGCAGGTCAAGTAATCAAAGGGTATGGAAGACAATACTGAGGTTGTAATAACATAATTTCTCAGCCTAAAAAACTAAATTATGGTTAAATATCTCTGAACTGATTGTATGTTTTAATGATAAATTGTGAATCAAATCATAAAGAGGATAGATTTTTAACCCATGAAAGATGTTATTTTTAATTATTAATGTTTGGAAAAAGAAAACTGCAATGCTGAATTATGAAAATAGCATAATTAATCCTATGAATATCTAAAAAATCCTAAGAAATGAAGGGATAGAAATGTAGGAGTGAAATAATAAATATTATTTCAATTAAATGAGATTAAGATATTATGCCCTATCTTTAGGCTTTTATGCCAAAATAACCTTCTAAGCAAAAATAAAGAATAAGATTTGATACTCAACGATGAAATACCAATATATCCTTGCTTTACATGATTACTTGCTTTACATATTAGTTCAAATTTATTTAATAATTTCATCATTTAAATGCTATTACTAACAAATTAATCTTTCTTTTTTTTGTCAATCATATTGCTACATATGGTTTCATCAGAAAAATCAATCTAAATATATAAAACAGCAAGTATCACAGAAAAACAAATGAAATAAAAAGAACAAAAATTTAAAGTAAAAACCAAAACATAACATTCGAACAATAAAAATTTAAAAAAAAAATTAATGAGGAAAATAATAAAAGGGGTGCAGTTTTTAATAAGAGCTTTGAAAGTTATGGCATTGCAGAACAATTTGCTAATCTCATTCAGTTTTTGAGAATCTTTAATTTTTGGCAACAAGATGTCCTGCATTCATAGTGCTCGAATTACATAAGCCAGATAAAAAGGATGTCCAATTTATCTAGAAGATGTGTAAAGAAATCATGGTGTATTTGCAGTCTGAAATTTGCTACAGTTTCTTTATGGAATTTGTCTCTGAGCCCCTGTAGCCATAGCTGTTATTTAATTATCACTATCATGGAAGTACATGTGAATTCAGGATACCATGGACACTAGTAACACTGCCTAACTTTTATCAATTATATTACATAGAAAGTTATGAGACATTATTAAAAAGTGTTGTAATGAAATTAAAACTATTTAGATGGATGTGACCTTAATTTTTACTCACTTTACTCAGGTGCTACTTCAAAATATGAAATATAATGCACCAATTTTTGAACATTAGTAGCAGGGTCTCTAACAACCCTTAAGCGCTCACCAAGCCAAAATTTCATGGGTCGGTAGCGGCGCCTGCTGCTTCTCCTCAGAGTCTGAAAAAGAATCCCAGTTAAGCGAATTGATTCATCACAGAAAAATGTCAATGTATTATTTTAAGACAATTTAATGTGTTGTTAAAATAATTCTACTTAAAGTTTTTTGGTTTTTTTTATTTCCATTTTTTTAAAATTTTTGGCATCAAAATATCATATATAATGCCTGGAGCTAGAAACAGAACTAAGTAAACATTTACTATAATTAAAATATGAATGTTCTTTTTTGCTTCAGATGTGATATCTGTGATAAATTTAGTAACACATGATTTTTAAATATTGGTATTATAGAAAACCTTCATTGAACACATTGATCATTGAGACAAAAATAATATCGAATTACTTTCAATAGGTGCTTAGTTATCTTTTTATGATAAAAAATCATCTTCAATATAATTCTGAATTCATACTGATATGGAAGCCATAAAATTTTTTAAACAATATCACATTAAAATAAGTAAATTTTACCTGTGTCAGATTGAGTGAAACAAAATTGTAATTTTACTTAAATTAATTGTCCTACCAATCACAATTTAAGAATATAAATACAAAATATTTTGCATTATGAAAAAGTAGCTTATTTTATATTAATATCTTTATTACTGAGATAAAACATGATTTATAATTTAAATAAATCCTTTCTTTATGTTTGCTAAAACTTCAGTAAAGAAATCAAATTTTTTCTGATGCCTCACACAGCATTTTTCATAAAAATTTATGTAGAAGGAAATAATTCTGTTATATTTAGTTACTAATATATGTAAGCTATGTTATGTCAGGTAAAAAAATGTTCAAACACCATAACAGGAATTGACACAGATATATCCAACAAAAATAATTAAAAATAAAATATGCAGATCAGGGATACAGTTAAATTAAATACAGGAAAAATAAGTCATGTATTTGCTTAACAATCCAAAGTAATATACTATATTTTAGTATTCCTGTAAATTTTTAACACTGTAAATGATTATCAGTAATTGATTTCATAACAATAATTTTTAATTTTGCATTACGTAAAGGATTATAAAATGTTATCTCTCAAATAAAATTCCCAAATTACAATTAAATTTTTATTTTTTATGACTGTTCATTGATAAGACTATCAATGATAAGGAAGAACTATATACTGCAAAAAAGTTAATTTTGCATTAAAAAGCATAAAAATAATAATTAAAAAATATAAATATATATAGAAAGTTCACATATTTGATGTTAGCAATAAAGGAAATGTCAAAAATGATTCATCCATAGTTAATATTAAGCTGTAATGCATAAAATTTTACTTTCCATTGCTTAAAAAAAAATTAAAGGATCTCCTAAAATAATATCATAAGAGAATTTTCTAGCAGTTTTAGAAAGAAATGCAATGCAAATGCAAAATTATTTTTAAACCTTGGAGGATGAAAATTTTGACTTTGAAGTAAAAAAGCAACCTTTTAAAGCAGGAAATGCAAGTTAGTTTTCATCTTATTGAAAGAAAAGTGAAAATAAGGACTAACATGAATGTTAGTTTATGACTAACATATAATGTTATTAACATGAATGTTCTAGTTTTTTCTTGATGAGTGTCATATTATTTATTTAAATGAATAAAAAGCTAAGTGTTAATGGTCAATTAGACAAAGAATCAAAAGTATTAGAAGACTCTTTGTAAAAAAAAAGTTTTTATTAATAGTGAATAATCTAAACAATAAATAGTATTACAATGAAATAAAAGAAGTTTCCCATAGTGTAATTACTTGAATCTGGAATTCTATAATAAAGATAGGATGTTCTAAGATTGGAAATGCGAACCTCATACCAGAATACAGTCATAAATGTGCTACAATGCCTAGTTTAAATCAATGTTTGATGCTAATGCCAGAATAATGATGAAGTATGGACGAGGTCTTTCCTAATAACACTTACTTTCTGCAACTAGCATCACAATTTCAACTCAAACTTGCTACGCCTCATATGCCCATGGGGAGTGGTTAAATGAAAATGAGAACTGAAGGAATGAACTGCTTAATATTCCCTTTGACAAGAGATTTGTTTTCCTGTTCACCCTGATAATAGATGTTTTTTCCACCACCTGGACATTTTAACGTGACAATACCAAAGATTCTGCAACCAAAAGATTGCCAAAGATTTGGGCAAAAGAAATATCAGAGATCTGGCATATTAATACTCTACACATGCACAAGCATCTGAAATCAAGTTCAGACTAGTGAGCAAAAAAATGAAGGAATTCTCAGGCTTATTGTAATCATTTGCACTGTAGTAATCAAAGATAACAGTGTGTTAATGGAAGACAGTTACAGAAAACACAAAGGATTTTCTAGAAAGGAATTTTATAAACAAAAGTGTTATTAGTTAGTTAACATTTTTCAGATATGAAACAAAAAAAGCATATTTGTGAATTTTAAGTGGAGAAATTGCTGGTTGCCTATTATTCACAGCAACTTCCTAAAATCAGAGCTCTTATGGAAGAGTGCAACAGAATATCCAAGTTCCTCATTAATAACTTCATTGACTCCATGGCTCATACGTATTTAACATTGTCGGCTGTACACAAAAAATTTTCTCCCACAAAAATTTTTTTTTCGGCTAAACATGTGCAATTTTTATTCATATTGCTAAGCATATATGTCAATCATGCATCAATAATCTAATTAATTCCCCAATTGTGAAATCCCACCAAAATTTTAAGCTTTTAATTACTTAGAATAGTGTGATTTGAAATTCTAATAATTAACCAAATCAAGTATCTTGGGAATAAATTCATTTAATATATTGAATCATATATATTTATAATAGCTTAAATTCAATTAAAATTAATTTAAATAATTTATAAGAGTATAGTTAACTTATAAATGTATAGAAATACAAAATTAATGCACATTTATAATAGGAAACTGAGTTCCATACTTTAAATATTTAAATGTAATTCAAATATATATGAAAAAAATCTATTTAAATTATACCTGTTGTGGAACAACAGGGTCTTCACTAGGCTGGCTTTGTGGCACAGCTGAACTCTCGACTGCAGAAATTGGCGTTCCAAGCAAAGACTCATGACACAACCGTTTGGCAGGTGGTTGGCCATCAATGCTACAGAAATAAAGGGAATTATAATTCAACTCAAGTAAATACAGAAAACATATGAATGTAAGATTAAATTAATATTTGAGAATATTAATCATTTTAACTGATTATTATCCATGTTCAGTAAAAATGTCTAAAATATATTATCTAAATAGCATTTTGTTCTGAGCTTTCATTAATAAAATTCATTTATATTATGTAGAATGCATATCTCCTTTTCACAAATAATAATTAATTTTCAGAAAAGTAATTGTATGTCGGCTTTTAGGTAAAATAAGTTGACAAAAATTATTTAAATGCTAATCTTTTTAAAAGAAAAAAAAACTAAATATATTTTCAGAATCATTCAGAGTTTTATAATTTAAGAAATACTTTGTGACTATCATTCTTATCATTTACAATTTACTTTCAAAATATGGTTAAGAAAGATAAATAATTATTGAAAGACTGGCTTAAGAAGTTTAAATAATAAGCAACTATTCATGATGAGACTATCTCACTTGTCCCATAACATGAAAATTACATATTTAAAATGTGGTTTAAGAAGCACATTATAATTATAGAAAACTCTACACCAACATTTTCAATATGATCCTCCTTCACTTGAATAACAAAAAGAAAAGGAATGTGGGGGATGAAAATGATTTCAAGATACTTATAATTTTTACACACAGACATAGTTTTCAGCAAATAAATAATTAATTTCGTTCTATTAATAAAAAGGATATTCTTTAATAATGTCTGGAAACAACATAAAATTTTATTTTAATATACTATGCTTTTTATTTTTAAACAGTAAAAAATAAGAATACTTAAAAGAGGTTAAAAAAAAATTATCTTGTTATCTTGTTGGGGCCAAACATATGACATCCTTAAACATTTTTAAATAAACACACTGTATGGAAACAAGTATGAAAGCAAATGTGCGCTTTCATGCAAGAAGTTAAATGTTATTGATATATAAATACTATATTCAATATTTTATAAGTAATATTTAAACTGTGTCTAGAAATAGATGGTACTTTTTTAGTGTTTATTGGTGAATAATGTGATTAGATAGCTCACGGAATTCGTAACTGACTATATTAGTTGTAAATAAAAAAAAGTTATGTTTAATCTTTTGATTACATTTCTCTTCAATAAATAACAAATATTACATGGTACTAGAAGTTAAAAATCAAATTAAAAAGAATTATTTTAAAAAAATTTCTCAGAAGAAAAAAAATTTAAACCATTAAGCTTCACACAGCTGCTAAAAATACTGTAGGTAGTATTGGGTGCAAAATGCACATTTTATCAGAAGATATGGAAATTTTAAACAGTCGAAAGAATTTAATTTCAGCATCAGAAATGCAGTTAAAATTTAGAAACTTTGGCATCAAAAAATTAGAAATTTACATATCGATTACAGAAAAGAGTTTAAAATATGACAACATAAAAATCACTATTCTGCTGAAATTTTTTGGGTGAAGGTGTTGCAATATTCAATCTTTTAAGTATGTTGAGGGACATTCTTCAGAAAAATATGAAGATGTCCTTATATATGTATGAGTACGATATCCCCCCAATAGATTTTTCACAAAATCTGGCATCCATTATTTTGATTAGTGTTGCCAATTTCAGTTTTTGTTGCTTTTGGATTTTTTTGTAACCAAATTCGATTTTTCTCATGTTTTACATTATTTTTATGTCATATATAGGGTTCTTTTCAGTGGGTTTTTATTTAAAATTCAATTCAAAACTTTACTTCTACATTCCAATTTGAAACCATTTGACCATAGCTCACTGTTGTGTTTCGTTGTTGGAAACGTCCAAACATTGCAAACTGCTTTACTTCCCAATTTCTTTGTTTATATTTATTATCTTTTTCTTATATATTTTTTCATAATGCCTGCTGTACAAAGTATTGTTCAGAAATTGAAGGAGATAATTTTGAGTAATATCAAAGCAAATAATAATGGATACTTAAGTTTTTAAAGTTCCAGAACAACAAATGAAAACTCGGAGATTGTGAACAGAACTTTTTGTTTCATTTAATGTAGGATACACACTTGCTACTTAATTTTTTGATGAAGCTTGGATAATTAAAATGTGTGGGTTGCAGAAAATGTGGATGGGAGATGAAGTTGAAGCCTAAGAAAGTTATTCCAATGGTTTTTCTTTGGTTTGAACAAAAATTATTAGGAGGAACATGGCCTCTCATTCCAAATTAAAATTCTTTGAGGCTATGAAATTTTAGAGTGGACTAAAACAGAACAAATGACTGAGGAGTATTCTTTGGCAAAAAACACTTTTGCGAATTGGAGGCAATTTATTAACGATATAGTTTTAGTTTATATCAAACTTTCATCCGAAAAAGGGGGAAAGCAGCTGAAACAGAAGAATCCAAATTTAGCAAATAATTTAGCATTATAAGGGGCATAGGGTTGAGGGTGAGGGGGTGTTTGAAGGAGTTAAGAACTTCAGAGAGGATTGCTGCACAAGATAGAATATGGGAAACTTTACAGGGGATTATTAAGGAGTGGGTTTTTGTCAGGCACTTCTGACTGTTGGAAGAGCTATGATCCTCTTACTCAGGAGGGTTTCATTCATTTAAAAATCAATCATAAGTTGACTTTTGTTCCTAAAACTGGGTGTCACATGAAAACAAGTTAAAGTATGTGGAGGCATGTAAAAGCATCACTATCTGCGTAGAATCATAGGACATCTCTTAAATTCTACCTTACAATGTACATTTCATAAAGCTTGCATAGCAGCAAATTTTGATTGTTTTAATAAGTTTATTAAAACAATTTGTTTTGGGAATTAATTCCAAGGAGTACTAAATTTCAAAAAATTTGTAATTACTTAATAAAATTCTTTTGATAAGTAGTTTTTCTACTGTATACATTCGTGTTTTTTAATATATATACATATATATTACATTATCAATGTAACATATATACTTCTTAATTAAATTATATTTTTCAAATCATTGGAGTGAAATATATTGAATCCTATTAGAAATCGGGCAATGAAAAAAAATTTTTGCATACTTTTTGTAATATTTGATGATTTTTTATTTATTTATTTATTTTTGGTTGAAATAACTGTAGTTTAAATTTAGTCACCATTTTATTTTATTATAGAAACATTTTACAAAATAAGTTTCACTTAAATGTGAAACTAACATGGATGGATTGGAGAGCAAATAAATGCCATTCTGTGAAATTACTATTTATTATAATAGACGTCTCGTTGAAGCCAATTTTAGGCTTAGATCCATGTAAATAGAAATTGGGGGTTCAACATACTGATAAAATAAAAATTTATAATAAACAATATATTTTGAGTAAATATGAAGGTTTCGTGCAGAGTTAGGTCACTTTCATGATGAACCTTACCTCGTAGTTTAAAAAAAATGTGGAACATGTAATCACACCTCCTCAGACATACCATTAGCATTATGTTAAGAATTAAAATTTACATAATCAGACTTTGAGAAAAAGGAATAACTATGCAGACAAATAAATCAACAGACGAAGTGAGTAGTCTTGTGATAGTAGAGAAACCAAATGGTAAATTAGAGCCTTAAAAATTTAAATACAGCAATTAAATGAGAACATTACATTATTCCTTGTTTAGATTATATAATTAATAGGTTAGAAGATAAACAATATTTTTCAGTGATAGACTTAAGAGGTTTTGGCAAACATCATTAGATGAAAAGTTTTGAATTGTGTACTTTTAGTTCTCCTTTTGGAAGATGTAAGTTCAATCGGTCTACTTTTTGGAATTGTTTATGCAAATGGTGCTTTTCAAAACTGTAACCAAAAACTTTTTGGGAATATAAAAGGGGATGAAACATATTTGGGTGATGTAATTATTGCTGGAACTAGTGAAGAAGAGCATGATGAAATATTAATTGAGGTAATGAACAGGCCAAAATTAAATAATGTAAAATTTAATTCAGATAAATTTCAGTTTAGAATAAATGAGGTTGAATACATGGCATTAGTAATTTCTAGAGATGGTACCAAAGCTGACTCAAATCATGTAAGGGCTGTTAAGGAATCAACTCAACCTAAAAAGAAATAGGATATTAGAAGATTCTAGGGTATGGGCAAAAACTTTGAAAGAAAATTTACCAATGTAACAATAACAGCTCTTTTGAGAGAATTATCAAAAAATGGTGTTGATTTTCATAAAGCATTTACAGATATTAAAGAACTTTTTAAGGTCAACGCCTGTTTTAAAAAGATTTAATAATAAAAAAGAAACTGTTCTATAATATGACAGTTTTAAAGATGGAATAGGTATTTGCTAACGCAGGATAATTATCCTATCTCTTTTGCTTCTAGAAGTATCACTGAAAATGAAAAGAAGTATGTTCAGATTGCGAAGAAATTTTTAGCCATTAACTTTGCATTTGAAAAATTCCACAATTTATTATAAAGTTGTAAGGTCCTCATTCAAATAGATCATTAGCAATTGTTTAAAAGCCAATTAACATAATTTCAACTTGATTGCAGAAAATGTTTTTAAAAGTGCTAAAGTATGATTACACTGTTACATATTTACCTGGTACTTAGATGTGTTTAGCAGATACATTATCTAGATTATCTTCATTATCTAGCATACATTAGAGATAAGATAAGTGATGACCCAGAAATATTAAATATGGTTCATTCATGAAAACAGTTAAAGAAAGCAACTGATAAAGAGCTTAAAACTATTTTAACTTATGATAAGGAAGGATGTCTAAATAAAATAAAAAATGCTTTAAACCCATAGAAATTATTATAAATTGCAAAATGATGTGTTTATAATTGATGATTTACTATTTATATACAATAAATTGATAGTTCCTGTATTATTATGTAAAGGAATGTTAAATTTAATACATGAATCTCCCTTTGGTATAGAAAATGCAGAAGTAGGGTAAGAGAAATATTTTAATGGTCTGGTATTAACAAAGACATCGAAAATATAGTTGAAAATGTGGTATTTATGAGAAATTTAGGAAAGCTCAGTCTAAAGAACCATTAATGGCTCATGATGTACTAAGCAGACCATATCAGAAATTTGGTATTGAGATGCTTTACAGAAATAATAATTATTTGGTGGTAATTAAAATAATTAATTAGAATGGATTAAAGTAGAAAAGTGAATACTAAAACAGTGGAAAGTATGTTAAAATCCATAGAAATAATATTTGATTTTGTCATATTTGGTATACCAGAAATTAATGATAATTGTCAGATTTGTTGAACCAGAAATAATTGCATATGATAATAATCCATTTAATAGTTTTGAGTTAAAGAAACTTCTAAAAGAATGGGATGAAGAATGTCATTTTATTAGTTCACATCATTCACATTGTGAAAGCTGCTGGAATTTTATTAGCAATTTTTTAAAAAGGTTATGAAGATAAAAAGGACTTAGAATATTGAAATACTCTTATTTCCAAGTTAGGTTTATCTCCAGCACATTTGATGCTTAACTCAAGATAAAGGGCAAAATTATCCATTAGTAACAAATTCCTAAATGTGGAGATATTTGGAGAGGTACCAAAATTATTTAAGCAATATCATTCAAAACAAAAGTCTTATTTTGATAAAAACACTAAAATATTTAAGTCTTTAAAAGTAGGTAATAATGTACCCATGTGGAGTTTTAATGGTGAGAATACAGATAACAATACAGTAACTCGAGAGACCATTCCCTGTTAAGAATTCTCAAATGCAATAATTCTCATAACAATATTCATTATCAAACCGGATCTGGGTGTATTGTCAAATTTCTTCCATACATAAAAGATTATGATAGATTTAAAAGCTAAAAGGAGAAATGTGATGTAATGAATACATAAATATCATATATTCAATAACCTATAATTAGTTAAACTATATCTGGCAATAGTTGGTACTTGTTGTTAAAGAGTTTATGACAAGTATTGTGAATAGACAGGCTAATGGAATTCATAACTGACTATTGTAGTCGTAAATGAAAGTTATGTTTAATCTCCAGATTATTTTTTTTCAATAAGCAACAAACATTACCAAAAGACTAGAATACATAATAATTCAGTGATATTATTTTTATCGATAAAACAAAAGTCCTAGTGGTCAAAGAGGTAAAATTTCTTGGTGTGACATTCGGCTACAATTTAACCTTTTTCTGCAAATCTTACATCTGTGATAAAGGTGAGAGTGATTTTCATCATCCTCAAGCAGCCTTGAAATACATTTTGGCATGGTAATCACATCTCACTTCTTTGAGTCTACCAGTCATTAATTTTTGTCTATGGATGTGTTGTGTAGACTATGCATACTTCATCAGTCTGGTGTGAGGATATGCTCTGGCGCATTTCGCATATCACCCATCCAGAATTAGTGACCAGTCTCTATAACTATTGTAAAATCATCTCTGCACCATATCAACAATTATGTTCCATGATACTAACTCCTGCACCCAAGAGATTATATAATGGTCACTCACATAGTATCCCACCTTTTCTTATTCATGGCAAATCTCACCTGTGGCTTTCTGACTATGTGATATTCAGATTAAGCCAATTGATCATTTTGTTCATCCACTTCTGTATGACCCAAAAAAGACAATAATTAAACCCTTTCTTTATTATAAAAACCTAACACGTCAGCTGCCTTACAATAGATCTTTTTAGCTCATCACTATCAGTATGCTTCCTAGGCAATAGGATGGTTCAAAAACTGCAGAACTTTTGTTGGCTGTCTTGTTATTATTAATAATAATAATCTTAGCCACAGCCATTCTATGTGTTCTTTAGAATTAGAATACTGTTATGAATAATAAAATTGTGAACACTAATATCTTCAGTGTTTTAAAAAGCCTTGAAAAATAGTAATTTTAACTGTAATAGTAATCCTGAGTCAAGGATTTTTAGAGCATTGGATTCCCTTGCTGTCAAGAAATGTGAAATAATTTTCAGTAGGGTACCAAGTCATATAGGTCTCAATGGAAATGATATCACTAATGGAGCTATTAAGCTTTCATCTTAACCACTACAGCCATCAGCCACGATTTCTGATGTGAGAAAAGACAAGAAAAAGTTCGTTTTCCCTTTGTCAAAAATTACAGAAAATGTAAGATCAGAAAAAAACTGATTACCATTACAATACACATCATTCCATTAACAGCATTACTGTTATGGAGTGCTGGTGTTAAGTTAACATCATAACATACACAAACATTTATCTTAAAGTGATTTAAATCCATGGTGAAAAGTGTGTGATGAACCTGTGTTTGTATTTCATATTTTTTAATTCCATGTAATAATTTTAACAGTATACATTTCATCATTTTTCATACTAAATTTTTCCCAATCCAATTTTTTTTGTGAACTGCATTACATTAATTCATTTGCTTTCTTAAAGTTTACTTCAATTTTAAATTATATGGATTTATTTTAAATCCATATAGATGCAACTTTTATACATATGTTTACTTATATATTTTTAATTACTTAATATTTCTGAAATTTTTATTTAACTTTTAATTTTGGTGCCTGGTTTAAAAATAAATAAAAATTAATAAATATAAAAAACTCGTATCATTTTAACTCAGCTTAGCACAGTTTGCCATATTTTAGACCTAGCATAATAAAGCACAATCAACCAATCCAAGCCTTTATCCAGTGAAAACCTAATGTGGAAAAGAAACATTTGTATCTCAGACATTGAAAGTGAATGAATCCAAGATCTTTGGCCAGGAGGAAAAGGATGTTTTTCTACTATTACATCATGTGAACCCTGAAGAAGAAACTTTCATAGTTTCAGACCAATTTGATGACACTGTAAATACCTACAATTCTATCATATAGCCTACAATTTTACAAAGTATAGAGAAGCTCTGAAAAATAACAAAAGGAATAAGCAAAAATAATGCTGAATACAATTCCTTGCATTACAATTCTATGAAATTTCCAGGAACTGAACGATAATGAATTACATTCAACTGTTCAAAGAATTTAATTTAAAACAGCTGGTAATTATTAGTTTCAAGATAATATCTTTGCAACATAAACTCAAACTGATAACTTTTTTATGAATCTTTGATTGAAAAACATAAAAATGCAAAACGGAATACACAGTTTCATTATTTCAGAAGTTTCCACCTGGTGAATGCTCTACTACTAACATTTTTTAGTGTAAATTCAATTTTTAAAATAATACAAATGTAAATTTTTTATGAATAATTGCAAAAGAAAGGATATTTTAAAGAACTTTAATTAAATTCCAAGAATATTTTTAAAATTTCAAAAAAAAAAAAAAAAAAAAAAAAAAAAAAAGAGTAAAAATTTTATTAGTAAATTTGGAGAATGTAAAATTCTATCAATCATATGACTTTATATTAATAAACATATTAATCATCGGTAATAGTGACTAAATTAGAAAAAATTCAGAAAAGATTACAAAATATACTACCTCTCAGACATTTCATCTGTTCTTTGCCTTCTGTAAAAATAAACAAATAATTAATTATGAAATTTAAGATATTGAAATATATACTTAAAATAAATTTATTAGATAAAAAATTTTAAAAATTTATTCTTTCCAAGAAAAATGTTAATATTACAACCGGTTTAAATGCTATTTAACAACTAACTTTTTTCTTATAATTTAATATATTGCTGGCTCCCAAAAAGTAAAGCAAGGAAATACAAGAGCAAAATTTATTTGGCAGATAACTCATTACACTAAGATCAAAAGATAAAAATTACAACCTTATTATTATTATTATGACAAAAGCAGTTGTTAGTGAGGCTGCTATTAATATATAATCACTACCATATTTCTTGGCTTAGACTGAAACCAGTTTGTATCCTAGGGGTATAACTATCAATTCAACTTTCAAATATTGCCAGAGCTGATATGATGCCACAGTTGGTGGTATATCACTGGTGAGATGTTGTGCAAGCATGTACCATGTTTTAAAATGGCGACAGTTCAAGAGAACAAGCTTGTCAAGGAAGCAATTCAAAAATAGAATAAAGACTTCTTGAATATTGCATTCTAAGTGTGGTCATGCATTACCTTGTGAGAATACAGTTAACATACAAGTGCTGAAGCTATGAGAGAAACACAAACTCATCAAATTGCTTATCAGAGAGGTAAAGCTGGTTGTTTAGCATACTCACAATGCAAATTAAAGTGATGTGGAAGTGAATTCCAATATCTACCCCAACCATAATGCTGAGTACAAAGTCATTGTGCTGATTCATGATACAACAGTTCAGAAGTCTCACACTAACGGGTTTCCAGATTAAAATACGAACATTCTATAGACATTATTGTTTACTTTTTACTTATAACACTGTTTCGCACTACGAAAAACTTTTAAACATGATTCAGATGAAAGCAAATCAGACAATACAATGTAAATGAAAATTCTCTTTAATTATGAACTTATTATGAATTTATGACTCATTTGAAAGATTTTCCATTTTATTTGCTAGCAACAGCTTTTTAGGAAAACATTAACACATACACTGCAATTGTGAAAAGCAATACTTTTTCAAAAAGTAAAATAAATTAATGTTTTTTCCTTTTTTTCGAAAAAAGACTGCGAGGAAAATAATAGAGGGAATAAGATGTCCTACATATTTATTCCTCACGGTAATCCTGTCTATATGATAATTATAAAAAGGAAAAGAATCACAAACTATTTTTTGAAAGAGAGAAGAGTATAAGTACACTAATTATTTATAAATATTGTAATCAATTTTTTGAAATGAAGCATAATTTTGTTTTAAGTTAGCAGACATCATGACTGAATTTTCCTTACATATTAGTTTTCTTACAGTTGTTTCCAGCTCAATCCCAGATAAAACTATTAATATGAATAAATAGACTGAGGATTTTATTTATTTGAAGTTTATTTATATAGATCATTGATGATTTTTTTCTACAAGATTCATCAGAGCGATTAACTTCTTATAATGCAGTTGGTGAAGAATAATTGTTTTTAATTCAGTTGGAAGTCCACAAATGGTAATCCTGAAAAGTTAAATTTTATGTTATAGCTCTGTGTTTGACATTTCGTTCTCATTATACCTTTGCATTTTCATGCAACCTTAATGTACTCTGAAATACATAGTTATTTCCCTTTATTTTTCACAATGTGTAACTTTGTGCTCTCTTCATACATTCATTTTAAATTACTTAAAAACAATAAAATGTTTTCAGCAAAGCAACAAAGTTTAAATAACATGATTTATTTATGTTTATTTTATCATAAATAAAAAATTATTTCAAAAATATTTCTTTATAATTTAATTTAAAAAATTTGGTCACATAAATTTTGGAGAATTTTTATCTGCCTCTTAAAGTTTCTAGGAATTTCTTCATAAAATTTGTAAGTAATAAAGAAAACAGAAATTCAGTATTAAAAACTTTCACAGAAATACATTTTTAGATGCATAGATTTTTATGAGCATATTTTTTAAATACATAAAAAGTATAAATAAGTAACTTACTTCCTTGAAACAGTGGTCTGCTGGAAAAAAGATAAAAACCACAATTAGTACAATATTTCTAACAAGAATATATTTTATCTAAAACTGAACAATAAATGTTTTTAACTTACTCTTCTTGAGTACAGTTCAGCACCTCTACTTCTTCTCAGAAGCATGCTGCGATCATTAGATGCAGAAAGCTGAAAAAGCAATGTTACTCAATAAAATTTAATTCACCAGATATTAATTATTTAATATTCAAGACAATACATATTCATACAATTTTCTTCAGTTATATAACAATGGGTTTCTTAACTTGAATACATTTAGTTTAAATATCATATAACAAAAACTCTTGAAAGGTTTTTACATAAACTTCCATATTTATATTATAGCCAATTTTATTTATAACTTCTTGTAAGACAGTAATTTTCAATAAATCAAAACGATTGATAAAAATAACATGTTTCCTTTGAAAACTCCATGAACAAAAGAAAAAATTTAATTTTGTGACAAATAACAGATTTAATATTTCTTTTAAACTTTGATTTATTACTAATGGAGTATTTAATTTGATTGTTGAATTTATTCATTTATATATATTAAAAGAAAGCAAACTAGTTTAAATTGATTCAGATGTGCAGATCAATTTTACATAAAAATGCAGCAAAATTTTTAACAGTCAAATGTTTAACTTAAAAACAATTTTTACTTGAAAAAAATTGTTTTTGAAGCACCAACAAAAGTTCCTTTTTAGAAATAAAATATATCTTCCTTCTTATTCTAAATAAAAATTGTCCATCCTTGTTATCCAAAAAAATTTTAAAAAGTCATCTGTTTATTTCTAAAAACTTTAATTTTACTTTTGGAATTAAAAGGATGCTTATGTTTATTCAAAGTTTTAAAAAAACAATTTAACAGTTTTGTTTCTCAAGTTTAACTGAGAAAACAAAAATAGCATAGATGAATTCAGATAGCATTTTGTTAATTAACAACCAGTGAAAATACTGTTTTAAATGGGGAAAAAAACAATGTTTGATCAATGAATGTAAAATACTTTTGATTTGTAATCTTGATCATAATAAATGGTTCTTGTACAACAGCATCAGTAAAGTTAATTTTTATTAGATAGAAAAGAGAAAAGCTTTTTAAAAATATAGCAAGTTTTTGAAAGAATCAATTTTAGAAACTGATGATTTGCCCATTTCTCAGGATAAAACTTGAGAAAGAAAAAGAAAAAGAATGGATGAATGAGGGGAGGGGCATTTGATAATTAAATGTGGAAGCTAATGTTAAATTATATTCTTTTGACGGCTAAAAAGTCAGCTTTATATCATTTTTCTCAGATATCACTCTCCTTATGATTCTTTTTATTAGTAGACAGATAACTTTAAATTTTTATAGTTGAAAAAGTTAAAATTATTTTTAATAGAAATATTTGACTTTTAAAACACTGTCTTCTGAAAATAATTGTCTAAAGCTCATTTTGTAATATGCCAGGTGCAAATTGCCAGTAAAATCACTCTCCCAATCTAAATTGGTTTAAACTTTAACCCATGGAAATACCCCTATTTCAACATGTTTGGATTGGTATCAGCCCCTTTAAATAAGATCAGACACTTGTCTTTAACCACTGAGAGTATCATTTGCTGTAGAGCTTTAATCAACACAAGCATGACTGCCAGCAAAGTAGCTACTACTATGTTCATTAAAGTATCCGGTGGGTTTTTGTATCTTAAGACTAGAACTTCATATTTAAATGGTCAATAGCCAGTGGCTTTGCTCAGTTTTTGTTTTACACAGTTGTATAGCTATCACTCCTCATGAGTTGGTAAAGGTTATTACCGCAATTACTTGCAGATCACTTTTAGTAAGTTTACATAAAATTTTATGAGTGCAATAATATTTTTGATTTCTTCCTGTCACCATTGTGTGGTGAATATTCTAGCTTGCTCAGCAAGGTTTCCAGACATTTAATCAATTAAATGTATCTCAGATTTTCTAAGAAGCCAGGTTAGGAAACTCTAGAATTCATAAATCAGTAATGAATGATTAATGCCTGTTAGAATGCACACCAAGGTGATAAACAATTTTTATTACTTCGTATGTAATGATACTGATACAAGCAATGTTCCAACAATTTCATTAGCCATTGATGTTAATATTCAATATGCCATTGTTCAATGGCCATGGGTTTCATGATCTAAAAGTTTTAATTGCTTTTTTATCAGTATATGAGCTTTCCATATGTTTAATATTTTTTCATAAAAAAAAAATTGTACCTGGATAAACATTCATATTCTAAAAACAATTTCAAAAATTCATCAAAATACTTCAATAAATTAGAAAATTGATTCATTTGGAAAAAAATGGTGTGCAATGCTTAATCATGTTATATTTTCAATAATTTTTTTCATGCTTAACATCCAAATGTAACTTCAAAAATACTTAATCATTTTCTGGCTATTTAAATTTTGTGCTATCATGTTTTGCTCAAACGATTCACTGAGGATATAAAACATAACTGCAAACTCTTACAATCACCCAAGATTATAATGGGAATCAAACCCATAATTCTTAAACTGAAGATTAACACAATGATCATTTAACTAATTCAAAGGAAATAGGGCCTTACAAACATTGGCACCTCTCAACTTTTTGAAAATCTTTTCAAGAGTTAAAAGCAGGAGGAGTGCCACATTGAGTATTCTTCCACTGCACCAATGGTATCGGTGTTCTCACCAGGGAGGCTTATTGGCTCACAGCTTTAAAAGACAGGAACTAACTATTGTTGCCCACTTTTGAAGTAATTACCTCAGATTATTAAAATTTTCTGAAGGCTCCAAAATTTTTTAGCTCTATACCAACTGTTTCACTGAGCAAGTTATGCCAGAACACATCATAGAGTGCCTGGGGCTATCCAAGCAAGATTTATATGAGGATACTTTAATGGTACTAAATTTTTTTGTGTTTAACATCGTAATATTAAAAACAAAAAAATTTAGCAGATCCATAGATCTGGTCTAGCAATGCTGGCCAAAGGGGACATGCAACAACAACAAGAAAATGGTTTCTACACATGAAAATGATATCCAGAAAAGAAAATTGTCTTGCCTTACTATTTACAGATAAAGGATATTTGGTCCGCACTTGTGTGAAGAGTTTATTTATATCCTGGTATATTTAATGATACTCAAATTGTGTGACTACACTAATTTTCCCTGTAAATTATCATGATTTTAAGAATTCCTAGTATTTTAAGTGTGTTTAATAATATTTCAATTTATTATAATTATTTTTGGTGTTTTTAAAACAAAATTTGCTTAGTTTTCGATATTTGCCTGATAAACTGCTAGACAGTAAAAAAGGACTTTTTCTGATTTCAAAAAATTTCCTTTTAATATTATAAATAAGAGTCAATTAGAATATATTATTTATTATAGAAATTGTTTCCCAATTCTTAAATGTATACAATGATTTATTTTTAAGCTTTTATATTAGATCAAAGCTAGCTTTTGCAGAAAGTAATAAATGAGAAATATTAATTTATTATTTTAAAAAACAGGCGTTATAAGTCAAATGCAAATTTGATGAAAATTATAAAAGAAGGTGAAACATAACTATTATCTGCATAATACATATAATTAAACCTTAAAAATGGTATTAATTTTTTGTAAATAATTTCTTCATAAAAAAACTTATAATTCAGAAGAATCAACATACCAGCCCAGAAAGAGGGAGAAGATCTTGTTCCATAATATTTAAAATATTCTTCTCGCCTCTTCGAATCTTCCAGACCATCTGATCAAGGTATTTCTGCAGATCTTCACCACCAACAAAATCTGAGGAGAAATCAGCCCAAATGCTGATAAGTAATCGCATTTGTATGATGCTCCTTTTGCAGGGACGCTGTGAATATCCAGTATGTATGATCTATAAGATTAATAAATCCAACAAATTATTCTACCATTCTGCAACAAGGATATGTTACCATTGGAGAAGGAAACAAAAAATATTAAAAAAACATGATTATAAAGTAAATAATTCCTTATAATTATTTTTAAAAGGAAGTGTAAAACATTTAAACAGAATACAGTAAAAGCAAAGGAAATAATTTTTAATAAAATTAAAAGCCTTTTTAAAAAGAATATTAGAAACTAGTCTATTAGCAAATGGACTCAAGTATATGTTTGTACTCAAAAAATAAACAAATATGATGGTAAATTAAAAGAAAATCCAATTTAGAATAATAAAAAACATTGTAAGAGAGTGCAATACTATTCACTCTTGTTGTTAAAAAAAAATTTTACAAAAAAATCCTCAAATAATTAGTTTACAGTTATGTTAAGAAACTTAAAAGAAAAAAAAAAGGACATTTTATTAAATAGTTAAGGCACCTCTTTCAGTAAGTATGTAGCACTAAGTTTTCTCTTATCTTCTGTGTGACTATGAATGAGTTGGAGAAAGGGCAAGTTTTGAGAATTATAAGGAGCTCATTTCAGTTCTAAAATGACATTAAGTGAAATTGGTAAAATTGCAAGTTTTCAGCAGAACATATTTTACACATGTACAATGAAACTAAAATCATGAGGTTAAAAGAGCCAATAATATTTTTCCTCTAAAGAAATGATAACTGGGACATAAAAATCTAAAGGCATTACGATCCATGAATCTTGAAAGGAAAACAGCTCAAAACTAGGAAATACAAGATTCAAACATTTCGTCACTAAGCCTTATAGCAGTAACACTTCAATCAAATATATGGAAGTTTGTGTAGTAATCCAGCATATAATGCCTGTAAATATCATAATTCACATTAAAAATGTCTTTTCAAAATGTTTTCTCAGTAAAATTTGTTAAACGTTTGGCTGATATTGTAATCTGAAGAGAATCTGTATCATTATTCATTATCATACTGGACAATCATTAAAAGCTCCATTGCTGATGCACAAAAACCTAGTCTAGGTGAGCACATTTATATATACGTACAAGGAGAATGCAAGCTCCCAATTAGCTATCTAGTATATAGGCTTAGGAGTATCTGTAAAGATTTTTTTAAAACTTGTTTTCCTATCATCATTGTGATCACTAAACACAACTCTAACAAACTGCTGAGCTTAAATGTTGGACAGTTATTACTAAATATTAGTCTTAATGAATTGTTATTATTCTTGGTAGACCATGCATTTTTTGTGTGATAGCATCTCTTGTACATTGAAACTTATACTATATACATGAGGTCAAACACTGAGGCATATCCAGAATTCCAAATTCTTCAATTTGGGAAACTGAGATTTTAATATAACAATAATTATTCCTTTCAGAAAAAATGTCATTTTTGCAGTCATTTGTCCTTTAAGAATATTTAACTTGTTGTTTAGTATAATGATTGCATTGAACATGACTACTCTCCTTATACCAAGTAATAAGTTTCATAATCCTTCCGACAGACCTTTTGTACTTATCAACATCAAGTTTGATATTTTAGATATATACAATGTTTAACTTTCATATAACACATCTCTAAGAATAATAAATTATTTAATCAATAATTATTTGTATGCTTGAAAATCATGCATACATACATATACATTGCCAAAAAAGCTTGAAAACTGTCAATGTATACTGTCAAAATCATGAAATATAAAAATAGACGATAACAAATAATAAGAATATGGATACAAACAGACATTATATATTAAACAGTCATTGCCCCACAAATATATATTTTCGAAAGAAACAATGAAGAAAAGAATGCATACACAAAATTCTATATATTCATCTTACTTTATTCTAAACCATCATTATCTTGATAACACTGATTATTTTCTTTTCCCTTATAATTAAATATACAGCTTAATCTTTTAGATTGGTTGTATATGAACACCTTAAAATTTGAATTTATCTTTTTATAAATTATAAAATGATTTATACAAAATTATTGCAATTCTCAGTCCTTTAAATTTGTTTCTAATTGGATAAATATATTTTCATCTAATTTTGTTATATTTTGACATAAAGGAGCTAGTAATTATTGTAAATAAACTCCTGAGAAAGTGGTCTTACAAATTTATTTCATTAAATAACTGCCAAAGATTGCAAGGTTAAATTTAATTGTATCAAAATACAAGCACTCAAATTACTTTATATTATAAAAATAAATAAAATAATTATTATAATTTTATGTATATAATTCATAAACTTACTAATTATTGAGCAGCAGAATATTCTAATAATGTCTTGCAAATAAAATTTTGCTTATCTTAAATACTAGACTTAACAATATATAGATTCTTGTATTTGTGTATGTACAGTAATTTGAAAGCATTCATGTAGCTGAAAATTATTATTATAATCTCATTTATCACAATAATATTTGATTAAAAACATGAATTATAATCAAATGCGTAATTCTTCATGATGCAACTAAAATAATTTTATGTAAAACCTATGTCATATGCAACTATTTAATATCTACTACAATAAAGAAAACATTCTAATCAATAAGAAAATATTTCCTTGAAATAATAGATATTTCTTTACTAAATATTTTTTTTAGTATGTAACCATTATAATAATACTAATTCATATTAAAATTTAAATATAAATTTAGAAAATGCTAAAATTTATATCAAACGTTTAATAGAAAACTGATGCCAAATATTTTTAAAGGATATTTATCAAAGAATATTTAAATTAATTATACTGCCCTTTTGTATAATTATGTATTCATGCATTTACGTGTTCATAAATGTAAGTAGGTATTCATGTATTTACATAAGCATATTTGCATTCATATATGTGTGAATGCAGGCATTTAAATATACATGTATATAAACCATGCATGTCTTATATGTATGTATAACAATATATGTATGTCTTATATGTATGTATAACAAAATATGTATGTCTTATATGTATGTATAACAAAATATGTATGTCTTATATGTATGTATAACAAAATATGTATGTCTTATATGTATGTATAACAATAAGTATGAATGAATATATTCATAAACATTACTCACGGCTTCATACAACTGTTCTGTTTCTTCTGAACAGCATCCTGTAAAGAAAACTCTATTTAGTAAATAATGTCAAATATTACCATAAACAGAAAAGAATATCAATAGGAATGACTGAATACTTTAATAAAAAAATGTAGTCAAATAATGAATTGCTGTGCAATACTAGAAAATATAATACTTGTGAATCATTTAGAATTGAAAAGTGTGTTATCAGGAATTAAATATAGAAAAAGTTGTTCAAAAATTTATGAATTGCTCTTAGCAGTTACATTTTGCATTGTTGTGATTAATTTTTCATATGCATTATTTTCATATGCTATTTTATTATTTTTATGTATTAATATTTAATTAAAAATTCATAAATAAAAACTTCAATGCATTGCAGAAATCTGAAAATATTTTGTCTTAATACATACAAAATGTAACAAATACTTAAGGAAATAAAATACTTATGGAAATTCATTGCATTTAAAAAGCATTAAATGCAATGAATTTTCATAAATATTATATTGCAGCATTCAAGAATTTGACAAAAGTTTTATGTTTTTTAAAAAATTAAATACTTCGTAAGATATTTGTAAAAACCTAAAATTAGAAGTTTATAAATTAATTTGGAAGTTCTAGGCAAATTTTATTAAATTGTAATATAGAAGAACCATTATTTGAGAAAATATATCGACACAAAAAATTTAAACTTTTATAAAGCATTCAATAATTCCTAAATTGACATATCATAATGCCTATTGTGAACTCTACACACATAGCATACACAAATTATTCCAAATACATAGCAGTGTTTTGCTTATTTTTCATGTTTTTGTTTATTTTGCTTATTAACAGATATATAAAAGTAATTCCAATTTAAGCTAAATAACAAAGTATTTAAATTAGATGAGATTTTACTTTAATTCCTTGTTAATAGATCCTTTTAACAGGGAAAAGGATAAAAGTTTACAATTGGTACAGAATGCTTTTTCTTTTTTTTTCTTTTTTTTTTTTTTGTAACAATGAAAGCGATTTTAAGACTTTAAACAGATTACTCAAAAAATGAAACATATCAAAGGAGATGAAAATAAGAGAAAGATTATATATATATTGTTTTGGATGGAATAGAAAGAAATGTTAGCATAATCCAAAAAGTATTTTTAACGCAATAAAACATTTTTCATTTTAGATTAAAAACCTAGATTCTGAAATATCCAACTTCTTTCACTGAGATTATCATTTCTTTTTTTCTTTCATTTTATAATTTAAAATTTAATTGAAAGTTTCACTTAGTTGTTAGTCAATATTTTGTTTGCAAATACAACAAAATCACAGAATATTTAATGTTACACACTACTTCTATGCTGTGAAAAGTGATCCAAGTAAAGTTTAATAACAACACTGATGAAAGGGCACAAATGATTTAACAATTAGGTTATTCTAAAACTTTTGCTGCAATCAAAATCATGGTTCTTAGAAAAGAGCAGAGAAATACAAAATACTAAACAAAAATTGTAACTTCCATATAAATATGAAATTTTTAAAATAAAAATTTAACAAATATGAAGTTTTCTCTGAATACTACATTCTTGTTTGGACTAGATGGACAATATTAACCAGTGCTTGGCAATGTGGTACTATTTTAATTCCTGTGACAAACTGACAAATCATGAAAATCTCCCTCCCCCCCAAAAAAATGACAACCATAAGCACTCTAGTTTAACACTGTATTCCAGACGGCCTAACAATTTAAAGCATGAGTGTGTGTGGCTGAAAGCATTTAACAACTATAGTGTTCCCTTACCACTTCGTAATTCATGATTTGAATTTCAGTTCTTCAACGTTTTTTCTAAAACATTCATAAAAAAATAAAAATACAACCATAACATTTTTTTATGTTGATGCATGTGAAAAAAAGAGGAAGCTAACACCTGCAAAAATTTCTTCAATAATCTTCAATAAAAAAGCAATAAATGTGGTAATGCTCAATGTTTGTTTTTTCCAATGCAAGCAAAATATAAGATAAAACCATTTGATTTAATTAACTAAAGAAAAAATTGCCTTAAAAATATGGAATCATGAACACAATTCAAAATGGAAATTTTTTACTTCAAATTTGAATGAGAATACAAAATGAATTGCAAAATATAACTTGAAAGAAATTTTGTAAAGTGGTATCTTTGAGAATAATTTTAAAATATATGCTGCTATTCATAAAAAACTATAGAATCATAAAACTAAAGAGAAATTTACAAATATTTATTTATTATTCAATAATTATTATATAAAATTTGTTATTTTGCAATTATTAATGTTTGTAAAATAATTTTTATGAGAGGCTCATAAAATCTTATTGAGACATTTTAATTGATGATTGTGTTGTTGAAAAATATCAGTTTATGCCTAACATATTCAAAACAAACCATCAGCTTAAAACAAAAACATTTTATTCCCATTTTGAGCACATTTTTACAAATATTTCAAAACTAAGTAAAATTACATTTTCTTTTATTGAAATTGAGCATAAATTTATGCAGAATTGTTTTGCCTGATTGTATGTAATAAATTTTCTACTTAAAAAATTTTAATTTTAAATGATTTCATAAATTTGATTTTTCTAATTATTTGATTTAGTAATTTTATTTCATACTAAAATAACTCTTCATAATTGTTAGATACAAAAAAAATGACAAAATTATTAAATATGAGATTTATGTAAAAATTTAATAAAGAAATCTATAGCAACTATTTTTAACTTCACGTTTAAAAGTTTAAATATGAATGGGGGAAAGCACTAGTTAAACTATGTATTAATACATTTTATTCAAAGAGAAGACATGTATAATTATCAAATTTTATTACATGTATATTCCTTCAAATGATCATAACTAAAATAAATATATAATGCCATTTATAAAATTTCAACATGAAAAATTTTATTAATACTAATATACAAAGAAATTTTAATTTCATGTATATTCTCCTCAAGATAAAGTTTATTTTTTTTATTGTAAACAATCACAATTTATTTTATTGTGAACATTACAATAATGTATAGTAATGTTTACCATATTGTTTTGGAAATCATAGATAATTATCACATTTAAGACCCTTGCTGACTTGAAAGTGATAATTTTTTTTTCCCATATGATATCTGAATCTTACAAATATATTTTTTAATTACTTGTTGACAAAAATACTTTTTACTTTTTAAATTACCTAGAAAAATTATCTAATACATATCTTAGTAAACAGATACTTTGAATTAACTAAAAGTTAGCCATTATTGCTAAAAATTAGATCCTCATTCTCATACATTGAAAAGAAGAAAAAATTTCTTTATTTTGACTACCATCATTCAAACCAAACTATTTGTTACATCTTCGAGTCATATACAGGCTAAGAATAACGTAAAATCACAAATATTTTTAACCACATATTTTCATATTAACTCCCTTGAAATTTTCTCATTTTATACAAATATTTTGCATTTACAAAGTTAAATAATAATACTTACGCTCAACACGAAATGGTAAGGTAGGTAAAGTCATTTTTCTAACCATTTTGGAAGTCTATAAAATAAAAATATTAAATGAGCATAAAATATATCTTTGTAAGGAAGGGTTTCTACATAATATTCACTCAATATTTAACATATAGTTAATGAATTATATACTTAACACACAATTTCATTCAAATAACAACAAAAATCTACTACTAGTGCTACAGTATTTTGAGGAATCTAGAAATCTAGAATACAGTAGAACTCCAACTATCCAAATCAATATGTACAGTGCTTTAAATTAAAGTCATTGCTAGCTAAACTATTGGTCTGAACTGAACTATTAGCCAAACTAATATGAAAAAATGTGGTAAGCTATGTTTCACTGTGTTATCAGGCAGCCAAGTTGCGCATCTGCTAGATAGTGGAAACTTTCTTAATGTTACACTCTGGCTGATGTTCTATCTACTTCAAAGAAGTTTCAAAATCGCCAAATGATTTACTAGCTGATGATCCTGTGTCTGCTTGGACATTTAAGATCATCTTCTTGCTCAACATTTAAAAGTTTACGCAATCATTTGTAATTTGAAATCTTGAGACTGTCTCATATATGATACATTCTTCTATATCTTCAACATACAGGAGTTTTCAAAAGAAAGTTTTTGAATTTCCTAAGTGACAAATCTTTCTAATCTTCTCCTTTGTTTTACCTTAGCTTTTCTTGAGCTTTTTTCTTCCCATCATTTTCCTTCTCTTTTTCTGTCTAATTCTGAAGGCAAATTAGATAATGAGCAATTCGGATAGACAGAGTTCAAATTATTGAAGATCTACTGTACTTATAAATCATTTTGTATAGAACTGTACTATATAGAAGCTTACTTAATAAAAAATATAATATATAAATTTTACATAAGAGATATTTTATGTCATTTATACAAATGGTGGCATCTATGCCAGAAAATAAAAAGAAGACAAGTAAAAAATTTTGCAATTGTTATTTTCAAATGATATTTAAAAACTATTCTTGTTATCACAAAGGTTAATTTCAAAAACAATAAGGCAGCAATGAATTTATAGAAGACGTATGTTAATTAAATCAAAGCCATTACGAATTTGATTGGAATTTAGCCTTCTGGCAGTTAAATAAACAAAAACAAAAAAAAAAAAAAAAAAAATCATTGCCAAAACATTTTTAAAATGGAAACATCTATTTAGAAAGTTTTTATAATCAAATGTACTCCAATTCACTAGTGACATAAATGTATACATTTTTTTCAGCACACTTTTAATAATTTAAGAATTTGATGGCACACAAAAAAATAAACATTAAAATATCTATAATATACTGTGTAAAATAGTTTACGATAATAATTTTGAATGTAAAATAAAATACAATAAGTACTTTTATTACTTTACTCACAATTTAAAAAAAAAGCCTACTATATAGTAATTTTTATTATATATAGTTTTTTAAACTTGGTACCACACATAAAGAATTTCACAGAACACGAAAGTGACATGCCACAGTGATTGAGAATTCAATTTTAATTAATTTAAGATACTTTTTTTGGTGACCAGCCTCAAGGAATATTTTCATCTTTTAGCATTATAAGGGGCATCATAATCCTGAAAGTGGGTTTGTTTTTGTAATTTAAAAGCAGGTCTCCAGACATGACTTGATACCCGTAGATGTACCATTTTACTATGGAAATTGAAAAATCGTGAATTATTTTTCCATTCAATAATGGGAATTTCTCCTTGTGAATTTCCATTAGGGAGGGTAACTTCACAAATGGAAAATCAAAAAATGAATTTTCAAAAGAAATTTACTCTAAACTGTGTGATAAACTGTATTGAAAATATTTCTATCTTATTTATCTAATGATATATTTTCTCAGACTAGTCACCCTTGTTAGTAAACTTACAGTAAATCTGTTCCAGTAATTTGTTAATAATTAAATTGGTAAATTAAAATTGGTATATAACAAAACCAAAAATATCAGGAACAAAATAATTTAATCTATTTTAGGCCAAGCACAGAAATATTATAAAGTTTGGTATAATTTATCTTTTTCTTAAATATGTTTCAATTACATTAAAAAATACAATAAGTTTTGTGCATGAAAAACTATATTTTATTTAAAAAATAAAGTGTACAAAGGTGACCAAATGAATAAACAAATCATTTAATTTTACAATAGTATCATAGTCAAATATTCTATATTATTCATGGAAATTACCAAATTATTTTGCATGCAAATGAATTTGTAATTTGAAAAAAAAAAAAAATCTGTTGTTTGCACATTTTGTTTCCCTATGCGTTTTTTTTTTCCATTTAAATTTTGATAGGAGATTGCTAGACAAACTAAAAATGCAGTTTCCATGAATGTATATTAAAGATATCAATTAAAATAAAGCAAGCATAATTTGGACTAAAGAAATAATGATGAAAGTCACAATTTGCAATAAAACTCTGAAATCTTGAATAAAAAGCAATCTTTCTATTTTTACCTATTTTTCATGCATTTAACCAATGAGGAAGTAGCACACTATTAAATTTAAATACAAATATTTAAATTTATACCAGAAAAATAAATTAGTTAAATATGTCTCCCTGTAAATAAAAAATATTGAACTGGTGTTTTTTGTATTCTTAATTTGGAACTGTATCTCTTATAATTCAACAATGAAATCTATTAAAGTTTACCTTACCACAAATAAAAAGGAATATTTATTTTCATTTATTTGTATCAGAAAAAATGCAGCGCCAAAAAATCAAGTTTCAACTTAGTGAAATTTTGCAGTTAAAGTAGTTTCTTAAATAACTAAAGCCATTAAATAAATCAAAGTTATTTTCATAGTAAGATAATAGAATCAATGATTTAACACTGAAGATATTTGAAATTTATTTTCATATACTGATAATAAGATAAATTTTCCTAATTTAAATAATTTATTTCATCTACCTTTAATTTAAAAAAATTAAAATTAGGAGATCAATGAAAAATACAGTTAACAACCAAAAACACATAGAGTATAAAAATTTTTGTACATTATTAAATTTAAAAAATAGAAATTTCTTTCAAATCATATATTAATTCAAACAAAGTTATCAATTTATACATTTTTATATAAAAAATTATCTCAACTAGCCTAGTAATTTTAAATTTAGAGTACTGATTAAAAAAATTTCTGACAAAACTGATACAGTCAATATTCTTCATTTAAGAGGTTTTCACTAGCTTTAATTATCACCTATAATTAAAGGTATTCATTATAAAGATAAAACATTCTTACCTCATCATTTTATTTTGACAATTTTTTCTCAATCTTAGAGGTAAAAATTTTATTCATATTTTTAACAAGTATGTTTAATAACTACTTTCTATATAATTTTAAAACATTCTTCAGTTAAAGTGAGCGCTTATTTATATTATGAATTACTATAAAGCTATTGCATTACTCAGTGACATATGTTTCTTTTTTTTTTTAATAAATTTAAAATATTATGTACCTAATTTTCTTATGTTTATGCTGCAATTATCTCATACACAATTTCTTTTCATTCTTCTAGAAAGATTTTTCAAGCTAAACGTTTTTTTTTTATATAAATTGAAATATTTAAATAAGTATTTTAGAATAAGTACGCATAAAGTATATTTTGATATAAAAATTATCAAAAAATACTTTGTGTACACAAGCATACAGAAAAACATTGGTATTTTCAAAAGAAATTTTCAAATGTACAAAAAGAGAATTTTTAAATATATCGTCCTAATATGAAAGTAACAAGGCTACTAACAAATAATTATTTTCAAAAACTTTTTAATATTAACCAACATTAAGCATTTTAAAGTCATAAACAAATTGTTTTTAATTTCAAATGTAAACTATCCATGTCAATAGATATTTGTATTGGAGAAATGTTGTATTAAGTAAGTAGAAACACATAAGTTGTAGATAAAAAAAAACTTAGTGATAATAAGTTTATTAAAAGTCAAGATTTATTTAAACATAAAGGTATTTGAAAGTCCAAATTATTAAATCCAATGAAATTCATTCATTCTTAAAAAAATTTTTGCTTTAAATGAAAAAGTGAGAATGTCTCCTATTTCACAGTTAATTATTAAGTATTCAAGTTTAATTTCTTTATTTAATCTCGCTATTTTTAATACCTAATATTTTATATAAATGACACAAAGAGATATTATTGTTTAAAATTCAAAATATTATTATAACAGAAATTAAAAAATTATTAAACAAAAGAAATTAAAAATTAGCAAAAAATATTAAAAACATGCTAATCGAAGTTCATTTAAAATTATACAGCTACCGGCATTATAAAATAATAAATGTGAGTGCGAATTGTATTCTTATTGTTAGTGACTTTTAACATTTCTTATTTATCCTTGAATATTGCTCGCTAATTCTTTGTGTTTCCCCCTTGTCTTTAACATGCTCCCTTAGAGTAACCCTTCTCATAAGTTTGCGCTAACCCCATTTCCGCCATCCAACAAAAGTGAGATTTGGAGCGCTAAAAAAATGGCGGACAAGGCTATTTAGTTCTATCGGAATCCCGTCTAGTAGAATAAAAATGAATTGACAATAACAGCAAAATTATAATATTTTTATCGAACCTTAATATTAAACTAATGATATGGTAAAAAATAAAACCGGACGGTGGAAAACCACAATCCACACCAAATTAATCAATATTAAAAAATTTAGAAACAAGTAATCTATTCAGATAAGGTACATTTAACTTAAAGTAGTTTTGAAAGAATTTATGAAACTGATATTGTGCATCATTGCACTAATTTATTTACATAATTTAAAACAAAAGTAAATCAAAAAGATTTAAATTTTTGCTTTCATTTCCCAGAATATTTTCTCTAACAAAAAGAAAAATAGTTATTTACTTTGAACAGGATTTTAAATGCATGCTCAAATAAAGCAATTTTGCATTGTGAATTTTTTTTAAAAAAAATTATTAGATTTTTACATATTAAATTATTTATGCAACATAATTTAAATGTTATAGTCGGCATTATTACGGCTTTTATTTCACTGACATTTAAAAGCGCTTCGGCAATAAGATAACTTATTAAACACAATATTCACTCATATATTTATTCAACACAATATTCACTTATATAATTATTAAACACAATATTCACTTATATAATTATTAAACACAATATTCACTCATATAATTATTAAACACAATAGTCATTTTCTAAGGAGATCAATGATTTCTAATAACTGGATCTCAATAGAACAGGAAATTGCATAATATTCCTTGAGGCTATCTTCAAGGGAAAAAATTTTACGAATGTATTTCACACATATTTAACTCGACTATAAAGAATTCTTATACTAGAAATGATGAAAAACTGTGACTGTAGGAGCCAAATCTCACCAAACAGCTACAATCAAACAATAAAACAAGAAATGATAAAAACACAAATTTAAGTTAAGTGACACTGCTGATATATATTAAATAGCAATAATCAAATCCCTCTTCATATATATAATTTATTATGCACAGAAATCAATTTAATTTATTCCAGAAAATTATTCTTTATTAATTGATTTTATTGAACAATTGTTCATATAACCAGAATTACTAATTGAATTGATAAGTTTTCCTTACATTTCTACACTATCAGAGAAACATTTTAATTAATATATAAATTATTTATGTTTAAAAATATTGCTTTTAAACAAATTATAATATTTAGGTTACTTTAGAAACAAATTAAATAATTGATAAAAATAAAATATAATTGTGGAAGTCACTGAAAATAATTTAATAAACAATTAAAAATTTTTTCAAAAAATTTTGATCAATTTTTATAGATGGTCACATATTTATTTATAGGGAATTATAATACTTAAGAAAATATACTTAACACATTAACAATTTTTTGATAACTGCTAGCACATACATTTGTTTAAAAAAAATAATAGAAATAATATAAATATGTTTAAGATATAAATTTTAAATGACTTGAAATTTGAAAATAATTAAATTATCATAAATTAAGATTTTTATTGGAAAATATCGAATCTTTTATCAATATTTTAAAATTTCGATTTTTTCTTTCAAGCTCAACATTATTATGAATTGATGGTATTGTTCTTCAGAGACAACACAGTTTGATAATATATTCTAATACGAAAATAAGAATGAAATTTACTTACAAATCAAAAAGTAAAAGTTAACGAATGATACAAAAGTAGAGCACGGGGCATATAAGAAAAAAGAACCGGAAAAATCTCTCTCCAAGTCTTCCAAATGACACAAAACTATTGCAAAGAAGTATACGAGGACAAAGAGTGACAAAATCTCTCTTCGCCAAGTTGAGTTCGATTGTTTCGTCTTTACAACCAACCAATCACAGAAAGGGGGCAAAGGGAAGAATTCATCTTTGAAAAGGGATGGATGGGTGGTTGACCTTGACAACGGACATATCATCCAAGTCAATCATCTGCTACATCTACGATAATTGTTCACAAAATTAACCTTATGCATTATTTTATATATTTCAATTTATATCAAAATATTGATAGTTATTTTATTGTCAATACATAAAATTTAATAGAATTACCATTTTCTTAATTTTAACTGAAACTTACTACAGTTATTTGCTTTCTCATCCATTGGAAATTAAAAGAAATATATCATTTTTAATTTGTTTGAATGTTAAAAAAAAAATTAAGCTTTTTTGCAGAAACAGGAATAATTAATTTACATTTTCTTTTATATTTCGAAACAATATCTATATGCAGCCTCATTATCAAAATAAATTGTTTATTGTATTAAATATAAAAAAACAAACATAAAGTAAACTAAGTAAATTAATTAGAGAGTAGTTTGTCTTTTTGGTGTTACTCCTGGATTTACTTCGATAACTTGTAAATCAAATGCAATAAAATCATTCTAGTGTTTAAACATTTGCCCAACTTGACTAGTGGTCAGCGTGCCTGACTGTGGATGACTCAGGACCTCATCGGTCCTGAGTTCGAATCCCGGTTCGGACATGGATGTACTTTCTCTCTCTCTTTCTAATCCTATTTTTGTCCTTTCCGTGTATGAATGGTTGCCTACCCCATAAACGGGTACCTATGGCATGTGTGTACTGGGGAAGTCAAACACCACACCAAAAATATGGTTCAGTGGGAAAAGTGGAGCAGCGCACCCCCAAATGTATAAAATACTTTTATTTTGCTTTATTTGATGATGGCGAACGCAAACTACTATATTATTTACAAGTTTGCATTTAGTATCAAGTATGGTTACTTATGAGCAACTGCGAAATTACATGTACACGCTTATTTTTTAAATACTATATAAATAGCATTTCTCAAACAAGTTTTAGGAAATTTTGTTTATAAATTTTGTTTATTTCCCAAAAAAATCATGTAAATCTGATATTTGTTACATGATTTTTTTCATGGTTTAATAAAATCATTTATTTAAGAAAAAGGCTGGCGAATCAATCTAATTTTTGTTTATTTTCATATTCAATGAAAATATGTATTTTTTTCTTTCAACGGCGATCACTTGGGTGACTAACACGACCAGAAACTGCTTCTCATTGGTCGTTACCGAGCGCCAACCTGTGAACCAAGTCACGGAGGCGAGTAGCATTACCCGCGCCATACTACCACAAACCCGTTTATAGGGTGGGCCACATTCATACATCATCACAGAAGAGAGGACACAGAAAGATAGTTACATCCATGCCCGCACCGGAATTCGAACCCGGGACCCACTACTCAGGAGTCAAGAACGATAACCACTCAACCATCAGTCGGTGAGTATTAAAAATAGGAAAAAACAGTGTTTCACGATACCATTATAACGTTAATCTTGACAGTATTACATTGAATCAAATTCCGTGGTGTTATCAGTAATCGATCATTAAAAGCAAGCTGTTGTTAGAAAATGGGTGTTAATATTACTGATTCATTGTAAAAACTCAAAAGTATTTTACTAAGTTAAAATTGTGTATAAAAATTTATCTACGGTAGTATAAAAAATCCAGGTGACTTCCGAATGAATTAAGGCATGTTTGACACTGTTATGAAACAAACTATGACTCCAAATTTTGAAACAAAACATTTAATTAACAAAGAACTAAAGAATTTACAAAGGAATTATATATTTGGGTTCGCTAAAACTCTAGCGCCTCCATAGCGTACAAAAGTCAGTATCAATCCTAAAACAAAAACACAGCTTCTCCGCCTGCTCCTCGCACCAACCGTCTCCCTACTTACCCTCCCCCTCGAAGGCTCTGGAAATCGAAAGGGCTGAGTATGAGACATTACAACACATGACAAATTAAAGCCTTCATTCGTATTATTTATTTATTTCCAGACTGGAAAAATCAGAATTCACAACAGAATCGCCATTAATAGCAAAAATATTTATTGTTTGATACCTTTGAACGGACTTTCACTTCTGACTAATTCAACAACATTATCATTTATTTTAAATTATTTGTTTTTACATTTAGCCTTATGCCCAATTTTGTATAAATAGCTTCTATATATATAGATAGATATTCTGTATATAATAGATATTTAAAATAGCTTCTTAAATATATCATTCAGACCATCAATGTTAACCAAAATTATTTTTATTGTAAAAAATTTAAATCACAAAATGTAATTTTGATAATTTATGAGTATCTCATTCCTATACCATAAAACCAATTCTGACTCTAAAACTTGAAGACTTTAGTTAAGAAGTCTTCATCTGATTTCACTTAAGACAACTAAATTATGTCAAAGCATTATCAATGCAAAATGCATAGAAGCATCTCAAAACACTAATACAAACAAAAAAATAAAGAAATTTCTTTCAAAACACTTAAGTTCAAATAAAATTATCTAATTAGATTATTTTATTAAATTAAATTAGATTTATTTATTAAAATCAGGAATTTTCAACCAAGTAATATATGAATATATTATTTTATTAAAAATATTTTTCCCCAAAATACATACACTATGCGTTCTTCTTTCAAATTTTTCATTCATTCAAAATGTTATCAAGAATTACAGGTACTGAGATAAAAATATACTTTAACTGTTATATATTTCATAAATTTATTGAAAGAAATTTTCTCAATCGGTTATCATAGTAGCCAAAATATTCTTATTTTAATATACCAATAAAACTATTTTTAAGATATTGAGATATATTTTATTATTAAAATAAGAGCTAGATTTTATTAAAATAAATATTTATTTCTATTATTAATCAATTATTTCCTATGTTGAAAATTTCTTAACGCAAAAATTGAAATTAATTAATTTCAAAACACACATAAATTCAAATGAAATTATGCATATTTTATAAAATCAGAAATTTTCAGCCAACAATAAATATTATATTATTAAAAATAATTTTTTCCCCAAACTGATATGTTGTTATTCTTTCAAGTTTTACTCTGATTCAAATTATTAACAAGAACTACAAGTGTAGAGAAAAAAATATATTTTAACTGTTATATCGCCTAATTTCATTTAAAGAAATTTTCTCAATTGGTTACCATAATAGTGAAAATCTTATTTTTAAGAAATCTAATGAAACTGTTTTCTTATGTTATTGAAATATTATTTTTTGTACGAGTACTTCATTATTAAAATAAGGGCTAATTTTTAAATTGAAATCAAATTTTATTTCTTCTAAAAATCATTTTGGAGGTACTGTTCATGCAATGGCATTTTTTTCTTTCAATAAATTTATATCATTTGAAGGCTATCTAAATTTTTAAAATTTTACAATGTAGAATATGAAATATGTACCATTTCTTTATTAATTTCTTGAACGAATTTTTCAAGTTTATTGGTTTGCTTTTATATAAATTTAATTAAATAATTAAGAAATATATTCTCTGTATATTTAAGCATATAAAAAAACATTTTAAAAATAGAAATATTTTTCATAGATTTTTAACTACTAATATTTGAAATAAGAATTTTTTCAATATATAGGGCTATAATGTAAAATAAACAAAATTACGAAGAAAATAAAAATTATTCTATCGAATAAAAACATTTAAATATTAAATAAATTAATTTTAAATGAATTGTTTTAACTAATAATTAATTTAATGTCTAATTTTCAAACCTATGCAAACGCATGTTAGTAAATACTTATACCTGCAAAAATATGAAATAGATATTGAAATCGAAAGAATACTTAGTAGACAGAAAATACAACTTACGGCAATAAAATTTTAAATGTCAAAATTCCAGATTTTCAACAGTTTATTTTTTTGCTTCCGATGAAGCGATGTTTTAGAAGAAACGAAATACTAACCGTGTGAACAATAAAAAAGAAGGAAAGTTTATGTGTTTTCCTAGAATTTGGAGGTAATTAGTTCCCGATCCCCTCCATTTCTATTCCAGGAAGACAATTCCCTACGCGGAATACTGTAGTGCTATTTTATGAAAAATTTCCCCCTTTTCTTAGACGGTCAGTCTGGGGTCGGACACAATATTTTGGACAAAGGGAACCGCTAATGTGAAACACGTTTCAGCAGGAATTTTCTCACGAGTGTAACGGGACCCTAGACTGAATGGCTACAATAAAGCCTGCGATCAAAATTATAAGGGTTTTAATTTTATTTTTGGATAATGAATAACTCTATTTCACTAATATCTCAATCACAGATGAAATTGATCTTTGTATATCGTTTCTTGATAACTTACGTAAAATTTGATTTTTTTTTTTTTTTTTTTTTTTTGTTACTATTAACAAATTTAAATTCTTACAAGTTTACATTAATAAAATTTCAGTTATATGAAATTTTCTTTATTGCGATTACTTTTTTTTTAGGTTATTGTAGCCAAAATACGATTAAATTTTCGATATTTTTAATCATAAATAGAAATTTAAAAAATATTACCGAAATACTGCTTGTTAAATAAAATGATTTAATCTCATATGAGGAATTGAAAATAGCGCGTCAAATAATATTTCAAAACACGAAAATTTCGACAAAAAGTTTTCCGTTTTGAATTTTTGAGTGATTATGGCATCCAAAGGGATCCAGTAGAAATAATATTTATTTTTTTTATTATTTTGAATAAAACAAACTTGTTTTCTTTGTTAATATTATTATCACTTTTTAGTACATAACTTGACTTAGACAACCTGTAAAACAATTAGGACTCATAGAGAACACTGTGAATCTTGATGTATTCACAAAATTAAATAATTGTCTTTCATGAGCTTACTCTTTTGTAATTTCCCTGAGTCAATAGATTCAAAAATTACCATATAACATTAACATAAATAATTTGGTATAAATAACTATATACTAAAATGAAAACCTCTCATAGGCATAAAAACAGAACTGTCCAATCTAATATTCCAGAAATTAAATATAAAAAAAAATTAAGATATATTTTCGTTATTTGCACATTAGCAAGATTTGTAGTACAAAACAATATTATCGCAAACTTTGAACAAAATAGAAACTTAAAAAGGAAAGGATTAAAAGAATGAAAACTGATAATCGAACTAATTAAGAAATGAAAATCGAAAGCATGGTCAAAAGAATACAATTTTTAAAATGAACTAAGCAATGCAAAATTGCTAATAATAAGGAAATATAAGAGTTCAGTTTGCAGCAATTCCCCCATTGTTCATCAACAGCCTCAGCTTTTCATCAATTTTTTTTGACACAATATTTATAGATCATATTATAATATTAAAAATTTATTTAAATTAAAATTTAAAAAAAATAATAATTTAGTTCTTCGCATAAAATTGATGTCATAATGAAACTAAGATTGAAATTTTCTGAAAAATTGTTTTTATCTTTGAAATAATTTGGCGCTCCTCTGCGAAGTGCGCCCCAGGCATGATAGCCCCTCTTGTCCCCCCCCCTCCTCGCTACGTCTCTTTTCTTAGCCCATGAACCGGTTTTATAAGAAAGAGTAATAAATAAAGTAAGTTGAAATATTTTCTTGAACGAGAGAAAAAGAAATATTGCATTAAGAAAAATCTCCTACGCATGCATTCCGATAACTATGCAAGGAGGAAGAAGTGGAACATCTATTTCCACTTGCTCAACAATACCTGAAATCGAACTCGCAACCTTCCATTCCAAAGAGCGGGTCGCAATGCTCATATTTTCCATATCATTTTGAAACCACGTAGAGGACAGCGTAAGGCTGTTGTAGGGTATTTTAAGGACGGCCGACTGAATTGCATTCATAGAGGACGGCTGAATTCACTTGTCCCAAAGATAATTTCCGAGCATTCACCTGGAAGATGTGCTTGCAGAAAAGCGATGTCTACCATTTCCCAGCAGCAGTTGAGATCGATCAGGGGACTTTTCTGTCCGGAGGGAACTGTTTGACCACTGGCCAACGGTCGGCCAAGCACTAATTATTGAAATTGTTTGAATTTGCTTATGTTTCCCGAAAGCTACACATTGACAGCATGGTAGCAATCTAAATTAAATCCTGAGATTGTCTAGTTGATGGATGAATACCGATAAATGGGCCAGACAAGTTAATTGTACGTTCATTCTCATATATTTTCATGCAATAAGGACAGAAACGTTATCTGCTTTTGATTGATTCAGATTCGAATTCTGTTAGGTATCATTCACAAGCGATATGCCATTAATAATTAAATTTCACTTAAGGGCTATTGCTACCCATGAATGAAATTTACCTTCTGATTACTGTTACAACAGATATATGTAATTTATGCATCTTTACTACAGTACAATGCTATAATTACACATCGTGTAATTACATCACATTCTCACACCTTATTTAAAAAAACATTGATGAGTTATTAAAATAAAAAAATTAAAGGAAAAGAAAATTATATGAAATTTTTTAATATAAGTTAATTAATTAATAATATTACCAAATCTCTTCAGTTTGAATCTAAAACAGCTCTTTTTCTGCTTTGGCAGACTACTTAGGCATTGCACAAAATAGTAATGATGTAGGTTTGATTTGTTTGTCGCTCAAAACAACAGATAATTAGACCAGAAACTCTGACTTAAAGCTGATTCCGAGCCACTTCAAGCATCCCTAATTTATGTGGGATACGAACCATTGAACAAAAGGCCAGAACGCTAAATATTCATCTGCCACCTTGTTTAAGCACATTTTGTTTCTTTGTCACTCAATGATCATTTTATTGACTTGAAAGCTAATTACACTTGGTCCTAACGTTTAAGATAGAATTCTAATCCCTATACTTATTCAAATCCAATCCGGGATTCGAACCCACGAACTGTTGAAACAAACGTCCAGAGTGATAATTATGTGGCTGCCAGTTTGTCTGGCAGGACTGGAGAGGGACGAAGAAAAGCTTACATTACAAAAACTGAGCCACAAACACTTTTATTTTTTGACTCCTTTACTGATATTTGTTATCGATTCTAAAACTTCTATAAAATTTGGAGGTTAAAAAGAGGTTTAAAAAAATTCCAACCACAAAATATGATCTTCAGTTCAAAAATGATGAATATTCTTCAAAATACTATGAACTCTAAGTTAGTTGAGGTTACGGTTTTTAAGTCTCCAAACCAATCGAGTGATTGGTTTTGAGACTTAATATCGTAGAAATGAACGAAAATAAAATCCCATCGCAATGTACTCTTCGCACAATGCATGATCTCAAAATGCTGAGTGTCGTCTCCGAATAGAGTCTTATTATTCTGGTTGAAACGAATTAAATTTACAATGCGGAATATTCATTACAGGAAAATTTATACAACACTGTCAAAAATCATCACACGATTTTTGTTTGTCCCTCGAATTTTTAGTGGGTTTAAATTGAGAATCGCTGCTCGGAAGTGTATAACAATGTCCATCCATGGCAACTGCAAAATAAAAACTGTTTCATTTCCAGATTTTGACTATAGCATTTGTAATTAATTTAAATGGTAATAAACGCTGAATGATTCCTCAGTAAAGTTGTTTATGACAAAATATAATTAATTTAAATAATATAACATTCCTTTTCGGATTCTCTTTGCTTCAAGATAGAGAGCTTCATGTAGTTTTCTTCTTCTTTAAAAGTTATCTCATCTAGAATAACAGAAAACAATATATATCTATATATATAACCAAATTACAAACAATTTAGTATCATCTACATTAATTATGTATAATTTTATTACATTAATAATTATAGATCTCTTTCTATATATATAATAAATAAAAATGTTTTGAAGTTTTGTTTATTTATTTTTTGTATAATATTTAAGCAAACGATATGAGACAAAATTAGATATTGACACACTCTATTGCTAATTTCTTTCCCCTTTTCAAAAGTTCCAAGCATGCGAAAAAGTTTCTACAAATAATTACTTAAAGGATTTAAAAATGAAAGCATGAATGTATCTTTTCTTATAATGAAAGGTGTTACCTTATCTAACAACGTTGCGTACAATTTTTCATTCATCTTCATTTAATTCAAGGAATCTTTATCTTCCGACTGTATTTTTGTAATTAAATTTTGATGGGAAAGAGTTTCACGCTGGAGCAGCCAATTTTTTCCCCATTTCTTCTTCTTCTTTTTTTTTTTTTTTTTTTTATTGTTTGTTTTCTTTTCCCCATTATCACAGCCTATAATACTTCTGTGCTTAATTTACTCATGTTCCTGAACTTGCTACGATAATATTTAACGGCAGAAATTACAGAGCACAACAAATGAGTACAACAATAAATACTAAAAAGACATATAAATACGTCAAGTCATAAAAGTGACTGAACAACTCCTTTAAATAATTGAAATTTTTGGCGATTTTCGATTTCCATTTACAAGGCACACATTTTAAGCCAAAAGTAATAAATATTGAAAAATGGCACCCTTAAAAATGTGTGCTTAATTACTTTTTACCCCCTTTAACAGATCCAAGCAGAAAAATCCTATTATGTGTGGCGGGCTTTAGCCAAAAGAAAGAACTGACACACTTCCGGCGCTTAATTGCTTTAAGGCATGCTTAAAATCTACGTCCTCCTTCGGGGGGAATTGTTGACAATGTTATCGTTGGGTCGTTTCATCCCTTATTTTTACGAAGACAGCTCTCGACTCCAATCCCTTCCCTAGGCTTCCCTAAATTCTGTTGATTTTTCAAAAAAAAAAAAAAAAAGAAAAGAAAAGAAAAGAAAAAGAAAGATAGTTTTCTTTAGGATCTCTACTCCTGCAAAGAGAAGCGCCGCGGCACCGATCGCAGAACCTACTAGTGGAACTTCAGTTTTCAAACAAAGATATAAATTATTGCCCACCTACAGCAATCTTCCCTCTTCCGACTTCCTGTGTGTAATTGCCTTACTGCACAACTTGGAGCAATCTTTTTATGGAGGAGGGACAGTCTTGATTACGAGCTGTCCATCTGTTGCTTACTCTGGTGTCGGAATTACAATATTATATATCTTGTTGAAATGTTAGGAATGAGCTGAAAAAAGAGAGATCAAGACTGTTTTCCGATGAAACCTCAGCATCGGGAAGTTGAGTCATAGCTGAGAATAAATATCTTTGTTCTCTGTGGGCCCTTTTAGCGAAAAAATAAATAAATAAAAAATGCGAACCGTCCTTGACGAGTTCACTCTTGTGGGTTTTGACTGCTGTTTGGAAAGTTTTTGTGATATCGAAAAGGAGGAATGCTTGGCGGTTGAGCGAAGCACTTGCTAGGCCCAATGGTGAATAAGACGAAATCTTATACATGCTTGAAGTATTTTTAAGCTTCTTAAGGATTGCACGTGTTCAAATGAAATTTCTCAATCACTTCCATAAATAAATAGACCACGTGAAAGCAGTGTTAGCAAATAAAAAGAAATTTTCCAAGTCATCAGACTACCTAATTCAATAAAACTCATTCTAGTGTCAAATTAAATCTACGTGAAGTTTATCCATGACTTTGCCTTCATTGCAACACGGTAATGGAAATTTTAATATATTAAATAAATTCGTGAATTAAATTCAATATTTTAAATACATTTATGCCTTCTTTATGAACTTAAGTTTAATATAAGTACTTAAGCTTATATATATATATTATTCCTATATTTTACTTTAAATCATTTCTTAATAAAAGAGATTCATCTAAAATAAGAAAAATAGTTAATGTGCATTTAGTAAATCAAAATTTTAATAAGCAAAATTAAATAGTAATTTGAAAGAATAAATTCTTTTTAATGTGTTTTAAACTAATTTTTTATCTTTTATTCTTTTTTGATTTTTCTTAGAAATGCAGTAACGTAACAACAAATAAAACGCAATGCATCATTGGCATACTTTATTTTATTATGCATGCTGAATTAATTTTACCATCCCTTAACGTAATTATGCATAAATTTGATAAATGCAAAATAAACAGCGGAGGCATTTTAATTTAAAAATCATAAATTGGATTTCGGATATTTACGTATCGGAAGATTGGTGAACTAGAAAATTCCTATGATGTTTTCATGATTGATTTCTATCTCATCAGATGGACAGCAGAATGATAAGTGTTATGCCAACAACCCCTAAAGATAAGGACTGCGCACCGCTATGATGAGTCATCCACATGAGGCCGGTTGTTTTGTCTCCTTTATGGCGATCTAAATAACTCACTTTTTACTATGCATTAGGACAACTGTTCAATTAATTGAATCACGCCACAGGGAATTATATAACTGTCTGATAAATATATGCTTGATAATTGCTTGGAAAATTTTAACATTTGCGTTATATGAACTCAGCTAAATTATTGTAATAAAGAAAATAAAAATTTAACAGAATTTTTTCCAAAATCATTCCTTTATTTAAATGATTCAATTTTTAAAAAATGTTTCAGTTTATTATAATAGTATACGTATAAATTGAACAAAACAAAATACTTAATTTGCCAAATTAAGTGATTATAGAAAATAAGAAATATAAATAAAATATTACTTTAACGAGTGAATTTGTAATTCTTAGTTAAAAAGGTTTTTAATAGTTATATTATAATGTTATGCATTTTGTTTCATTTGTTTTTTCTAAATTTCCAGTTTTGTAATTTTTTAATTTATCAACCATTATTTGTTGCTTGATATGATTTTTAAGTAACTTGTAGGAAAAATTTATGAAATTATTAGGATCATATTTGTAAAATATATTCCTGCTACATTTTTCTCCTAATTCAAAATAAATTTATTATGATTTCACATAACACAATGATTGTACATTTTAAAGTTTTTCACAATGATCATTTAATTAATTTAATTTGTGTGATTTAATCTGATAATATCAACATTACTTATTGTATTAGTATTGAATATATAGGCATATATTTAATCATTAAAAATTTAATTAAATTTGTGGCCAAATAAAAACATTTATATTTTTTATTATATAAATAACTGGAGTAAATGAAACATTTGCTTTTATTGCATTATTAATTTTTTTTATTAAATATCATATAAAAATAGCAAAATTTATAACTTGTTCAGATAATAAAAATAGAATAAAGACAACAACAGTACGCTTAAAATAACTTTATTAAATACTTTAATTCCACATTAAAATATATCATAAATTAGTATCAAAATATAATTAATTTGCTTTGAAAGAATAATTTCTTGAAATAAGCAAAATGTAAATAACGATTTAAGTTTAGGAACATCAATTTAATAGTTATATTTACCTACAGAAAACTCTTCTCTGAAATTTACATTATTTTCCTAATGTTTGTAATTTTATTTTTTAATTTTGAATTAAGGAGTTTTTTATTTATTAAATCATCATTAAATTTTTACAATAATATTTGAGTAAAATATCAGTAGAAGTTAAGGCAATATTTTTTACTAAATCATCGCTGTCATGTTTGCAGTATTCTGAAGTTAAATTACAGCTAATCGATGATTTTTAATGTTACATTGCTTGCGATAAATCTGATTGCCACACTTCAAAAAATCGGTTTCATATTCAGAAGAAAATAGTTTATAAATATCAGTATAATTTACTAGTGATAAACGAAGATTGAGAGGCGCTATCCAATATAGCTCTACACTTCTTAAATTCTCCGTGATAAATCTCTCACATAAATAAAAGCAGTACTAAGAAGAACATGAGCATTTTTTATTCGTGGAATAAAATTCGGAGTCATTCCCTCCTGCTTCAATACGCCAGATGAAGAGTCTTCACTTTTGAGTGGCGCCTGATGGGGAGATGAAATGGGGAAATCAGTTTCGAAACTATCCGAATTATTTATGTTCGGGGTTGGGCGATGTTGTTTTGAGAAAGGCTGCATTTCAGATCTACGTGAAAGAGAGAGAGAGAGAGCGATGTTTTCGGTGACATTCAACACATCTGGATTTAGACGAGCATTCATTTAATTTGTGGGATGAATTCAGACAGTTTAAACACAAGTTTTTGGATTTACAAAAATCAAATCGTTCAAGTACTTTCATATTTAGAAACAATTGGCATTTATACAATGAATGATTTGAATCACAAAGAATGCAATATTGTGAAGAAGATTTAATCAAAAATGTTTTAGGTTTGTAAGATGGAAATGAGTTTTTTCCATTATTGTTAACAGGGTTTGAAAACTTGGGTTTTGAACCAAAACAAGCAGCTTTTAAGTTCTTTAATATTTGATATCGTTTTTTTAAGAAATTGATGAAAGCATCCTAAGTTGGCACTTCATGGGTATCAACAGTTAATTGAAATTGTCTATGAGTTCCTTTATCGAATTTAGCACAAATTAAATTTATTAACAAAATGTCAACAAATTTATTGCGTTCAAATTCTAGTGCTTTCAAAGGTCGGATGTTTTTCTGCAAATTATCAATAAGCATATGAAGCTCAAAAGGGTGTTCTTTGGTTAATGGTTTACAATTAATTTTATTTTGAACATGACTTTCAACAATTAGTTTAGTATTCTCATAACGAAGCGTGAGTGCTTTAAACAACGATTGATAATTATTATTTCGTGACTGCACATGTTTTGCAGCACCTTTAAGGGAAGCATACAAATATTAAAATTTCTGAGAATCTGATAATGTTGGATTATTTTCTATTAAATTTTGAAACTGTTCCTTAAAGAAACTCCAATTATTTAATTGGCCATCAAATTGTGGTAAAGGAATTTCAGGTAATCGAATATTTTTTTCAACACAATAACTTTTGTTTTTAAGTTCAATCGATTTGTAAAGAAAAAGTTTAGCACTGACCTGAAATTCTTGAATCTCATCGTCAATTTTGTCCAGAATTTTTCAGCTTCTTTAAACACCTCATCATTTTCTATTTCGAAGTATTCTTGTTTTATTATTTCAAATTTGGTTTTAATATCATCCAATGAATCTAAAACTGCTCGAAGTTCAGTTTCTTCCAAACCTTTTAATGTTTTCGACGAAAGTTTAACTAATTTGGTTTGAATATTACCGCGTTTTCGATTTAATAACTTAATGGATAACATAATTCCTGTTTGGTTCTCCGGCTCCTGTAATATAATATCATCTAAGGTATGAATATCATCTACAATCATAGGAAATTAAAAATTATTTAGGTTATTAATTTAAAAACCTTTAATTGAACTTACCAAATTCAAATTTTTAACAACTGTTACCGATGATTCAAGAACAGGAACTTTTGAAAGACTTAACACTAAAAACATAATTATATCCTTATTGGTAACAACAGTTCATGATCATGGAATTTTAAACTCACTTTAAACAGTTCTTGAGTTCACTTAAATCTATGAAGCAAAATTTATCCCTGTAGTTTTTTTCACATTTTATGCTTCTAACGCACAAGCCAAGTTCTGATTTTCAATTCTTATCTCCTCTCGATGATTCTTGTTGTCGTTATGTATTTCGGGTAGTTCGATTGTTGAGAGAATGGCATCTAATTTCAATCGTGGGTGTCGTAAGGGAGCGCTCAGTTTTTCACCAGTTTTCTCTACATATAGCTCTGAACATCTCAGGATATCACTCTCTGCAAAGTGATGCTTGCAAACATGAAAAAAAAAAGAAAAAACACTATTAAGATAAATGTAAACTATATATATTTAGTTGAATTCTCTAAGACACTTTTAAAAGTTGTTTTGATTACATCATATATTTCATTCTGATAAAGTTCAAACAATATTTATAATCATAATTTTAACTGGTAAAAAAATGTTTAATTAAAATTATCTAATAGCTAGAACTTGTGGTTTATTTTACAATTTAAATTGTGTATATCATGTAATTAAAATTATATCTAATTCATTTTTCCACTTTATATTATAGATTAACATAATGAGAACGTAAATAATAATTATTTCCTCAAGTATATTGAATAATTACTGATAGCACTATTATTTTATTTCCCAATATGAAAAATGTGAAATAAAAAATTCTCAAATATTTCATTTCTAAATTAATTATAAATTTATAATATAATTATTCAGATGTAACAAAAATGTCTTAATAAATACAGAAAAACTTAATATACCAATAATCATATATGATTTAAAATAATTAATTTGATTAATTAAATAGGGAATATTTTTAGTAAATGTCAAAGCTATTGAAAGTTTTACCAATTAGAGCCAAATTAACTACAGAATGAGAATTATTTTTTAAGATGAAAAACATAAAATTATGGTTGATGGAAATAACATTAACTTTAATATTTCTTATCCATGCCACAAGCATGCGTTTTAAATTTTAAAAAAATGTATTCCACTAACGATTTAATTATTATTTGAAATAAATAAAATAAGACTTACCCTAAAATTTTTCGTTACTTTTAGATTTTCTTGTGGAATAACAACCAGCCACTTCTTTAGCATTCTTCATACCTTTGGTTCTCCATCGTAATTCGATCGACAGTTGACAATTGAACACTTGAATGGCATTTTTATAAAATTTCTTGAAATAATAAAATACATTTAATAATTATTTTATGACATACATATATACATAACTGTGCGTATTCCCCTCCCACACACACAGTTATGTATATATGTCTGTCAGATGATTAAAAAGATCTCATGCTATTGTCACTCTATTCTCGCTTTTTACATTTGAAAGTTCTTTTATGTGAAATCTATGGTTTATTTCAATTCCGAGTGATTAAAAAAAATTATGCTGGATATTTGAATCGAACATACATCGTGTTGAACAGAAGTTCATAGTGTTGACTATTTAACTGCTCGTTCGATAAATAAATTCAAAATAAAATAGCTGCAGTTAACAAATTTTCTTAAAATATATCCCAAATAAATGCTTGAATTGAATTTTTTTTACTATAATTTTTTTCTGATTATGAAAAATGAGATTAGACTTCATTTATTTCTAAAACCAATCGAGGAAATTTATGAATTCTACATTTACTACTTTAGAACAAAAATTTCATTTAAAAATAAAATTCCTATGAAACATTAATAATTTGTCACGTATTAGAAAGAGACAATTATTTAAGATGGAATTATAGCTTGTTAATTTTATTATCTATGTAAAATCTCTCTCTCTCTCTCTCTCTCTTATTTATTAACATTTTACATGCTGATATATTTTGGCTGCAATAAAAATAATAATTCAATAAAAATGATAATGTACAGCGTTTTTTAATCCTTTAACAATCTGGGGTTCTGGGTAGAATTTTGTTTAAAATTGCCGGTGGTGGCAAACATGCGTCGTGTCTTCTTGATGATTGATTTACAGTAAGAATGTCAATCAGCATATGTCACCCGAAGAAACCAATAAATGTTGGCTTTTTTTTCTTCTGAATGCTCTGCTCAGAAAATTTCATTTTTTTTTTGTTGCAATTTTTTTTTTCTTACCACACTCAATAAGAAATTATTTTTCAAAATTGTTGCGCTAAAAAAATTTAACGAGTTTCTAAATAATATTAATACATAAATGCTTAAAAAATCTAAAAAATGTATGAGAGGAATTGTTGGTTTGCGATTTGGTCCCCTAAAGATATTAAAATTGGGAAGATTTTTAAAGACGATGTCTTTTGAGAGACACAAATGAAAACTAAGTTAAATGATTTTTATTTTGACTGTCTTTTGCCAGGAATAATTAATCCATGTTATCCCAGATCAATAGACATAAAAAATTCCGAATTAAATAATTGAGGAGCAAGCAAGCAAAATAAAGCTTAAAATTCGAAAAATTAAAGGTTTATATATATATATGTATGTGTGTGTGTGTGTGTCTATGATTGTTTGTATAAAGAGTTTGGATATATTTAGTTTATATCCTTTTAGTTATGAAATAAATTTCTTAAACATTTCTATGCTTTATTCACTTAATTTTTAATTACTGATTTATTTCAGACAAGATATTAACTGAATTTCACATATGTTCATAAAATTAATTTTATTTGTAGATTTATTTTTTTTAAAATTCTGGCTGATTGTAAATGATGCATAAAATCATGTTTTGCTAGCATTATTATAAGTTCTATTTGCATTTAATTACTTATTGAAAAGTGAACATTATTTACATTTCTCATAGTTTTGCTAAGCTTATTATTTATTTTAGTCTAACTTATTCATGTGTTTTTATAATGTATTTTTAGTGACATTCTAATTTTGATTTTATAAAGCAAGGAAAAAAATAAATAAAACTCGAAGATTTTTAAAATCATAAGATTTAAAACGTATGTTGCAGTACAAATTAAATCCGAACACATTCACTTTTTAATTGACGTGTACTTCAAATTATAACTTAGTAAATTTCATAGATATTGAAGAATGAAGTTAGAATGTGAGTGTAGGGACTTATATATACACTCTTAAAAAATCGGGTGGTTTTTTACCACTCGATGAGCGACTGATATTTTGTACTCCATAAAGTTTCAAAATTAATCATTTTATACTTAATTGGGTAGAGAAGTTTTCTTTCAAACACTCCATCCTGAGTTCAAAGCAATTTTCACTCTTTTTTTGACGTGTTTTTGCAAATGTGATGTGCTCTGATTGGTTTTAATCATCACGTGGCTCTATGCTTTTGGCTTAGTTTCGCGAAAAATGGAAGAATTCAAAACTTCTCTCATTTTGTAATAGCGATCTATTTGAATTGAAATATATATATATGTAATTGGACTTGTAGGAGCGCAGAAACATTACGGTAAGTCTTTATTTCTTATAATTAATTGAATGACTAAATCGAATCTTCATATTTATGATTTTTCACCATTATACAAACTTTTGTATTCGAAAGTGAAAATGAATGAATTCTTTTGAATTCATATTCATGTAATATTTAAAATATTTGAAATTTCTGATTAATTGAAAATGTTTAAAAATATAAAAATGTGTTTGGAAATTTTATTTTTTATTTCAAATACTTTTTTCTGCCACATTTTAATTATTATAAAGTAATAGTAAATTATATAATGAATGCATTTTTAGATTCTTTTACTTTCGAAATTGCGTGAATACAGTGTCTCTCAAAAGTGATGGGACACTTGTGTTTTACAAAAGGAAACTGTAAAAAAAGAAATAAAAAATACATTGACAAATTTTTTGTGGGTGTGTTTCATACTTAAATTTAGTAACAATTATTACATATCATACATTTTGTCAAAATAATATAATATTAGTTAAATAAAAATACAATTGTTTAGAAGGGAGAAATAAAAAGCTGACATAAGTGATGGGACACTTACTTTTCCATCAAATATTTTTTATAATATTTGATAGAAAGTATATATATATATATATGTAATAATTGTTACTAAATTTAAGTATGAAACACACCTGCAAAAAATTTGTACGTGTATTTTTAATTTATTTTATTACAGTTTCCTTTTGTAAAGAGCACGAGAGTAGTGTAAAAAGGAGAGTTCACCTGCACGCGGATTGCGGATTGCGGAGTGCGGAGCTAATCTTATCAGCAGTAGCGGTGATGTCATAGGCTTGTAGTCTTATACGAGGGTTCAGAGTGACGTCATTAAATAGTGGTGTCATCTATTGACGAATTTTCAAACCTTAATTTTTATACTAGTGCTGCCCTCTATGGGATTAATTTGGAATTGCATATTTTTATTTTAAAAATAGAAATTTGTCATCAGCGGGGATAGAACCGAGAACCTCAGCAGTGGTAGTGTGTTATCTTACCAACTGAGCTATTCGGACTTCGTTGATGGAGTGGTTTTTATGGTTTATCATTATAGGAAATGATTTGGACTTCGTAGTGATTTCAACAGAATATTTTTGTTTAAGGATTATAATATATTTTAAAGTGTATAATATTATGAAAATTTAATAAGTTGTAGAATTTAATTTCAAATCGAATATATTTTTCAGAATTTACACCTAGAGTTTTATTTTAAAAGGAAATGTGTTTTTTATACAATATTGAGAATTTTAGAATATTAAATAAATTTTATCGGAAAAGAATTTATTTCTACGATATGAAGATAAATTATTTTTCAAATACTACTGACAGAATTTATTTTTTAAAAATATTAGTAGAATTTAAAACAAATGTTAATCGTTATTTAATTAATGAATTTTTAAATAAAATTATAGACATTTTTTAAATGATTTGAAATTAGAAATTTTTGTAGTGATTTCCAACAGAATATTTTTGTTTAAGGATTACAATATATTTTAAAGTGTATAATATTATGAATTTAATAAGTTGTAGAATTTAATTTCAAATCGAATATATTTTATCAGAATTTACACCTAGAGTTTTATTTTAAAAGGAAATGTGTTTTTATACAATATTGAGAATTTAAGAATATTAATTAAATTTTATCGGAAAAGATTTATTTTACGATATGAAGATAAATTATTTTTCGAATACTACTGACAGAATATATTTTTTAAAAATATTAGTAGAATTTAAAACAAGTGTTAATCGTTATTTAATTAATGAATTTTTAAATAAAATTATAGACATTTTGTAAATGATTTGAACTTAGAATAAATGACTGAATACTAATTACTTACCTTTATGGTCACATTATCTGTAAAATATAAATTAGTTAAAATAGTGCTGATTTCCACACCACGCAAGGCGTACAGCACATTTGGTGCATTATCTCCTTTTATTTTATGCTTATGAGATTCCCCAGTAGGTCTATTTTCCAAGCTTTAGAAATGAATATATACAGCAAATGATTTATGAATATATACAGCAAATGATTTATAAATATATTTAATAAAGAGTTATGAAAGGATGTCTGGAATTTTATGATGGCCGTAAGAGTATGAGGATATACCGTCGTCTAAGAGATACCTTTTATCATCAAAAGGTGAGAGTGAGATTTTGTTGATGGATGTTGTGAAAAGTTGATGGTTAGAATTCTGAATGCGTTTTCGTTCCATTCTTTTCATTTCTCTTTGAAAGAGACATCGCTTGTAGTTATGATGCTTTAACTGTTTTCTAACAACATTTCTGTATTTTTCAAGTACTACTAACAGAATTTATTTTTTAAAAATATTAGTAGAATGTTAATTGTATTAAATTTAGTTCAGTTAATAAAAATGTTTTAGACTTAGACTCGAACCCAGGATCTAATAAAAAGACTTCGTGGCATGTGCAGTTAATTGTAACCTTGAATTGAATTTTAATTCACAGTGATTACACGCATGTATTTTATTGCGCTGTTGAGTTAACACATGCCTTTTTAAATCACAGTTATGTGTAAATTTTTTCTCACAAATGTCCCATGTGAACTTTTTAATACCAACCTTTTACCACATTGATCTCAAACCTAAAAACCGAAATAAATCGTTTTAGAATTTTTATTTCTATTTTATTAATTTATGAACATTTAATATTTTAATCGATTTTATTATTATAATTTTGTAGAGTATATAACTAACTATATTTTATTAACAACTGTGTTATAATAATTTCTGAATATAAATTCAAGTTAAATTTTTTTTTCAAACTTTAATAAACTTTGAATCAATACTAATGTTAGATAATTTAAATTGTAGAGAGGGAATTCTATTACTAACATGGATAAACTTTAAAACTGTATTAGTTATCGAAAAAAGGGCTTGGCATAAATTTTATATAGTACTCTGATTACAAAATAATATCATAAAACATGCAAGTACTCACATGAGCAGATGAGTTTGAAGTCGATGGTTCAGCCTTTGATTGTTTTATTGTTGATGATACACCACTAGATGATGTAGTAGCTTCGACATCCCAAACAGGGTTTGAGTCATTCCATTCATTTTGCAATTCTGCAACGTTGAGAATTTCTCTCAATTCCTCTTCGGGAATGCCAAAGTCAACAAACTACGGAAAATAAAAGTATTAGTATAATGATCTAATCATGTTTTTCCTTTAATTAAAAGATATTAAAAACTGATTGCCTTAAACTTTTTCTAAGAGAACTAATGTATTTCTAAATGCAAATTAAATTCAAAAGGTTTAAAACATATTTATGTTAATACACATAACACCTATTGAAATATATTAATGCATTATGTAAATTAACTTAAAAACTATTTCATCAAAACATTTAAAATATATTTATGTTAATACGTGTGAAACATATTAAAATATATTCTACACTATGCAAATTAAGTTAAACACTTTATAAAAATATTTTGATCGAAACCATTAAACATTTATATTCACAAACTATATGTAAAATAATTTAATATTAAATAGTCTTAAATATGTAGATTGAAATCATTAAAATAATCAAACATTTATATTTACACACTCTATTAAATAAATTAATATGAAATAGCCTTAAACGCATAAACCATTAAATATTTACAGACGATTGAAATATATGCAAATTAAGTTAAACACTTTATAAAAATAGTTTGATCGAAACCATTAAACATTTATATTTACAAACAATATGTAAAATAATTTAATGTTAAATAGTCTTAAATATGTAGATTGAAATCATTAAAATGATCAAACATTTATATTTACACACTCTATTAAATAAATTAATATGAAATAGCTTTAAACGCATAAACCATTAAATATTTACAGACGATTGAAATATATGCAAATTAAGTTAAACACTTTATAAAAATATTTTGATCGAAACCATTAAACATTTATATTCACAAACTATATGTAAAATAATTTAATATTAAATAGTCTTAAGTATGTAGATTGAAATCATTAAAATAATCAAACATTTATATTTACACACTCTATTAAATAAATTAATATGAAATAGCCTTAAACGCATAAACCATTAAATATTTACAGACGATTGAAATATATGCAAATTAAGTTAAACACTTTATAAAAATATTTTGATCGAAACCATTAAACATTTATATTTACAAACAATATGTAAAATAATTTAATGTTAAATAGTCTTAAATATGTAGATTGAAATCATTAAAATGATCAAACATTTATATTTACACACTCTATTAAATAAATTAATATGAAATAGCTTTAAACGCATAAACCATTAAATATTTACAGACGATTGAAATATATGCAAATTAAGTTCAAAACATTTAAGCTGTATTTTTAAAGAAATTAAACATAGCACATAATCAATTGAAATATTTACCATATAAAATAAGTTAATATTCAATACAGCGTTAAACATGTAAATTGAAATTAAAACAGTTAAAATTTTTTATTTACACATGATATGAAAGAAATTGAAAACTCTATATTAAAATAAAATTGTAACCAATAGATAATTTATATACACAGTTAAAATATCTCTCTTTAAACTATACAAATTATATTAAAAATTTTGATCTAAATAAACACTAAACATAAATAACAATAAATGTAATACTTTAAATATTAATTCAGCTTATGAAAAAAATTAATTACTTGAAAGTATTCCATGTCTGAATTCTGAGTAGATTTCTGACAGATTATAGCTGAATTCCATAGCTGAATTCTGATTCTGAGTAGAGATTCTATAGTCGATTGAAGAACTAAAAGCATACTTTCACTTAAGCAGGTGAGAGTAAGAATGAAATGTTGATAAAGTTTCACCCCTTTTGATACCCAGCGAAGAATGTTCCAGAATTGATAACATACCATCATCTTATCACTCTCCTTCTATTGGTTTCCATCAGATTTTAACAGATGAATATTTAAATCGACTAACAATTTAGCTTAATGTTTAAGATTCGATTACTGCAATTTTGTATTTTATATCAAAGTTTGTGTTGATTATGAGTCGTTAAAATAGAATTTTAAAAATCAAAAGACTTTTATTCGTAACAATTTCTGAGGGATAAGGAAATTCCAGCTGCACAAATCACAAATACACTGCTGCAATTTATCTAATACAAAAGGAAATGGCTTCCAAACACAAATACCTCAGACCGATAACAGTTTCTATGCACTAGAATAACATTCAAGACTGAGAGTTTCACTCTTGGCCTAGAGATTTCATGAGGTTTCTAGCAATTCAGCCATTTTCATCATTTTGTAATGATTTGTATTCCTTAAAGTTGAATTTAACTCTGCTGTTTAACCAACCATTATAGTTTTATAACACACAAAAATTGTGTTTAAGTGACCCGAATAGGTTGATAACAATCCACCAGCGAGATACGAACTCGCGATCTCCTGTTTACTAGACATGTGTTTTAAGCAACTATGACATAGCGCTTTTGTCTTCACTACTAAGCCTTCTATCCCCGTGGGTACTATTCATATTTGTCTTGACGTGGAAAGAATTTCACCAAGAATCTCGTCAAAAAGTCCTAAAGTCACCAAGAATCTCGCTAAAACTTGCCAATTCACCAAATCACTAGAAAGGCAGTTTTTAATATAGAACCCTACTGCATTGAGCAATTTCTGACCAAAATCTATGTATTTTATATTTTGAGATATTTTAAGACAAATACACATACAAAAATTTTTATTGGTATTTACAGTTAACAGTAAAAATTTATAACAGTGTTTTATTGATTTATATGTAGTGAAATTTATTTTAAAAGTTAAATAATTTGTAATTTGAATTCTAATATTTAACAATTTAATTAAATATTTCATAATTTAGTGCAACAGCTTAAATGCATTGAATTAAAAAACATTCATTTAGCTAATAAAAGGAAACATAAAGGAAAATTGAATATAATGTAATTGAGTACAAACATTTTACATGCTGAATTATAAATGTTTTCTACTTTTACTTCATGATTTTTTGCTTTTAAGAACGAAATTTATGTCTAATAATATTTAAAAAATGTTTTTTTAATATTTTTTAAATGGTAAAATTATATTTTTTAAAAACTCTATATAATCTTACAACTGAAATACAATATACTTTTACAATTAAATTAAGTATATATATATATATATACATACATATATATATATATATATATATATATTATAAAATAGCCTTCGTATTATAGTGATTTCAATGCTGTATCATTAGTGGGGAAATACTACTAATAGGGACTTGTACATTTTCCTTAGTTTAGAGCTTGTTATTTTTTAAATAAAATTATGCGGACAGTTTTTTTAAGGATTTGAATTTAAGCTAAATGATCAAATTAGAAATTATACAAATTTATTGTTTTTGAAAAGTTATTAATGAAATACACACTTGTTTGACATATTTGATATATATCATTCACCATGTAAGTAGTCGAAGTATATTTTTAATACAGCGTATTATCTATCCTATAATATTAACTGATTAAATTATTTATAGGAAATAGAATTATGTATATTATTTATTGATCTTCTTATATAAACTTTAATAAGTTTAATGAATGTAGAAATTTTTAAACTAGTACTGTTTTCAGGTAAAATATATTTGCATCTTTTTTGATCTAAAAGATTTGTGAATGACTTTATATACAGATCTCATAAGTAATAGGTGTGTGTGTCTGAATTTACCAGCTTAACTAAGTCGTTAAGTAATACCTATATACTAATTTTTATATTCATAAAACATATGAAAATAAGTTATATTTTTGTGAGGCCTTATTCTACAAATAATATTCAAAATGTATTGATTTATTTGCCGAGTCACAAGTTGCATTACTCTGCTTAATGAATTTTATAAAATATTTTTAACACAAATTTGCCTCTTTACGAAATGTTTTTAATTGAATATAATGCTATATATTTCATTATAAGACCCTATTATTTGCTTGAATCATTTAATAATGTATTTAAGATATATTTTTTTACTATAATTTTGCATACATTCTTAATATATGTGTTTTACTCAAAAATGATTCATAATCTAACGATCTTAAGCGCGACAGGAACAAACAGAAATATAACTTACTTTCTCATCCAAATTAAAATCAGAGGTTTGTCCTGAAACTGGCTTTTGAGTATTTTGCTGATTAGAAGTCATTTAGTAGCCATGCGAGTAGGGAAATTGAAGAAACTTCTCAATCGGAACAGTACGCATGAAACAATGTTATTTTCTAATACCCCCACCTTTTAATACATACGAAAACACAAGTGGAAATGTTGCCAATCTTTTTTACAAATATTTTCAAACCAACGAGAATTTTAAAAATTGATAAGGGAAGTAGGAAAACAACTAAACACTATGGATGTGACTATTGATCGATAACAGTATCATATCGTGTGTGAATCATAAACATTTCCCCTCTTTCCCTTTTACTGATAAAATATCTTTGAACTATTAACATTTTTAAAACTGATAAGATACTGTTATCGAAGTAAGTAAAAGGGAAAGAGGGGAAATGTTTATGATTCACACACGATATGATACTGTTATCGATCAATAGTCACATCCATAGTGTTTAGTTGTTTTCCTACTTCCCTTATCAATTTTTAAAATTCTCGTTGGTTTGAAAATATTTGTAAAAAAGATTGGCAACATTTCCACTTGTGTTTTCGTATGTATTAAAAGGTGGGGGTATTAGAAAATAACATTGTTTCATGCGTACTGTTCCGATTGAGAAGTTTCTTCAATTTCCCTACTCGCATGGCTACTAAATGACTTCTAATCAGCAAAATACTCAAAAGCCAGTTTCAGGACAAACCTCTGATTTTAATTTGGATGAGAAAGTAAGTTATATTTCTGTTTGTTCCTGTCGCGCTTAAGATCGTTAGATTATGAATCATTTTTGAGTAAAACACATATATTAAGAATGTATGCAAAATTATAGTAAAAAAATATATCTTAAATACATTATTAAATGATTCAAGCAAATAATAGGGTCTTATAATGAAATATATAGCATTATATTCAATTAAAAACATTTCGTAAAGAGGCAAATTTGTGTTAAAAATATTTTATAAAATTCATTAAGCAGAGTAATGCAACTTGTGACTCGGCAAATAAATCAATACATTTTGAATATTATTTGTAGAATAAGGCCTCACAAAAATATAACTTATTTTCATATGTTTTATGAATATAAAAATTAGTATATAGGTATTACTTAACGACTTAGTTAAGCTGGTAAATTCAGACACACACACCTATTACTTATGAGATCTGTATATAAAGTCATTCACAAATCTTTTAGATCAAAAAAGATGCAAATATATTTTACCTGAAAACAGTACTAGTTTAAAAATTTCTACATTCATTAAACTTATTAAAGTTTATATAAGAAGATCAATAAATAATATACATAATTCTATTTCCTATAAATAATTTAATCAGTTAATATTATAGGATAGATAATACGCTGTATTAAAAATATACTTCGACTACTTACATGGTGAATGATATATATCAAATATGTCAAACAAGTGTGTATTTCATTAATAACTTTTCAAAAACAATAAATTTGTATAATTTCTAATTTGATCATTTAGCTTAAATTCAAATCCTTAAAAAAACTGTCCGCATAATTTTATTTAAAAAATAACAAGCTCTAAACTAAGGAAAATGTACAAGTCCCTATTAGTAGTATTTCCCCACTAATGATACAGCATTGAAATCACTATAATACGAAGGCTATTTTATAATATATATATATATATATATATATATGTATGTATATATATATATATATACTTAATTTAATTGTAAAAGTATATTGTATTTCAGTTGTAAGATTATATAGAGTTTTTAAAAAATATAATTTTACCATTTAAAAAATATTAAAAAAACATTTTTTAAATATTATTAGACATAAATTTCGTTCTTAAAAGCAAAAAATCATGAAGTAAAAGTAGAAAACATTTATAATTCAGCATGTAAAATGTTTGTACTCAATTACATTATATTCAATTTTCCTTTATGTTTCCTTTTATTAGCTAAATGAATGTTTTTTAATTCAATGCATTTAAGCTGTTGCACTAAATTATGAAATATTTAATTAAATTGTTAAATATTAGAATTCAAATTACAAATTATTTAACTTTTAAAATAAATTTCACTACATATAAATCAATAAAACACTGTTATAAATTTTTTACTGTTAACTGTTTATACCATTAAAAATTTTTGTATGTGTATTTGTCTTAAAATATCTCAAAAATATAAAATACATAGATTTTGGTCAGAAATTGCTCAATGCAGTAGGGTTCTATATTAAAAACTGCCTTTCTAGTGATTTGGTGAATTGGCAAGTTTTAGCGAGATTCTTGGTGACTTTAGGACTTTTTGACGAGATTCTTGGTGAAATTCTTTCCACGTCAAGACAAATATGAATAGTACCCACGGGGATAGAAGGCTTAGTAGTGAAGACAAAAGCGCTATGTCATAGTTGCTTAAAACACATGTCTAGTAAACAGGAGATCGCGAGTTCGTATCTCGCTGGTGGATTGTTATCAACCTATTCGGGTCACTTAAACACAATTTTTGTGTGTTATAAAACTATAATGGTTGGTTAAACAGCAGAGTTAAATTCAACTTTAAGGAATACAAATCATTACAAAATGATGAAAATGGCTGAATTGCTAGAAACCTCATGAAATCTCTAGGCCAAGAGTGAAACTCTCAGTCTTGAATGTTATTCTAGTGCATAGAAACTGTTATCGGTCTGAGGTATTTGTGTTTGGAAGCCATTTCCTTTGTATTAGATAAATTGCAGCAGTGTATTTGTGATTTGTGCAGCTGGAATTTCCTTATCCCTCAGAAATTGTTACGAATAAAAGTCTTTTGATTTTTAAAATTCTATTTTAACGACTCATAATCAACACAAACTTTGATATAAAATACAAAATTGCAGTAATCGAATCTTAAACATTAAGCTAAATTGTTAGTCGATTTAAATATTCATCTGTTAAAATCTGATGGAAACCAATAGAAGGAGAGTGATAAGATGATGGTATGTTATCAATTCTGGAACATTCTTCGCTGGGTATCAAAAGGGGTGAAACTTTATCAACATTTCATTCTTACTCTCACCTGCTTAAGTGAAAGTATGCTTTTAGTTCTTCAATCGACTATAGAATCTCTACTCAGAATCAGAATTCAGCTATGGAATTCAGCTATAATCTGTCAGAAATCTACTCAGAATTCAGACATGGAATACTTTCAAGTAATTAATTTTTTTCATAAGCTGAATTAATATTTAAAGTATTACATTTATTGTTATTTATGTTTAGTGTTTATTTAGATCAAAATTTTTAATATAATTTGTATAGTTTAAAGAGAGATATTTTAACTGTGTATATAAATTATCTATTGGTTACAATTTTATTTTAATATAGAGTTTTCAATTTCTTTCATATCATGTGTAAATAAAAAATTTTAACTGTTTTAATTTCAATTTACATGTTTAACGCTGTATTGAATATTAACTTATTTTATATGGTAAATATTTCAATTGATTATGTGCTATGTTTAATTTCTTTAAAAATACAGCTTAAATGTTTTGAACTTAATTTGCATATATTTCAATCGTCTGTAAATATTTAATGGTTTATGCGTTTAAAGCTATTTCATATTAATTTATTTAATAGAGTGTGTAAATATAAATGTTTGATCATTTTAATGATTTCAATCTACATATTTAAGACTATTTAACATTAAATTATTTTACATATTGTTTGTAAATATAAATGTTTAATGGTTTCGATCAAAATATTTTTATAAAGTGTTTAACTTAATTTGCATATATTTCAATCGTCTGTAAATATTTAATGGTTTATGCGTTTAAGGCTATTTCATATTAATTTATTTAATAGAGTGTGTAAATATAAATGTTTGATTATTTTAATGATTTCAATCTACATACTTAAGACTATTTAATATTAAATTATTTTACATATAGTTTGTGAATATAAATGTTTAATGGTTTCGATCAAAATATTTTTATAAAGTGTTTAACTTAATTTGCATATATTTCAATCGTCTGTAAATATTTAATGGTTTATGCGTTTAAAGCTATTTCATATTAATTTATTTAATAGAGTGTGTAAATATAAATGTTTGATCATTTTAATGATTTCAATCTACATATTTAAGACTATTTAACATTAAATTATTTTACATATTGTTTGTAAATATAAATGTTTAATGGTTTCGATCAAAATATTTTTATAAAGTGTTTAACTTAATTTGCATATATTTCAATCGTCTGTAAATATTTAATGGTTTATGCGTTTAAGGCTATTTCATATTAATTTATTTAATAGAGTGTGTAAATATAAATGTTTGATTATTTTAATGATTTCAATCTACATATTTAAGACTATTTAATATTAAATTATTTTACATATAGTTTGTGAATATAAATGTTTAATGGTTTCGATCAAAATATTTTTATAAAGTGTTTAACTTAATTTGCATAGTGTAGAATATATTTTAATATGTTTCACACGTATTAACATAAATATATTTTAAATGTTTTGATGAAATAGTTTTTAAGTTAATTTACATAATGCATTAATATATTTCAATAGGTGTTATGTGTATTAACATAAATATGTTTTAAACCTTTTGAATTTAATTTGCATTTAGAAATACATTAGTTCTCTTAGAAAAAGTTTAAGGCAATCAGTTTTTAATATCTTTTAATTAAAGGAAAAACATGATTAGATCATTATACTAATACTTTTATTTTCCGTAGTTTGTTGACTTTGGCATTCCCGAAGAGGAATTGAGAGAAATTCTCAACGTTGCAGAATTGCAAAATGAATGGAATGACTCAAACCCTGTTTGGGATGTCGAAGCTACTACATCATCTAGTGGTGTATCATCAACAATAAAACAATCAAAGGCTGAACCATCGACTTCAAACTCATCTGCTCATGTGAGTACTTGCATGTTTTATGATATTATTTTGTAATCAGAGTACTATATAAAATTTATGCCAAGCCCTTTTTTCGATAACTAATACAGTTTTAAAGTTTATCCATGTTAGTAATAGAATTCTCTCTACAATTTAAATTATCTAACATTAGTATTGATTCAAAGTTTATTAAAGTTTGAAAAAATTTAACTTGAATTTATATTCAGAAATTATTATAACACAGTTGTTAATAAAATATAGTTAGTTATATACTCTACAAAATTATAATAATAAAATCGATTAAAATATTAAATGTTCATAAATTAATAAAATAGAAATAAAAATTCTAAAACGATTTATTTCGGTTTTTAGGTTTGAGATCAATGTGGTAAAAGGTTGGTATTAAAAAGTTCACATGGGACATTTGTGAGAAAAAATTTACACATAACTGTGATTTAAAAGGCATGTGTTAACTCAACAGCGCAATAAAATACATGCGTGTAATCACTGTGAATTAAAATTCAATTCAAGGTTACAATTAACTGCACATGCCACGAAGTCTTTTTATTAGATCCTGGGTTCGAGTCTAAGTCTAAAACATTTTTATTAACTGAACTAAATTTAATACAATTAACATTCTACTAATATTTGTAAAAAATAAATTCTGTTAGTAGTACTTGAAAAATACAGAAATGTTGTTAGAAAACTGTTAAAGCATCATAACTACAAGCAATGTCTCTTTCAAAGAGAAATGAAAAGAATGGAACGAAAACGCATTCAGAATTCTAACCATCAACTTTTTACAACTTCCCTAAATAAAATCTCCCTCTCACCATTTGATGATAAAAGGTATCTCTTAGACGACGGTATATCCTCATACTCTTACGGCCATCATAAAATTCCAGACATCCTTTCATAACTCTTTATTAAATATATTTATAAATCATTTGCTGTATATATTCATAAATCATTTGCTGTATATATTCATAAATCATTTGCTGTATATATTCATAAATCATTTGCTGTATATATTCATAAATCATTTGCTGTATATATTCATTTCTAAAGCTTGGAAAATAGACCTACTGGGGAATCTCGCCAAGCATAAAATAAAAGGAGATAATGCACCAAATATGCTGTACGCCTTGCGTGGTGTGGAAATCAGCACTATTTTAACTAATTTATATTTTACAGATAATGTGACCATAAAGGTAAGTAATTAGTATTCAGTCATTTATTCTAAGTTCAAATCATTTACAAAATGTCTATAATTTTATTTAAAAATTCATTAATTAAATAACGATTAACATTTGTTTTAAATTCTACTAATATTTTTAAAAAATAAATTCTGTCAGTAGTATTTGAAAAATAATTTATCTTCATATCGTAAAAATAAATTCTTTTCCGATAAAATTTAATTAATATTCTTAAATTCTCAATATTGTATAAAAAACACATTTCCTTTTAAAATGAAACTCTAGGTGTAAATTCTGATAAAATATATTCGATTTGAAATTAAATTCTACAACTTATTAAATTTTCATAATATTATACACTTTAAAATATATTATAATCCTTAAACAAAAATATTCTGTTGGAAATCACTACAAAAATTTCTAAGTTCAAATCATTTAAAAAATGTCTATAATTTTATTTAAAAATTCATTAATTAAATAACGATTAACATTTGTTTTAAATTCTACTAATATTTTTAAAAAATAAATTCTGTCAGTAGTATTTGAAAAATAATTTATCTTCATATCGTAGAAATAAATTCTTTTCCGATAAAATTTATTTAATATTCTAAAATTCTCAATATTGTATGAAAAACACATTTCCTTTTAAAATAAAACTCTAGGTGTAAATTCTGATAAAATATATTCGATTTGAAATTAAATTCTACAATTTATTAAATTCATAATATTATACACTTTAAAATATATTATAATCCTTAAACAAAAATATTCTGTTGAAATCACTACGAAGTCCAAATCATTTCCTATAATCATAAACCATAAAAACCACTCCATCAACGAAGTCCGAATAGCTCAGTTGGTAAGATAACACACTACCACTGCTGAGGTTCTCGGTTCTATCCCCGCTGATGACAAATTTCTATTTTTAAAATAAAAATATGCAATTCCAAATTAATCCCATAGAGGGCAGCACTAGTATAAAAATTAAGGTTTGAAAATTCGTCAATAGATGACACCACTATTTAATGACGTCACTCTGAACCCTCGTATAAGACTACAAGCCTATGACATCACCGCTACTGCTGATAAGATTAGCTCCGCACTCCGCAATCCGCAATCCGCGTGCAGGTGAACTCTCCTTTTTACACTACTCACGAGTGTCCCATCACTTTTGTGAGACTCTGTATGAATATTAATTTTATCGTTGATTTCAATATCCAACCTATATTATCGAAATATTATTTAATATAGTTTATTGTACTGAACTGAAAGTGCGATTAATATCAAATACAACATTTTACCAATGAATGAGAATAAATTCATTCATAAATAAAATTCGAAATTATTTAATTTAAATGTTAATACAATATAAAGCAAATATGAATCTGCAGAATATTACCTTATATGTATTTTATTTATTAAAATTTCTCACTGACAGTATTTTTTTTGTTCATTAAAACTTCACTGACAACTTTTGATTTAATTGTTACAAAGTGAAGGCATTCTTAGATAAAACGAAAACAAAATTGTATATATCAAAATCTACTATTAATTTGTATAATATTTTAGAATTTCCAATTTTGTCGATGGAAATATAATTTATATTTGTATTTTATGGTTGTCATTGTCATCAGCGAAGAAAAAAAATTAGCAAAAACAAATCTGAAACATGTAGTTATTTTGAAAATGATGAAATGCAATGTAAGGAAAAAATGGCTGATCGGGTATATTCTGTGTAAGGTTTAATCAAAATAAGTTTTATGAAGGTTGAGAAAATGTTAACTATTTTTATTACTGCAAGTATTAATTTCATTTTGCTTGTAAAATGTATTTAAAAGTTTGAAGTAATATTCTATGTTTTATGTAAGAACGTGGTAAATTAATTAAATGACATAAAATTTCCAATCAATATTTTCAGTTAAAATCTCTTATTAAAGTTTTTTGGTTTTAAAGTTGATTTTTAAATTAATATTGCTTTGTAATTAGCTTAAGAAATTTTAATGTTTTTTAATCTATTTTGAAATAAAGTTTTGTTTGTTTTTACTGCTAAAACTAAATCCTAATTAACTTTATGATAAATTTATAATTCATTTAAAGTTTTCTAAATTTTTGATTACAATATGAAATACTTTATGAAATTCATCGAGAAAAATATTTGAACTTATGAAGAAAATGTTTAAAATAAAATAACATTTTGTGATTAAAAATACATCATCTATTGTTATATTCTATAACAGAATTTATTTCTCTAAGTATCCAAAATAGGCTGCTTTTAATGAGTATAAAATCTGTATTTTTTGCATATTTGGGGACGAAAATTAAAATTAAATAAATTTAATAATTTCATGAAAGTACTAATAAAATAAATTAAAATATTTTCAAAGTACTAAACTTTTATATCAACATCATTTTCAAACAATGACTTAAACACACCAAAATTTACAATTCCTTACATAATTTGTATATCTGGATTTTGAATGGTAGAACATGAAACATGCTGTGTATGCATTTCCAAGTTTTTTATTGCACGTGAATAATTTGTTTTAAATTAATTTAATGCCAAAAACGTGTAGTTTTTTTTACCAAAAACAAAAACATTTACAGAAAAAGGTTTTTTTATTTAAAAATGGAAAAAAAATCTCATTGTTGTTTTGATATTTGTTTGATCCAAAAGAAAGTTGAAAATTTATTTATGCATGTATATATTTTTATTTAATGTTTAACAATCCATTTTGTAAATTATGATAGGGGCTATATCTATTTCAAAACAAATAAAAAATCCAAAATTATTTTGTATTTGTTTCATTGTATATCAATAATTTATCATTTTTGCCACATTCTAATAAGATTTTTACAAAAACTACGAGATAATCATTAATTTACTAACTTCAGTTACTAAGTTTTAATTAATTAACTAATGAGAATACCATTTTTTTTATTAATTGCACACTTGCTTTAAATACCATAAAAAGTTCTATTAGTGTAATATAATTGATTATTCTCTTTATTACAGATAGATTAGGAATTTAATATCCAGAGTCTGTGGCTGTTTTCTCAGTAAATATCCTGCATTCTTTGCTCCTAGAATATTATCATATGTTAAAAAACTTGTCTTATAATATGGAATAAATATGTAAGAATTCAGGATGATAGTAATTCTTAGGCTGAATGTAATTTTAATACAGAATATAATTACGTAGATATCTGATTCCTTGTATAGCTTTATTTTTTTAATAAATAAGGCTGTAATTTTTTGAAGTATTATTCTTATGAAATTTTGCTATTAAAGTTCATATAAACACTAATGAAAATATAAACATTATAGAAATTTTAGTTATGCTTTTTCTTCGTAATAGGTGAAGAGATCTTTAGAAGAACAATGCTCAAAAGTAGTCAACTTCACTTGCATGGCTGTGGTCAAAAGCTAGACCTGAATATAAAATATTTTTATGTGTAGATAGTGGATTCTTTGATGTTGGATATGCAATATTATAAAGCGTTCAATGTTTTACATAAATGTCATCATGGGTTTAATGTTAAGTACTATGATAAAATGACTGTATTTTATGCTTTCATGGACTATATGATTTATAAATTAAAAAATGGTTCAGTTGGGACTTTAATTTAAACAATATATTCTTACTATAATAGATCAAGATCTAAATTTTGCAAAATATAAGCATTAAAATGCATATTATCTTTTTTATTCTTATTTTAAAATATTCTTATTTTGTTTTATTAAACTGTCAAGCTCCAGCATTAATATTGCATCATATAAGAATTTCTGCATGCATATTTTTATTTAATTTTTTCTATATTTAGAATTGAATAAGTGTTTTCATATTATCTTGCATTTTATTTTTAATTTCATTTTTAGTTTCATTGAAGTTATTTTCAGTTTAAACTAAATTTGAAAAATATATCACAAAACCAGATTTATTTGCAAAAACATAAGTCAGTTTTGTTCAACAGAATAATCTAAATATTTGTCTTTATCTTCCTATAGTTTCAAAAATCCATGTTATCAATATTCAAAAATAAATATTTACCTATACTATAAATAAATGTTTTGTTTTTTCAAAAGAACTTAAATTATATTTACTTATATAAAATATTTATGTATTTTTTAAATTGTGTACAATTTGTTCTACTAATAATGCTTGTTAATGTTAATTTTGTATTTAATGGGCCCATAGTAAACTAAACTGAAAAATAAGTAATGTGACGATTTTTTCTTGAGAGTGCTACACTTACATATAAAACTAAATAGATATAAATAATGTAATAAATGGCTGAACCACTTACTTGATAATGTATGTAATTTAAAAACCACAATAATTTTCCAAATCAATTAATAAGTCATTCAATTGTACTATTATATTATAAAATATAAAAAAATATCTTTATATTGTAACTGTCAAAAAAAAAAAAAATAAATAAAAAAAAAAAACCTAAATCTTTAAAATAAAAAATTTAAAACCTAATTTCTGCACTAAATTGTCAATATAAAAAAAATCAGCAATTTTTCTATAAAAGATTGAGATTCACTCTTTTTTCTATCTAATTTACCACTCTAAGCGATTTGTTGTTACTCTCCTTAAAAGAAGTGGTTTACCCGCATCTTTCAAAACAGTGAATTTCTATCTTAGACATTTGTTGAGTTTTGTAAAAAATGAAAGAGTAAAATTTCACTCCCTCTGAGTGAAATCCCCTCGATTATTTTAAGAGTGTATATAATGTGATAAGATGAATTTCTCTTTCAAACTCTAAGTATAAAATTCGATTTCATGATTAGTATATATGTGTATCCACATACATACATACAGAGAGTTAAATTTTAAAAACATGAAAACATTTTAATATTTTTATATTAAGTTATTTTTGAAAATTATACTTTTTAATTATCTGTTGCAATCTGATTGAATCCACTGGATCAAATCTCATAAAATCAGTGAAATTGTATCTTAAAATTTGGAATAAAATGTAATTGAACCAGTAATGCTATCGAGCAGAGGTGCCCAGTACCGTGCAAGCCCATTAAGAAGAATTGAAGCAAAGCACTTACAAATACATTTCTAATCATTCATATATTTCGAATTTGACTTGAATTCTGATAATCATTTTTGACCGTTTATTTAATAATTGAAAAATCACTCAACATTTGCAAGGTATTCTCATATTTTTGTAGCGCAAATAATAAAAGTGGAACTCTAAAATGTAAATAAAATAATTATTTCTTTAGCATCACCAGGCAGCTAATTCCGCCTGAAACGGTAACGGGTAATTCTGGCATTACTTTCGCAAAGCATTTGATTCGAAGAAAAAAAAAGGCTAAAGCTCTTTTTTTCTCATCCCTATTCTAAGTATCCTGGGGGTATTTACATTCGTGCAGTTATAATAGGGAAATTTAAAACACTTTATCTTGGCTGTTTTTATTTCGTTAGTACTTTTATTTCCATGATATAATGCGCCTAAACTGGCAAACCTGCTAATTTTATGGGATTCTTTGACAACTGATTTCAACCAATAATATTTTTTTCAATATTCGCCAGAACTAACGCCAGATGGGGCGACAAGACAATGGGAGTTTCCGCCTCGTTCTGGAGGAGCCTTAAAGATGAATATTGTAAACTCGCGTAAAAACTTCATAGTCCGGGGATACTTCCATGAGCAGAACTACTCCGATTCTACGCCAAATATGATGCTAAGAGGACGATAGCAATCTTACTACCGCACCATAACAAGATTGCTATGACCTTCATATTGATTGGACAATGACGTCAAATGGAGAGGCGGAGCTGAAGTCATTGCATTGGCGGGTTATTGATGTATTGAGTTGGAGTAAGGCTCCTGTGAAACGGAAGTGACGCATGGACTTCCCGACTTGTCACAAACACTATGGTAGCCATAAAACTTCGTTTGACGCAAACTTCTTTTATATTGTAAGTAATATAGAACAATATAATTTTTCCACATACATAATAACAATCAAGAATAAAAATAATAGCATTTCTTACATATTCCATCTAAAAAATTTGCTTTAAGTTTCTTTATTTCTCAAGGTAATTAGCAAAAAACTCTATAAAGATACATTATGGTCGCCAAGATTTGGACTGCGGAAATCTCATGCGTAGACCTGGGTAATTAAGAGGTTCTAAATTGGAGTTTCTTATCAATCTCCGAGCACTTTTTAAATTTTCTTTTGCGTTTGATTTTGATATTTTTTTCAAAAACAACTGACATTCTATCAAAATGCATTCCTTTTTTGGAAACTTCACCGTATTTTACATAATGTTACTGGAAAACGACTCCTTCCTTGAGAAAATTTTAGAATATTATGATATTATTCCGAAAAAATCTCACTTTGTATGATATCGTCTTTGTGATTCACTTATGATAAGAATTATGAACAAAAGTTCCAAAATAAAGTTTAGATTCATGTGCTTAAATAAATATAAAAAAAAAATGCTCAGCCATCATAAATCCGACTGATAACACCTTATTAGAAAGCTCCGAAATTCCGCATAAAAATATTTTAACTATTATTATTATACTTTTTAAAATATGACAGATGCTTTGGAAAACATTAAAAATTCGCTTTCTAGTCGGAATGAGGCAAATATGTCTACTAAAACAATAAGTGAATTGATTAATTATTTCAGGGAAGTTGCTGAAATCCATAAATAAATTTTTGAAGTTCATAAATATTAGCCGAAAATGAATAAATAAGAACACATGCATTTAATAGAAATAAATTAGACAAAGAATGATTAAAATATTTTTATAACAAGACAGAAAATTTAAGGAAACATGGAAGCCATATTTGCTCAAAATATCTTATTAATTTGAAATGTAAATGTCATTATATTCCTTATGTAAATTAATAACCAAAAACAAATGGAAATAACTACATTATATTACATAAAGTTAAATATGAATATTATGATATCAGAAATCCTTTTCTATTTCTTACTAGATTTATAATAAAATAAAAATAATTAATTATCCTTATAAACCCCGTTGATAAGTCATCTGCGATAACATTATTATTACCGGGCTTATAAGCTATTGTGACCTGATAGCAAGAGAGAGCCAATGACGCCGAAATCGCCTCATGAAGGGTGTATACTGTATATTTATTTAACCCACTGATATATCTATTTAAAATCAAATATTTTAATATCAATTATTTTTTTTTAATTTGGTGTATTAAACACTGTAATTGAAATTAGCCTATCGTACTTAAACTCATGCATATACTAGATTACAAACAAATACACGAAATGTGTGGTAAAATAACTTACTTAAAGGATGAATATAGCTCATGTAAGTTAATAATATTATAATTACAACCATAACGAAGCTTAAAAAAATTGCGTCAGGAAAATAAAATAATGAGGGGGAAAAAATACTTCAGCTATCTTCCAAGAGGCACATTACCGACCGGCCTGTCTAGTGGTCAGAGTGCCTGACTGCGGTTCGAATCCCATTTCGGACATGGATGTACTTTCTCTCTCTGTCTATCCCGTATTTGATCTTTCCTTGTATGAAAGAGGTGTGAATGGTTGCCTACCCTATAAATGGGTTCCTATGGCATGTGTGTACTGATGCAGTCGGGCTCTACACCAAATATGGTTCAGTATGGAAAACTAAAGCAGCGCATCTCCTATTGTCAGCTTAGCTGGTACAAGACAAAAAATAAAATAAATGGCACATTTAATCTCCAAAATTGATGATGTCCTGTCTATGGAGAACGTGCAGAAACCCTTAATGTCCACGAAGCTGTTTAAGATAACCCTGGCGATATAGTTTTATCGATGTCCAAGCTTAAAATACGAAAAAGAAAAGTTCAAAATTATACATAGGGTATTACTAAGTGTAACTATAATTATTTTGTGTTATTTCATTCATATGAAAAATTGGACATTTAAGATTCTGTTATTAGAATGCACGATATAATAAAGGGTGTATAGCATGCATAAAACGCAGGTAACGAAACCGACAAAAATCTTCTTTCCACATGGTTAAAAGAAAGTACAGCTTCGTAGTAGAAGGCTCAATGTTCAAATCCAGCTGCTGTAAAAGGTAGTCTTATCTAGGTTATTTCACGATTTACGAAGAATTTTGTTTACAAGTTACTGAATAAAATTTACTCTCGTGTGCAAAAATTAGAAAAAAATAAAAAAAATGACAGGAACATACAGACTTCGAACAAAAATTAATACCCAAGTTGATACAATGTAATGAGTTTCCATTTTACATCAAATAAAATGTGAGAACAAAATGCAACACTATCTAATTATGCTACTGCCGGCCGACTTGTCTAGTGGTCAGCGTGCCCTCCTACGGATAGGAAGGTCCTAGGTTCAAATCCTGGTTCAGGCATGGATGAACTTTCTCTCTCTCTATCCTACCTTTATCCTTTCCTTGTATGTATGAATGATGCCTACCCTATAAACGGCTCCCTATGCCATGTGTGAAGGTGCGATGGTGGCCCACCCTCTGTGGTGCACCCAGGGTAACGCCTCGGCGGCTAAGAGGTCCCTGTTTCTGTCCGGTTCCTTAGGTATCAGGGAACAATAGATTAATAGACTCTGTTGCAGTTGTAACTGTCTACAATCTGCCCTTGGAAAAAAAATAATAATTATGTTACTTCCCTGCATCATTTTAGTGCTTTTGCTGGTGTGAAAACTAAGTAAAATGTTTTGTTTCTCTTTTTTGAATTGTAAAAATACATTTCAAGACATAGGAATTGAAAAAGATTTGGAAACCATAATTAAAATTTTAACGTTTAATGAAAATTAGATAATTTTATTACCACATATATTGTAATGAATTAGTTTTAAGGACAAAAGAATAATTTCCTAATCAATCAAAAAACGTTAATGGAAATTATATTTAGATCTGTACAATTAATTTTTGGTTAAAGCGTTTACTCTCGTTATTAGAAGGTAATCGGTTCGAGTCCTGACCTAACCGAAGATCCGTTGCTTTAAAGTCGGCATGAATACATAAAATATAACGTGGTAGCAATGTTCTCCAAATAAAATTTAAAGTTCTTAAATTTTAAACATTTAAATTTATATTTTTAAGATTTATAAATTTAAATTGTTTTAAACAACCATGATTTTTTAAAAATTTTTACACTTTGATCAGCATTTATAGTTCTATATTATTATTTTGTATTACAAATTTTCCACATCAGTAAATAACGAAAATATCTTAAAAGATTTAGAAAATTTTTCAATACTATATTGGTCAGTATACTATATTGGTCAGTTCCATTTTTATACATTTGAGGTATTTTTGATTGTAGTTTAAAGTTATTTTACAGTATTATTTATATTGATGTTTACATATCTTGATTTACAGATCAATGACTCAGGGAGATCCCAAAAAGTGAAATTGACGAGATCTATCTTATTTGACTTGTTGAATGCAGCAAGATTCACTGTATTCTTTATGAATTTTTTTTATAGGAGGTCCCAATCAACTTGCATTCCTGGGAAAATTATTAAGCAAAGAAACATAATCTACTCAAAATAATGTAGTTAATATTTGTTTCGGCTGATAAATTCATAATTTGGCCTCTGAATGCGATTATTTATTATTAGATTTTCAAAGCAAAAGTTTTTCCTGCTTAAAATTGGTATTTGGATTAAAATAAAATTTAAATTTTCTGAAAATTTGTCTCTTATTATTTACCGCCCCTTTCCTAATGTTCCCCTCTCGGCTGTCCTTGCCTATGCCACTGCTGAGTCGCAAAGACCTCTGCAACTCAACACCGCCACTCACGATAGGATTTTTGCTTGGGAAACTGGTATTTTGAAAAAATTGTACCTTGTGTGGGGATGTTTAACAGACTCAAGAAAATTCAAACAAGCTCTAATTTTTCTTTCAACAGGGGTAAGTTACAGGAAGTAAACAATTTCTTCCTTTTGTCGCGTGTCTGTTCCTACTGGACTGCAAATTATTTCTTAGCGACACTTGGGAAAATTAATATTTGAAATTTCTCATTTACTGAAACTTAGATTCACGTTTTACAACGCGTTACGAATATTATTTCCCCTTTTTAAAAATGTTCATGAAGCAAATATTGCAGGAATTTAATTGAAGTCTATTAAGATTATCCATATTTGTGGCAAATAATAAATGTGAATTACGCAAATAAAATTTAAAAAAAAGTTAGTTTACAAAAAATTATTGGAAATATATAAAAAGATAGATGAAAAGGCTTCCATTAACGAAGTAAAGGGGGAAAAAATGCCCTCTTTAGAACCTAGAAAAATCAATGAATCGAAAAAAAGTGGTGTAAGCACGGAGGATGCATATGTCTGCCGACTTCATGGTACTTTGAATATTTATCATTTCTGGACGAAACTACCTTTACACGTGCTGAAGTATCTTCCATGAATTTGGACACAAGGTTTGTTGAGAATGGTGATGAAGTAAGTTAAATAATTTATTTTGTAAAATTCTCTATCTGAATGAATAGATATAATTACAGATTTAACGTAAAATTTCACTATGAAATTTTATAATAAGCTTTATTAGAAAACAATATATTTTTTATTTCAGAATGCTTACATATCTTCAAAATCAACATTTTAAAATTTTAATTTTCTATATTTTTAAATACGAATTAAGTTTAAACACAATAATGTAAAGGTGTTAGTTTCAATTATTCTGTTGTTTTCATCAATTATTCTTTATACAATTAAATAATAATAAAATTAAATAATCAAAAATTATAAATTGATTAATAATAATGAAAGAAATTATTATATTTTTATCGAAATTGTGAAATTAAATGCACTTTCATTAGTTATCTTTTGGTAAATGTTAATTTGTTTCCCTTTTATTTAAAAATCATCTAAGAAAATATAAAATCTAAGAATACGTGTATAATAGATAACAAAAAAATTAATTAATTTTATATCTACTAATAAAATATACAACATATGACTTTAAAGATTTTTTTACTCGATAGATAAACTTTCTGATGTACTAATGTAGCTCTTTAATACCGGTTGCCGGAATGCGCAAAGTCGCAATTAATGGTTCATAAGAACTTAAAGATGAAAGCTTGGATGTATCTTTTCTTATAATGAAAGGTGTTACCTTATCCAACAACGTTGCGTACAATTTTTATTCCATCCTCATGTAATTAAAGAAACCTTTATCTTCCGACTGCATTTCTGTAATCAAATTTATGTGTGAAAGATTTCACGCTGGAACAGCCAATTTTCTCTCATTTCTTTCTTTTTGTTTTTTTATTATTGTTTGCCTTCTTTTCACCATCATCACAATCCAAAGCAACAGCCTATAATACTTCTGAGTTTAATTTACTCGTGTTACTTAAGTTACTATGAAAATATTTAATAGCATAAATTACAAACAGACAAATGAGTGCAGCAATAAATACTAAAAAGACATTTAAATACGTCATGTCATAAAAGTGACTGAACAACTCTTTTAAATGGTTGAAATATTTGGCAATTTTCGATTTCCATTTACAAGGTACACATTTTAAGAAAAAGAAAAAAAAAAAAAAAAAAAAAAAATAAATGTTGAAAAATGGCACCCTTAAAAATAACCTCCCAGTCCAGATGTGCCTCCCTTACTGTGGTCAGCAGTGTGCTTCTTTATTTTCTACCCCCTTCAATAGAGAGATGCAAGCAGAAAAATCCTATCATGTGTGGCGGTCTAAAAAAGCTACAAGAAAGTTTAAGATAAAAATAAAGGGTTGTTTATTTATTTTTATTTCGGAACAATGTATAATATAATTCCACAAAGCCTCAATAAAAACTGAAACTGGTCTTTGTATATCGTCTCTTGATAACTTAAGTAAAATCTGATGTATCTGTAACTATTAGCAGATTTAAATTATTACAAGTTTCCTTAATAATACTTCAATTTTATGAACTTTTCTTTTTTGCAAATAATTTTTTATCAAGTTATCATAGTCACAAAATAAGATTAAATTTTCACAATTTTTTATCATAAAAAGAAATAAAAAATATTAACTAAATATTGCTTGTTATGCATTATGAATATTGCTCATGAGTAATATTATGAAATATTGCTTATGAGAAATTAAATAGCAAGTCAAATAATATTTCAAAATGCTAAAATTTCGACAAAAATGCTTTTGCGTTTTATATTTTTGAATAATTAACACATTGATAGGAGTCCATTTGAAATAATATTCATTGAACTTCCTTTTTAATTTTTATTTTCAGTAAAACAAACTTATTTGCTTTGTTAATATTATTGTTACCACTTTCAGTAGCATATAATTTGACTTAGACAACCTGTGAAACAATTATGACTCATAAAGGGAACTGTGAATCTCTTGATGTATTCACAAATTAAGTAAGGTGTATTTCATGAGCTTACTCTTTTGTTATCTGCCTGAGTGAATGAATGGATCCAAAAATTTCCATATATAATTAATACAAATAATAATTTGGTAAATAACTTTATTCTGAAATAAAACCCTCTTATATGCATAAAAATGGAACTGACCAACCTAATATTCCAGAAATTTTGTATGAAAAAAATTAAGATATTTTCGTTATTTACACATACATAAGATTTGTAGCCCAAAAATTTTTTATCGAAAACCTCAAGCTAAGTATTAAATTAAGGAAGTAAAGGATTAAAAGAACGAACATACAACGAAAAATCAAAAGGATGGTTTAAAAAAATAAAAGGAACTAAGCTATGCAAAAATATTATTAATAATGAAATATAAGAGTAAGAGTTTTGTTTAAAGTTCAACTTCAGATGCTCTTCCATCAATTTTCATCAACAACCTTTCCTCTTTTTCAAGTCTGATTATTCTATGTTATATATATATATATATATGTATATATATTATATATATATATATATACATATATATATAATATATATATATATAATATATATATATATATAATATATATATATATATATATATATATATATATATTATATATATATATATAATATATATATATAATATATATATATATAAAATATATATATATATAATATATATATATATATATATATATATATAATATATATATATATAAAATATATATATATATATATATATATATATATATATATATATATATATATATATATATATATATATATATATATATATAACATTACGATGAAACTAAGATTGAAATTTTCTGGAAATTTTTGTTAATCTTTGAAATGATTTGGCACCCCCCCCCCTGTGCCCAGGCTATAATAGCCCCTATGTTGCTACGCCTCTGTCTGGCTCTTTACATAATTCGTAAAATTCCAAATATATTCTTCTTCTCCATCTATGTTTGTTTCTTCAATGAGGTAAACTTTATTGTACTGACTTAATTTCTAACCCTTATTTATTCGTTATTGAAGATAAGAAAATAACATCATCTCACCCATTTAATTAGTTACAAATCATATTGATATTTTTTTAAATAATTCACAGACCCATAGGCCACAGTTAGAATCGAGTCTTAAAAATAATGGTTTATATATGTACCTTTTTTTAAATATGAGAAACTGGAGGAGCTCTCCAATGGATAGCAACAGATGGCAACGGCTGTTAGGTACGGCCTTGGTCTGTAACAGGCCTTGGAAGAAAAAGAAAATGTAACTTTTTATTGCCTGTAATGTATTCCTTATTCTATAAAATGCTACTTTCTAAAATAATATAGTGTTTATAATTTTATAAGAAAAAAATTTGTATGCATAAAGCAAAAATTTTACTATTAACTTTCACAGACTTTTAAAAATATTTTTAAATATTTGTAAAATGAAATATAGCTTTTTATTTTTTACTTTTAGGATAAGAAATTTTTTGTAATAACTAAGCTCATAAACTTGCTTTATAGCGTTCTTTATTATTGATTTATGCAGAAAAATAGCGTAATGTATAAATTGCATGTATTTACATGTTAAATTAAATTATGTTTATATATATATATATACCTTAACTAAGAGGGCAATATGACAGATGATAAATAGTTAAGTAATAAAAAACTCAATCCCCTGGGGTTCACCCAACCATTTCGGCAAGGACGGTTAGATGTAAACCCCTTAGCCATCTCGTTCTTTGTATAGTTCGGTTTCTCATCTTTCCTGCTTCAACGACACTGCAGAGCAAAGAGTTGTCTTTAGGTCAAAGTGAAATACTACATGGGTTAAAGTTTCAAGAGTTACGGATGGAAAATCCCCAAGGCAACCCAAAGATTCCGAAGAAAAGGACGCCTTATGTTGAAGTGTCAAAGGACACTTTGACCCCCAAAGAAATGTGACATCATTGACTGTGCATCCATTCGCTGATATCTCTTTTTATAGCCTATGTTTGATATTTCCTTTCAAATCTTATATATTAACACGACACTAATTAATCTTCATTGTTAACTTTGAATATAAATCTTGATTCCACAAATATCCATATGCATTTCATCAAGGATTTCTCATAGCGAAATGCACAGAAAAATTACAAAAAAATAAATAAATCATATATGGACAAATATTATAAGGATATTTCATGCTTAAAATGCAATAAGCATTAAAAAGAAAAAATTACAGAAATGCATTATTATGAGTAGAAAATAATGTGAAATTCCTTAAAAATGAATTAAAAATTCAGTTTAACAACTACAAAAATCATTTTAGACGCGACTAAATTTCGATTAAATATTAAAACTAAATTAAAAGAAATACTTTAGATTTATTTACAATGCATTAATATGTACAACGAATCTATACGAGCAGTTTTACTAACATGACGATCAGCAGTCTGACCACGAAGTAGATAGATTGACCGAAGAGGTATCTGCTATTTATACACAACAGTTTTGCATAAACAGAATAAAGAGTCAAAAATAATTTACATATGGCTAGAAAAATGTTCTACTTCTTTGAAGACAGCGAGTGCCTTAAAGTTTTGCCGATGTGATCCAGAGTTAGCAAAGGTCGCTATGGCAACGATAAGACTGCGGCGTTTCTCAAACTGGAACTTCGCTCTTTTCTCCTTGCGTTGCTGTCATTGAAGTTCGCATTTATTATTTTGGTGAGGTCTTGTCGAGGATTGACCTAGCATTTGAAATTGTTTCTCGGCGAGCTTCTTTCCAGGATGTTATGCGCGAAATTTAAAAGTGCTTTTTAAAATATTTCTTCTGTAGTTCCGCTACATCATTAAGCAATTGAAATCAACTAAAATATTTATTTAAAAAAAATGCGTGAAATTTCAATAAGAAAATATGAAATTCCCAAGATGCACTAAATATAAAAAAGTCGTATCAAATTTTGCTCTTTCAAAATATTTCATAATCATCTTCAAAATCCCATGACTTTTAGCGAGATAAAATGGGAATATGTCAAGTCAGTATACTGAAATGTCACTGTTCCAAATATAGCATTCTGAATAACGTTTTTATGTGTACATTTTGTGAAAAATTGAACGATCTGGAAATTATACGCGCTTCGATTAAATGCACAGGAACTCGAAATTATTTTACGAGAATTCGATGAATGAAATATTTGTTTTTCTGAAGTTCATGTAATTTTATTGAGTGGTTTAATTTCATCCAGCGATTATTTTTTATTTTAATTGAAGAAGGAGCAAGAATATTTTAAATTTCATGATTTTTTACTGACAAACTTTTAACAGCTGCAACTAAATATTAAAATACTTCGATAAGCAGGAAAAGTTATCCTTGATAGAAGATGAAGTATCCAAATTGCGTGTAATTAATTGGAAAAAAATGTGTGTTTTGTTAGCAAAAATTATTTTTCTCATTCATTTATGATCAAAGGAAGATTTAAATTCTCTTTAAATATATCTCATATATTTAAAATATAAATTCCTACAATAATTCTATTCGCGAGTCACCTCCGCTAAATGAAAGATCTTGGAGCGAAAACATCCTTTTATAATAATGTGTTTGAAATAATATTGTTCCTGAGCAAACAGTCTGTTTGGTCTCCAAAAATAATTTCATTTTGAAAATAGAACAAATCCATATTTTAACAAGCGAAATATTTAACACTGCATTTAATCGAAAATAAAATGTGAAGAAATTATTCATCGCAATGAACTACATTAATATTTTGTATAATTAGTCACCTATATTAAATTTGTAAATTTTTATTATTTAAAGTCAAAGATTGTAGCATTCGCATTAATCGTTAAATTATTATTTCGTTCCTTTTTCTCTTTTACATTAAAAGAATTCTTGCAAAATAGTATAATTAGTATAACTTAGCGAACTAATTACGGTGGCTATATCTCAATGGAAGAAGGATGAAATACATAATATAAAATACTATTTGAGATTCACACCAGATGACCAAAATTTGGAACTAATTATAAAACTAGTTCCAAATTTAATCCTAGTTCCAACTCATAATCTCAAGATAATCTTTTACCATTATCTTGAGATTATGAGTATATAACCTTCGATATAAAAGGGTCATATTTTTTCACTTAAATATGTGTTCTGTAGTTTATATGATAGGTTATATTTTAGATAAAATTGAAGATAATTTGCTTGAAAATATGTTAAAAAGTAATGATTAGATGTATTATCATGCAAAATAGTGTATTTTAATTTCTGAAAGGGAATTTGATATTCTTACAAAATCAATAAGGGGAGAATTATTATCCAAATGGTATACATTTTTGCGTAAATTTTATGACGAAACACATTAGAAAAAGAAGAAAAAAGTTTAACCAAGGAAACATGGTCTGTTTTTCCTAATGTAAGCAAATTTTAATTTTTAAGGATGTTTTAAAAATTAGGAGCTTTTATAGAAGCCTCAGTGAGTCTACAGAAGCAAAATATAAGAAATAAAACAAAACACCACAACATCCAGATGAATTAAATATTTTTATTGAAATAAAATTTATAAATTAAATTAACTGAAGTAAAATATAAACATATTTTCATTAATTAACTTTCCAGTTTAAGTTGAGTATTGGGGTAATCAGTTTTCAACATTTTATTGAATAACAGTTGCAAAATACTTCGTGTTTGCGTAGTATCAGCATAATTTTTCCTTTGATTGAAAAAAAGCTGAACTCTAAATAAAATATTTTCCTTAGACTCTAGGGGTACCTCATTCTTTTCTCTCTCTCTCTCTCTCTCTCAAACACACGCGCGCGTGTATATCTCATTATGTCACCAGCGATTATTTCCAGTGTTAATTATGGAGAGTATTTAAATTGACCCTTCCCTTTCCATGCTGAGTTCTTGTCAGGTATTGTCGAGTTTTTGTAACGTCACCATGGAATAAGAAAAGGTAATTAGTGGGATGCAATTGCTTAAGAAACCGTGGAAAAGTGTAATCCTTGGTATTCCCTAAAAAAGGTGGATTTTAGATTTTTACAAGTGAAATCCAATGTATTCGCTTACGAATTCAATGTTCTACAAATCAAGTTCTTAATTCTATTTTTATAATAAATTAAAGACGAAAATACACACATTGATCGATAATAGGATTGGTTGATTTCTATCGAAAATTCAATGGCATTTGAGCCGTAAATAAGCACTTCAAGGAAATTATATATTTTCTCCTTCACAACAGATAATTTTTTGAGATTTTGCTGGGTTGGGGAGGAAAGAGGAGGACTTGCTCAAATGTTCCCCCAAATGACTGTGAATGACGTAAGCAGCCATTGAAGGAGATGAAGATACATTCAGAGATCTTAAAGAAATTCTAAATTATTTTTTTTTTACATTAAAGTTCGATTTTTTTATGATATTATAAATAGTTACTTATCTATTTTTACAGCAACTCTTCCGGAGTAATCTTAAGTGCCGTTTAATTCCTATTTCAAAATGAGATTACGCTTATTTTGGCGGTATAACACCACAGCCAACAGCTCAAGAACGCAACTGAGGATGAATAGTGCAAACAGTTGATTTTTTTCAAGTAAATTCCATGATTTGTGAATCATATTGAAGTAAGAGGTCGATTTAAGACTACGTTAACAAGAAAACTGAAAGGAAAACTTGTGCCAGTGCAATAACTTATTTTCCTCATGTCTTTTCAACATTTATACAATTTCTTTTGTCTTCTAATTTTTAATTTTTTAAAACTGAGCAATGCATTACATAATATATTAACATACATAAAAATTACATGTAGCACACATAACATTAATTTTTATCGTTGTAAATAATTTTCAGCTTTCACCCTTTTAATGAGGCGCTAAAACTGAATACCAAGCATGCTTGGAAGCTAAACACTGGGGTTTGTTGTTGTTACTAATTACACTTGAGCAAGCGTATGCGAATTTAAATCAATTGGGAGGGTCTTTCGTTTAATCAGAGCAAAATGAAGGTGAAAGTACGATTTTTGCTCTTCAAATCCTCCGATAGATGACAGCAATAGAGATCTACTCCCCCAATTTTGGCATTGATCTGAAGGGGTAGTATATTTCTCCAGACCATTGCACCGATGGTAACTGCTCAACGACCGACCACAAGACTTTCGATTTTACGGATTTAACGAGCACGTATATCGCATGTATTCGGTGAGTCTTTGGTGGCATTGGGAATCGAACCCCACCCTTTCGGATGGAAGGGCAATGCCCAAATCTCAAGGCTACCACGGCCCTACACTGGGGTTTATTTAGGTTACAGGGATACATGCTTCGCACGCCAGGTTCTTCTGTAAACAAAACAGATATGTGCAGTGTAAATCTTGGCCCCTTGAGGGCTGTTGTGCTAGTTTTGTTTATAAAAATAATTTTATGTAAACATCAATACAATTATCATTACATCACTGCAGACTAACTGCTCTCGTAAAAGCGCAGTGAGGTTGCCATCGCTCCTTCCGTTTCTTTTATGTTTGCCGCTTCTTATTTTAGATTTTCTCCACAATGAATAAAACTCGTCTGAGCTTGCCTTAGTGTGATTGCTACTTTAGCAAGAAGTAAAAATGCAAGCAATCTTCGTTTCATTTCACTTAATTTAATTTGAGGAAGATTAAACAAATTTTGAGTATAGATTAAGGAATGGCTTGGATTTTCTCTCTTTGTCAATTGAATAGTGTAAAGTACCAAACATTTCTCTTGAAATTTAAAAATTTAATTTCTAAGTTTCTTTTCAAAATTTCATGGTTAAAAGTGGATACAATGCATTGAATGGCTAGGTGTACGATGCTTGAAAACAGATCATTCATCTCTATTGTAATGTTGCTATTGACAATCGTAAGCAACTGATAATGAAATTATACCAGAAATTTATGTTTAAGATTATTTTGTTTTACCCGAAATGTATATTTAAAATAGCTGGAAATAATCAGAAAATATGTAAATATTTAGAAAATTAAAAAGCAAGGCCAATAGTTCTGAATATTTTTGTTAAAAATTTTATGAAAATAAGTAAATCCGTAAATTTTTCATGAATACCATTAGAGTTATTTGTAACGAATACTAAAAAAATTGTATAACGTAATATTTTGATAGTAAATTTGAATTAAAATTATGACTTGAAAATGGGAATTCTAACTTGAACATTTTTTTTGTTTCCTAGATCATAAATCTTTTTATAATATTAAATTTGTTTATTTATCAACATCCTGTGATATAAAAATAAGTTGTCTTTTCTTACTACTACATTAACATAATTTAGGAATAAACAAATTGTATCTTTTTTCATATACTTAAATGTGACGTTTGTAATATGTTCGATGAATATATTTTTAAGAGTTGATTGGTATATTTATAAATTGAAGGATTTAAAATAGTTTTTCAGTAATATAAAATGTTAGGAAGTTTAGAATTAATTCAAAAAGTTTACAATTTAGAATTAATAATTGTGTTGTGATTTTAGAGCTCCAAAATACTTTCAAAAGTCCAATTTATCTAATGAAATAAATAATATAGTAACTAGAATATTAATGACTAGTTTTAAGATATATAACTAATTAGGAAATAATAATAAAGTAATAAAAACTTGATTATTTTTCGCGTTGAGTTCAACCTTACGATTTTTCCTCAGATTGAAAACAGTGGTTCCATTTTTAAATTCAGCTTCTTCAATGATAAAACGAAATACTTTAAAGATAAAAAAAAACAGGCTTTTTCTAATAGGATCGCTTAAATCCAGAAGGGATGGATGACTAAAATATTATTAATATATATATATAATTAATATAATATTAAAATTAACACCTTATCATTAGGAGTTAAGAAGGGTTAGGAGTTAAGAACGCTAATCACTCAGTCATCGGCCTTCACTGAATAAATAAATTGCATGTTTAAAAACTCACACCTGAAATTTTCTCAGCAGACGAATTGTTTCAGGTTCCCTTTGTCACATACTAAACTATTAATGTTTGTTTCATACTAGAATATTTTACCAAGATCCAAACCTTAGGATTTTGCAGAAGAGTTAGAGTCAGATCCATTTACTTTTAAACACAAAGTCTTTTGGAGATACCCATTAAAAATGTGGATGACACATTTAGCCACATTGATTTTTATTCACATTTTAAAAGATCGAGTATGTTTCGTTTCTTTCAAAACAGATGTTTAGTTATATGCTTTTAGTGAAAAATTAAATTTCCACTTCATACAAGATTCAATAATAAAAAATAAAAAATGGATGAAAGTTTACAATCGGATACCCCTTGAGTTTTTGGCGACTTTTCTTGACGCCAAGATGTGATTAACAAGATGGCCTCTACACACAAGCTATACAAAGATAAGTTTACATGGGTTACTAGGAATTAAAGTTTATAGCTAAGATGTAATAATAAATTTTTCACCAAATCAAGGGGTATCCGATTCTACACCAAACGTAAAAAATGAACCAAATTTCGATAATTTATCATATTTAATATTTTCTATGATGCAGCGATATTTCGTTTCTTTAAAAAAATAACTATTTGTATGCTTTTAGTATAAAAATCACATTTCCAGCTCATCTCACACAAATTATATAATTATATAGTTATATTATTTCCTGTTGTATAGTTTATTCACTTTGCTTAATATATGATAAAGAAAGCAATCCATTAAACGTAAAATATTTGCTTCTGTTTATTCTTTCAAAATTTTCCCAATATTTCCAAAAATTATAATGCTGAAATTTTTTGAGAATTTTACTTCCCTTTTTAATGATATGATTAACCATTCTCGATATTCGAATCGAAATTCACTTTGATAAATTGCCACAGTTCATCAATTGATATAGATAATACATTTTAACCTATGTTGCATTATCATTTTTAGTCTTATAGAAACTACAAATGTGGAAATTATTTCATGGAATTTAATTAAAAAGAAAAGAATTTCCATCCATTTGGGGCAGTGTAATAATCATATCTACCGTAATAACTGGCAAAGATCCAAGAGACTTCGCATATGTATTGTTCGTTCTTTTCCACCCGTGTTTGCTTTGGAAAATTACTGGAAAGCGAAAACAATTTTCTGAAGGTCGTGACAATTTATATTCATATCAATAATTTGCGTAAGCATCGGGTCATCAATACCATCATTTTAAAGATCATTTAATAAGAAGTACATTTATTGAAAGACAATAGCTACAAATAAGATTTTCAATGTGTATAGTCTATGATTTGCCATCATCGTCTTGTCTTCAGATTTTCACGAATATGATTTTGATGGAAATGAATTCTTCTTAAATGAGAAGTTCATAAAACACGGGATATTCAGATTTATAATTAATAATATTTTATCAGACGCTTCACTCAAAGAAATTCAAGAACAAAATGTTCCACAAGGGTCTGATCTGAATAATATAATACTATTTATTTTAATACGGGATAACATTGTTATTAAAATGAATTAATGTTATTACATGAAATTCTTGAACAATATAAACAATTGAATGTTAGTTGATAACTTAAGAAATTCATGCCGGGCGATGATTTAAGAATGTAGTGTAGGCCTACAGACCATTAAAATAATGACTTAAAATTTTTAATTAAAGAGAGAATCAACATGGCTAATAAATGTTACCATGAATTACGAAACCAGTTTAAATACATAAATAGAAAAACGAAAGTACAATTATCCAACACACTAGCAAGACCTAGAGTTCCACATGGCAGCGAGTGATGGACAATAAGCACACTCTTCTGGTTTCGGGAGCCGAAGTACATGTGGTGTATCTTTATCCCTTTTAAAAATTGTCATCTATGCTCAACTGCTGGGAGTAAAAAAATGTATATACTTATGGCATCAAATTTCTCTTTTTCCAACATATTCATGCGATAATTTAAAAAAACTGTATTTACTATTTTATCAGGATTTTTGAAAAAATTTGTTTCGCCCGTTATCTAGGTTAAAACTTTTCTCAATACACTCCGCCAACAAAAAATGCATTGGAATGGGATTGAAAAGAATCCCAACTTCAATAAGTTACTAACATTATAATTTTAGAAATTTTTCACGATTTCAACACTTCAATCGATTTGCTTTTAATGATCTATGCGTGTAACTTCTTTTGTGGTGCAAAACACATTTTAAATAGAGCTGAGTCAAAATTCAAATCACGTTAAAATCATTCAAGTTTTACCATATAAAAAAAAATTTTTTTTTGATACCAAATTTCCTGTAAAAGATGGATGCATATTTTTCATTGGAAGCTATTCAAAAGAAGTTAACATTTCAGTGGCACATGAAATTTTAGAAATTCTCAGTGGAAAATTCTTGAAAAGGCCAGGCCTTCTCAATAATTTTCCTCCAGGTCTCTCTACTTTTGGTCTTCCTATCAATCACTCTAACAATAATGAGATCCAATTCCAGGTTGTCACCTATTCTAAGAATGGATTGGTCCCGAATTCCTGTTACAAAGGGTCAGGCCAAGAATATTTTATGTGTTGAACCTCCTATGTTCATTCTAATAACGTAATCAGAGGGCAGTATACTACACTTTGATCTTGGTAGTCAAGAGGTAAGGGCATCGGTCTTCCATCCAGAAGGACTGAGTTTGATTCCCAATGCTGACAAAGACTCATTGAGTACATGTGATATACGTCCTCGTTAAATCTGTGAAATCGAAAAGTCCTGTGGTCGGTCGTCGAGCAGTTACCATGGCTGTAATGGTCTGAAGAAAATTTCCTCCTCCAGATACATGTTAAAATTGAGGGAAAGGATCCTCTGGTTGTGCCATCTATTGGAGGAATTTAGAACAAAATTATATTTTCACTTTTGTGATGCTTTGGTTAAACGAAAGACGCTTAAATTCGCACAGCCAATGACATAGCGAGTTTGACTTGTCCAGGTATCATAAGTAACAACAACAATGTAAACAACTGGTTTAATACTTTGTATTTTTATGTATTTGATTATATCTGGTTTTCTGAAGGCAAGATTGAGTTTGATATTTCAGCTTGCTAAGGCTGTTAATTTATTGATATCACAACAGTATTATTCAGCATTAAGTTATGTAGCAATCTCATAAATAATATATTCCTTTATATTACTGATGGAAATAATTGCTTAGGAGCTGAATTAGTTATTGTCCTTATGTTTTGCTTCTTACACGAATTCACACGCAAAATATTTTTATTTCTGCTTCATTGGGGGGATCGTTAAGGTTACAATTATATGAATGAATTCTAAGTTGTGAAACAAATTCCATAAAGTGTATCAAAAATTTGAATTATAAATTTATGTTTTAATTCATGTTAATTTTTGTTCGTTAATTTAATGAGAGAAACGAATACGCATTTCAGAGTGATGCGTATATGGCAAATGTCAGATGACAGACAGCTAGATGCATCAGCGGTGCACGAAGATGGTTGGAACAAGGAACTGTGGAGCCTTTGCGGAGAGTTAGTGCAGCTACAGTGACATCAACAAGCGTCCGACAAGGGGCTGTGGCGGTCCCACTAACTACATCTACCGAAATTCTGCTGATGTGCTTCCTAATCGAGTAGAACCATTTGCCATCGATTGGGTGCTAGTGGCCTGCGCTCATGGAGTCCATTAAGATACTGCCATTAGCCCCACAAAATAGACACCCAACACCAAGAATGGTGTCAGATAAGAGGGATGTCGGTGTCGAAGAGACACAGGATCGTCTTCTCAGGTGAGACACGCTTCTGTTTCTTCAGTGACATCGTGTAAGAATGTGACGTCGACGTAGAGACAGATCTAATTCTGCAGCAATTGTGGAACGTTTGGGGTGCCATTGCGTACGATACCGGCAGTGGCGTATTGAGCATAATTATGACACCGGATACGATGCCTTTTTTGGCGCCCTTTTGAAAACAATGAAAATAAATATAATACAACATAAATATGGGAATAAAAAATATATTAAGTGATATCTAATAATATAACGATATATGATACAGCATAATAAATAGAACATAATTGTAATAAGAATACAATAAAAATAATAACAGAATATTGTACCTACTAAAAAATAATCGAAAATAGATTTATTTAAAATGTCATGCTCAGATTTATATTTCAACAAAATTAAATTCCAATTAAAAAAACAACACATATTAAATTCGGAAAAGTGTTATTAGAATAAGCGGACTTAAAATAATTTAAAATCAATTATACAGATCCCCCCATAATGCACTGCAAAACTATACAGATGGAAGAAGGGATGAGAATGCTGAGTCCGCTAAGTGGAGTATTTGTTACGCAGAGAGATGGCAAAAGAATATGTAGAAGAAATCCAGATTATTGCTCTGTTTTCCGAGCCGAACTTTTGGCAATTGAAGAGGTTCTAAGTTTGTGTGTTAAGGAGAGGATAGTTTCTGATATCTGGATCCTCAGTGATAACCGAAGCTCTATACAACATCTGGCTCAGTGGTGGCGGTATGGTGATAGCACAACAACTAAAATAGTCCAACATCTCACTGATTTGCAGGCCAATACCATAGTCTTCCAGAGGGTATCATCCCATGTAAATGTGTATGGTTGCGGACCAATTGCCAAGGAGGGCAGCCTGCAGAATACCGTTATTGGAGACTGCTTGTCGGCATCAGAGCTGACCTCTCGTGTCAGGATGGTCATTAATGCTGTTTTTAGAGAGGCCAAACCTGTCCATGAATGGTACCAAAGAAAATATCCTGGTTACACTTTAACGGGCGCGCACAAAAGATGCGATGAAACGGCTCTGGCAAGAAAAAGAGTGAGAAGCGGCCACCTGCTTGCTCAGAGACATGTTTCTAATGTCAAGATTTACCCTCTCTGCCCCAAAGGTCAAGAGGCTCAGGCCTCTCCCCCTCATATTCTCTAGTGTGTCGGTTGTGAGAGGGGTGATGTGGAATTAAGTCTGGGGGTGGTTCTGGAGAGGCCAAAAACTCATGGATTCATGGAACTGGCGTGATGCTACTGCCACACCAGTTGGGATAAGAAACAACAACAACAACAGAATTAATTATAAAAATACATACTTGATTTTATACACTAATACAATTATTTTAAAAAACATAAAAATTTTTTAAACGGGAAACAATTCGTTACATATCATAGATATAAGCAGATGTTATTATTCGCAATCTAATATACTACTATTCACATTTTTCGTGCTTTTGCTGAAGCGAATTGATTAATTACTGTATCAAAGTTGATCTTTTCAAATTTTTCTTTTTCTATACATAAAATTGTTAAATCACTTAGACGGTTTTGACTCATGGCAGATCATAAATAAGTCAAAATTAATTTTATCTTGCTTAATGAACGTTCACAGAGCTTCCAATAGATGGAGAGATAGTAAAAAGTATTTGAATGGCCACCTCTCCTCTATCTTCACCGTTTGAGATAAGGCAGGTTGGAAGTTCTAATAGAGTTTTTGCTTTAATTTCTTTTCTACTGCTGAGTAACATCTTTCAGTCCCACATTTCTCTATAGACTTCTTTTCCATGGAAATCTGTATGGCAAAATTCACCCAAACTTTTACATTTGTTAAGCACGCTGACTTAGCGAAACAGGTCCAAGGTTAGATTCTCAGGCTAGGTCAACACAACCTTTCATCCTTTCAGTGGATCAATTAACTGAGTACGAATCATGCTTGGGAACTAAACACCGGAGATTTAGCTTTGGGCTGACCACCTTACATGGATGTATGCTTCGTACCTTAGGGTCCTCGGTTAGGAAAACAGGTATGAGTACTGTAGGCCTGGATCCGGATATAACAGTTTTGAAGTTGAGATATTTATTTATTTATCAATTAATTTTTAACTTTTTAAAAATTGACTTTAATAATTTATCATTTCCACAACAACGTCTTAAAAAATTTTAAATGTATTTTTTTCAACCTTTATAACTAAATGAAGTAATTAAACATATTTACACCCTATAAATTGTTGATCATTACGTGTTGAATGTATGCACAATAACTTATCTTAACAAATTATTAAAAATTCTATAATATTACTAACTTTACAAGCTTTAGCTATTTATTGCAAAACAATAATTGGGTAAGACATTACACTTCTTATTTAGGATCAACTCACCTGATTTTTCACAATGATATCTTTTTAAACATTTCATTTACTACAGAACAGAAAAATTTATTTCACTTTTTTTCTGAAAAATTCTTGTGAAAAACAACTTTAGCTTTATGGGAAATTGCGCATTTAAAATAACTTTTTAAATTATATCATTAAGACCTTTAATGTAAAAAATAATTATTTTTTTCATAAAAAATTTAAATCACAAAACGTAATATTGATAATTTATAATATTTCATTTTTATACAATAAAACAAATTTTTCTGATTCCAAAATTAGAAGACTTTTGTTGTAATAAGTCTCTCTCTCTCTCTTCATATAATTTCAATTTAGGTAACTAAAATATGCCATAGCAATGAAAATATTTGACGAGCAACGGAATGCAAATACAGAAAACAAAAATATTTTATAAATCTTAAATCAAAACTTATATATAGATTCAAGTAAAATTATGTATATTTAATATTTTAAATATTAAAGTATTTACTTTTTTAAATATTAAAGTATATTTTAATAAAATAAGGGCTAATTTTTATTAAATTAAAATTGATTTGTATTAAAAATCATTTGGGAAGAGCTATTCATGCAATGGCATGAAGTTTTTTCGTTCAATAAATTTATATCATTTAAGACGATCTTATTTTTAAAATTTTACAATGTAGAATGAGAAATATGTACGATTTCTTTATAAATTTCTTGAATGAATTTTTCAAGTTAAAAGATTGGTTTTTTATATAAATTGAACTAATTAATTAAGAAATATATTCTGTATGTTTAAGGCGTGCTGTTGAGGCAGCTAAGACCTGTAATAGGTTGTTACTCTATTAAAAAAGAAGATTCTGTATGTTTACGCTTACAGAAAAAAAAAAAAAAAAAAAAAAAAAAAAAAAATTAAAAAGGGAAAAACATTTTTAGATTAAATAATTTCTATCATTTGAAAAAAAAAATTTTTTTTTCAATATAAGGAACTAATGTAAAGCCAACACAATTACGAATCAAATAAAAATTATTTTCCCAAACAAAAACATTTAAATATGAAATAAATTACTTTTAAATGAATAATTTTAACTAATAAGTAATTTAATATTTAATTTTCAAAACTCTGCAAGCATATGTTAATAAATATTTATACCAGCAAAAATATGAAATAAATATTCAAACTGAAAGAATACATAGTAGACAGAAAACATAACTCACGGCAATAATATTTTAAATGTCGAAACTCCAGATTTTCATAAGTCCAAACTCAAGATTTTCATAAGTCCAAACTCCAGATTTTCAAAAGTTTACATTTTTGTTTCCGATGAAGCGATGTTTTTGAAGAAACGAAATACTAACCTCGTGAACAATAAAAAAGAAGGAAGATTTATAAGTTTTCCTAGAATTTGGAGGTAATTAGTTCCCGATCTCGTCCATTTCTAGTCCAGGAAAACAATTTTCTAGGCGGCATACTGTAGTGCTATTTTATGAAAAATTTCCCCTTTTTCTTAGAAGGTAGGTCTGGTGTCGGACACAATATTTTGAACAAAGGAAACCGCTAATGTGAAACACGTTTCAGCAGGAATTTTCTCACGAGTGTAACGCGACCCTAGACTGAATGGCTACAGTAAAGCCTGAGATCAAAATTATAAGGGTTTTAATTTTATTTTTGGATAATGAATAACTCTATTTCACTAATATCTCAATAACAGATGAAATTGATCTTTGTATATCGTTTCTTGATAACTTACGTAAAATCTGATTTTTTTGGTACTATTAACACATTTAAATTTTTACTAGTTTACATTAATAAAATTTCAGTTATATAAATATATATGAAATTTTCTTTTTTACGCACAATTATATATTTATTACTTTATTATAATTAAAATAAGATTAAATTTTCAATTTTTTTATCATAAAAGAATGTCAAAATTATTAGTGAAGTGCTACTTGTTAAATTAAATTATTTAATCTGTTATATGAGAAATTAAAAATAGCACGTCAAATATTTCAAAACACTAAAATTTCGACAAAAAACTTTTATGTTTTAAACTTTTGAATAATCGTAACATTCAGAAGGGTTCAGAGAAAATAAAATTCATTGAATCTTTTTTTTTTTTTTAATTTTTTATATTGAGTGAAACAAACTTATTTGTTTAATTAATATTATTGTTATGACTTTTTTTAGTATATAACTTGACTTAGGTAACCTGTGTAATAATTGAGTCATAAAGGGCACTGTGAATCTTGGCGCATTCACAAAATTAAATAGGTGTCTTTCATGAGATTACTCTTCTGTAAACTCCCTAAGTGAATACATTCAAAAATTACAATATAAAATTAACATAAATTATTTGGTATATAAATTTATACTAAAATGAAATCCTCTCACGTGCATTAAAATGGAACTGACCAATCTAATATTTTAGAAATTCTATATGAAAAAAATTAAGAGATATTTTCGTTATTTGCAGATTAACAAGATTTGTATTGCAAAACAATAGTAGCAAAAACTTTTAGCAAAATAGAAACTTAAAATGGAAAGGATTAAAAGAATGAAAACTGATAATCGAACTAATTAAGAAATGAAAATTGAAAGCATGGTTAAAAGCACATAATATTTAAAAGGAACGAAACCATGCAAAATTATTATTAATAAAGAAATATAAGAGTAAGTGTTTCGGGTATGGCGAGCTACTGCAGCTCTTCCTAAATTTTCATCAATAATTTCTTCTTTTCCAAATCTGATTCCTCCCTGGAGCTTTTTTTATTTATTTTTCCCGGGACATGACACAATAATTATAAAATGCAAAGTTTATTTCTCCGAATAAAATTGATATTATAATAAAACTATGATTGAAATTTTGTGAGAAATTTTGCTTACCTTTGAAATGATTGCTCCTCTGCAAGCGGCGCCGGGGCATGATAGCCCCCCCCCCTTGAACCCCGTCGCTACGCCTGTGGATCCCGGTCACTTCCAGTTCGTATTCACGGTGCTATGGCCGTCCAATGTCACGTGAATGATGTGCCGCGGTCTGTAACACTTCCCCACCTCGAGGGTGTGCCCAATGCCCTTTATGAACAGGATAACTCCCGACTTCGTGCTACTGCTCGCATCAGCCAACATGCCCTGAAAAACATAGAGCTGCTTTCCTGATCTTCATGCCCGCCATCAATCGAACCCGTTTGCGATATGATTGGACTCCATTTGCAGACTTCTTCAGAAGACGCACTTTGGCAAACGGTTGACAGGGAATGGAGAGTCATTCCTCAAGATGCCCTCCATAGTCTCATTCAATCTGTGGCTAGACGAGTTGTTTGAACGTGAAAGGAAAGACATTTTAAGTAAAGCCGAGACTATTTTAAATGCTTCAGATTTTTTATAGTAGGATATATTAAGAGCAGTAGCACAAAGGGGCATTTATGGTATAGAAATTCGTAAACCAATATTTGTAACGATTTTTAAAACAAAAGGCCGCAATTTACCAGTTAGTTAGGGAGTTCGTTCTTTTTATTGGAAAATATTGGGTTCGAATCTCGAGCTTTTCAAAGCTCCAGCGTGGTTTCTAGTGGTGGCTGGAGCGCATTAAATATGTCATGGTCGCAATGTCCTCCATGTGAAATGATACCTCTGGGGTGGTAGGCTAAGCTTGCAAATTTTCTGCTTGGTGCCTTCTTCTAGATAACAAATATGCACTCTCAGGGCTACGATAGCACACTCACTGGGTGCTCCGTTGTATAATGTCCCCTCAATTCCATCCCTTGTAGTGCTGAAAACTGAAAAATCCTAGCAGCCGAGTGACTTTTGAAAGAATATAAAAATGTATTTATAATTTAGTGTGCTCTTCTAAGAATATAGAATACTTCAACAACAACTTAAGCAGTAATGAAAATAAAGAAAATTCTAAAAAAATTGCTTATCAATTTTTTTAAAATTTTGATAAGCAATAATATATATATATATATATATATATATATATATATATATATGTATAACTTTTAATAGTCAAACTCACCTTAAGTGTGTGTTAAATTTTTTTTGAAACTTTAAAACTGTTAATATATGATTTCCTAAGCAAAAATGAAGCTAATGCATGGATTTAGGAATTCCGATCATTTTGGCTAGGTAATGTCACATCTATGGTAATCGTATCGTTAAAGTTTAAAAATTATATTTGAAATGTTGATATTTTTAAATAGCTTATTGCTGTTTGAAAAAATAAAGTTGTTTCTTTGATTTCGAAAAGGAAAAATGTTGATTTCTTTAAAAGCAACAATATTTTAAGCCGTATAATTCTAATTTGTTTTCAATTAATTGACTAATTATGACCAATTATGACTAATTTTATTTACAAATTTATCAATTGTATGGTTATATTAATTTGATATTTTTGATGTCTGGAAGTACATAAATAACCTTATATGCTAACTTAAGCGTAGAGAACTTTCTTATTTTCATTTTAATGAAAATCTTTAGGATGATGTTTAGGTTATCGCGGTAATTTGCAGATTATCTAAGTAATTTGGAGAATACATTGATAATTTTAAAAATGAATTAATTGCTTGCACATAATTGGAACTCTCATCCATACTAATCTTCACATTATCTAAATAAACATGGAATAGCTGATTTCTCTACGTTAACAGTAACATAGGCATGAGCAATTTCGGAGAAGAATTACTGTAAAAAGATCAAAGTTCATAACTCTTAGTATATTTGTAATTTATATATATAATAAAAAAATTAATATGTAGCTAATGTATAAAGATATATTTGAATATTTTCCAGATTTAGTACAAGAGTAAAAAAGTAGAAGAAAAAATGAGATATAAATATACATAAAATAATATTCTTTTCTCAAATGATCGATCTTTTTATATTTTAAAGCAATGTTAAAAAAGAGGTGTGGTTGTTGATTCATTCATAGCAACGTAGAAAAAAATTACATAATAACAAATTCGATGAAAAAATTGCTGAAATCTTAAAATTATTTGATCAATTCCCTTGCGTTTAAAATATATGATTTTTTACCGTAAATAATGTTAGTATTCTGTGTTCAAATAGCACTTTTACATAAGAAAATTAAATTATTAACTGAAGAATAACTTCTGAGGTCTGAAAAGGAATCTCAATTAATGAAGTGAAACCAGCAAACCTGCAACTGCGTATGCGTGGGTGATCATTTAGATGGCCCGCCCCAGATACACCTTGTATCACCTGAAATCGGCACCTATCGCAGTCTTGTTTTCTTAGGGAGGGAGAGTCTTGTGTTGGGTAACGTGCGTAAGTTTTTTTTTTTTTTTTTTTTTTTTTTTTTTTAGAATAGGGATAAAATAAAGAAACACATCACAATTTATAAATTAAATAGATAATTTTCTTCCATTTCGTGTCGTAAGATAAACGCGCAGCCCATCAAAATGTTTCTGGTAACTGAAATTATGATTGTAAATAGAATCTGAAAATAATTTATAAATATGTCGAATTTTAGAAATCTTACTTAAAAATAATTAAGAACACAGTTTAACGATTTTAAATGATTTATAATTTCTGCTAGTTAATTTCTTATAATATGTATTGTAATTAAAGTTTCCAGAGTCTAGAGTTCCAGAATATTAATATTATTTACGTATTAAAATATATGCATGTTCTATTCTGTCTGTACTTAAATTAGTGTTTAAAAACGCCAAAAGTTTCTTGAAATCGAATTACACATTATTCTATAAATAATTCTTAAAGTGATTTAGTTTTAAAACCATATCTTTAAAAATATTTTACTTCTAAATAAAAATATACACACCACATATTTGCGTTTGGTTGAAAATGTGACACATATATCAATACAAAAAACTTTATAAAATATAAATGTAAAAGTATTTTCTCATTATGTTTTTCATTATGTTAGATTTTTGTTTTATATTTTAATTTAGTTAAATGTTTACTCGTCTGTCGGCTGATAATATTTTTACGAATTAACTCAACAGGACAGGCATAAGTGACAAAACCCTAGTGTTCCGGCAGGTTTACTTCATGTCCCGGTAAAAATAAATTTTGTTTTCATAGATGACCAAAAAGTTTTTAAAAATAATTAACTGTGATGTAGTGCTTAGAATAATGTTATTTATTTCTGTACTGGGTAAAAAGAAAACCATCAATGATCTGCTAATAAGTAATGTAGTCATCGCATTGTCTTGTCTCGTGGGCATGCGTGAAGTTTTGTTTGCTGAAGAGTATTTGCAGTCAAATTGCGAACAGTAAAACAAAAAGAGACTACCAAAAATGTCATTATTTTAAGTGAAGAAAAATGGCGCTCTCGCTGTTTGATCAAAGGAAGAATAATCCCATAGCATTTGATTAAAATTGTTAAGTACGCCTTCTGCTTACTTAGAGAATTAGCACCAGCCGATGAACAAGACATGCACTTTCGATAAAGATTTATGGTATGGACTTATGATGATATTTGAAGAAGGGGTCTACGATTAACGTAATAGTTTGGGAAGATTTCTACAACATTGAAGCCAAAAATAAAAGAAAAAGACTTTCTAAAAAACACTCCTGACCAATGGTACGTAATACATGTAAATATTGTTCAAATTTTTATTCCTCATTCACAATGTTTCTACTTACTTAATTAACTCATAAATAATAATGATTTGGAAATAAAAGATTAAAATTTATACGATTGTCATTTATTATATAATCTCTTGTTTATAAGTTTCTAATCAGCAATCATTTATTCATGGCTCATAAACTACTCTATAAAGCACTCTACTAAGTCGCCAAGGATGTGAAACCTTGATGTGACGCTGCGGGGAGGGGGGGTAGTATTTTGGTACCCCTGTTGAACATTTCAGAAATCTGAAAGACTAAGCTTAAGATGATCTTGTTTCGAAAACTATTTAGTTTTCTTTCCATTTTTTTTAACAATATTCTTAATAGCGTTCATCTCAGCTGCATTTGTTTAATATAGACTTAAGCAAACCGTGATTTACTTCCTGGAACTTCATTAATTTCCATCAAGGTTAAGGTAGTACATCCCAACTCTCTCTCTCTCTCTCACCCACCCACTACAAGACAATTCATATAATTTAATTAATGTTATAATTTCCAACTTTTTATGATACAAAATAGTTTTATCAATTTTAATATCATCTATTTTAATCGCGTATTTTTACTAATTTAAAGAGTATACTGAATGAATCTTCAGTTGCCTTGCAAAAATTATTAAAGAATTAAGGGGAAGAATATATTTAGAATTTAAATTCCAATTCTGTGATAAATCGGTTATACTACTCAGATATTGATTTTCTTTCCACTTTAATGTCACAAGAGCCATTATTCATTATAGGAATTATCTTTCCACCATTTTTAATTTCAAAAACAAAATGGAAATTTGTTTTTTTATTTTCCTCCTATTAATGCAAGATTGCTTTTCTTATCTTTTATTTTCGTCTGAATAAAAAATTAAGCTGCTCTTTTTCCCGCTGTTATAAATCATTCTTCTGTTTTAAGATTTAATTATTGATGTTGCAGCTCAACTTGTGGTCAGAGTGTCTGATTGCGGATAGGCAGGTCCTGGGTTCGGATCCCGGTTCGGGCATGGATGTACTTTCTCTATCTATCCTTTCTTTGTATAAATGGAATGACTGCCTACCTTATAAACAGGTACCTAAGGCATGATGTGTGTGTTTGATGAAGTCAGACTCCACACAAAAATAAGGTTCAATCAGAAAAGTGGAGCAGCGTACCTCATAATGCCAGCCCAGCTGCACACAACAACAACTATTGATGTTTCAATTCGACTTCCCCTTCAAAAATACATTACATTCTTTTCGAGTACCAGATGTCCAATTAGGGCTCGATTTCTGCTTTGTCTAAAAAGGTTTCTTCTACCGTTTGATCAACCGCCATAACATTGTCATTTACAAACGATAAACGTCTCAAGCGTTCTGCTAACGTAGTTGATTTTTAATTCCACATGACTTTTTCCCAAGAGTGAAAACAGATGCTACAGTGAAGACAAATCCAAACAATTTTCTCATTAACGGAATGATATTTTTTAATCGTTTGCCTAGTTCTAATTAGTCTTCGTCAGCAAAAGATAACATTTGAGATATAAATATAAACAAACTTATAATTATATATTTTTTCGTCTTTCATGAAAGCTTTTGATATGGAAAAGTTTTCAACGTTCGCCGGCACACTGTTTTTATCTTTCTTTTTCGAACAATGGCGTTGGGTATGTCCATTCTCTACAAATTGAGTTTTTTAATTCTTTTGGACAGTTCTTAGAAATATACCCATATTCATTACAATTAAAACATTTAATGCAATTTTTATCCCTACCGGAGCAAAATTTGAGTTTCGTTTTTCATTCGAATGAAAATATTTGAAAGCGGGGAAACCCTTTAAAATTGCGGTATTCTCTTAATTCATTTTTGAAATTCATTTTTTGCAGCGATCATTAACTTTACTTACATAATTAGCAAAATAAAATCTTTTCTCAATAATTTGACGTTTTTTTTTAAATTTCAACTCAAGATTTTATTCCGAAGAACATTCTCGTAGGAATCTAATTTCTCTGCTAATTCTCCCGGATTAGTTCAATTAATACTATGAAATGATTAGGAATTGTTTAGCGAACAATTTTCTTTATTTGTTCTATAATAATTAAGTCTAAATTCATCGAAGTCTGCAATTGTAAGACAGTCTAACCATTCATTAAAATAATTTTGTAACTTCTAAGTATAAAATCTTTCCATACATTTTTAATTAAACTTGAATTTGAATAAAATTTCTGAGAAATCGTTCTGGACTTAGTTAGAAAAACTTTTAATGAAAGTTTCTTGATGTGTTAGTAGTAATTATTTGCTTCATCGTCCGGTTCATGAGCAATACAATAAGCTATTTCATAGGTAAAAGTCCGGGAAGACGGAAAACCCAGTGAGATACATCTGAACTTATTCACCGCGCTTGTCTTTTAAATAATATCAAATAAATCTTAATATCACACATCTTAATTTACAGTATATTTTTGCATAAACTATTACAAATTGCAAGAATCACGCTTTTCTGAATTAGAAATATTCGCATAATTAGTTTTTCTTAATATACTTTTAATTTGCTAACGTAATTTTCCGGAGCCCAATTTCCCGAGCTGCTCCTTCTTGAAAGCGTAATTTTTGAGCTAAGCTATCTTCAATAATACTTTCAAATAAAACTTTAACAGAGTCTTCGTCGTAAATCTTAAAACCAATAATATTCTTTGACTATTACTTTACCAATTCATACGCTAAATTAATATTAAATCTATCTTTTTTAAAAATTCCTTTCTCCAGAAACGAAGCCATTTTAAAGCATACAGAAATCAAAAGTGTAAAAAAAAAGAACATTATTCTCTTGAGCATTTCCCTATGTTTGTATTTTATTTTATATCATGAATATTAAAGGCTTAATTTATCAATACATTTTTTAGATCGTGATTTTTTTCTCATGTTTGCCTAACTCAATTTATACCCTTACATTCTTATTTTATTCAATGATGATCAGGGCATTAGTTGAATTTTTGATGTGGTTATGTACATGTGTGCGTGCGTGCTTATATATGTACAAAATATGAATGCATGCAAAATATATAATTTTCTTTATTTTCAGATGCAGAAAGAGGAAAAAAGGTATGTGTCCTAATTATAAACGTTATACAAAATATTACAGAATATTACATTTACTTTATTATTTGTTTTACAGTTCATTTTGTTCATCATTATATAACATTTAATATTAATGCTCATTCTTATTCTAAAATTTTGTAATTACTTTAATGAAATAAAGTATATCATGCAATAAATAAATTTAATATACATTTTCGTGATTTTCCAATAAATGTCCCAGGATACTTAAATTAATATTTATTTCCGCTGTAACATTTTGTAAAAATGATTTACTTCACACCGTTTTCTCATGCAGTCGATATTGTAGTCAAGTTACAGATTTAAACTTTCACCTCAAATTTCTAATTTTTATTTATTCGAATCTGTTTTATTCTCTGCTGATTTATTTCAAATATATGATTTTCAAAATTTTAATATTTTTTAGAAATGAATATTTTGGAGGCTAATTTCTCTTTACTTAAAAGACTCAAGGTTATGAATTTTAGAAGCATATTGTATTTCCGAAATTTGTTCTACTTTTCAAAGGCAGTCATAAAAAGTGTTTTCTGGATGTAATTATATTTAAATTATTTTGAAATTATGACTGAAATATGACATCATTTAGGAACTCTTTTTGTTTCTTTTACAAATTATTAAATAAAATTTTTAACACAAAAAAAATGGAAAATAGTTTGAATAAAAACTTAATAAACATTTGATTTTGACAAAGTTACGTGAAAGTTACATATTTCATGTTGCTTTTTGTTTGATATGGATATTAAGGTGTCAAACACAAATTTATTATCCTAAGAATTAATTGAGCACATCATCAGATTTATTTTATTTTTATGAATCATATTGATCTAATGGATAATTGCGGTGCCTAGCCAAAGGTCATTTACCTCTGTTTGTAGTTATTGGTAGACACAACTAAGTCTTATATAAACACATAATGAAACAATGGATAATTAGAGTTTTGAAAAATCACAAGTAGATTACAGTTTAGGTACACCCAAGAGTCTTTGCTATGGTGACTTTATTGTTGTTGTTGTCTTGTGGTAGCTAGATGTAGCTCCAATTTCCAACTGAATACGTAATTTGGTGTGGAGCCCGATTTCCTCCGTACACACATGCCACAGTTACCCGTTTATAGGCTAGGCAACCATTCATAACCCATTCATACGAAGAAAGAACAAAGACTGGAGAGAGAGAGAGAAAATACATCCATGCCAGAATCAGGATTCAAACCCAGGATCTCCCTATCCACAGTCAGGCACTCTGTCCACTTAAAGCAAGTTAAAATTTTGTTAGATTTCAATTAATGATATTAAAATATTGTTCAAAAATCGATTCTTTAAAAAAGTTTATTTCTCGTAATAAAATATATACACTTTTAAAGGGGAAAATCATCTTTTAAATGCATTCTAAAATATATAACCACGAAATATTCAAACATTTCAGTATAAAGTTTAAAATTTAAGGTAGAAAATTTAATGCCTTAAGAAATTACTCATTAAATTAAATAATATATAAAATAGAATTAAATAATAAGTATTTAATTTGAAATACTTTTTATTAAATTATCAGAAAACAGATGCTCTTAAATTTTAAGCAAAAGTAAGCTTAAAAATCAACTTAAATTCATAAAAATTTTTCATTCATAAAATATTTCCAAAACAGATAGCGGATTAAATAGATTTAGTAGAAATAAAATTTTTTTTGAATAAAAAAATTAGAATCTTATTTTAATAATAAAATATAATTCAATATCTTAAGAAAATAATAGTGTTTTATTAAATACCTTTAAAATAAGAAAATTTTCACTACTTTGAAAACCGATTGAAAAAATTTCAGTAAATAAAATTAAGCTATACAAGAGTTAAATTATTTTTTTTGTCTCAGTTTTTGTAATTCTTGATAATTATTTGAATCAATGAAAATCTCTTTGAACAGAGTGTACTTGTTTTGGGAAAAAAATTACTTTTAATAATATAATGAATATTGTTTGGAGAAAAATTTCTGATTTATTAATTATTTATTTTATGAGTTAATTTTATTAATTATTTATTTTATGAGTTAATTTTATTAATTATTTATTTTATGAGTTAATTTTATTAATTATTTATTTTATGAGTGTTTTGAATGAAATTTATTTTAAATTTTTGATTTAAAAAATTTGTAAAATATTTTTGTTGTTTGTGTTAAGCTAAATCTCCGTTGTTTAGTTCCCGAACATGATTGGTACTCAGTTCATCGACCCACTGAAAGGATGAAAGGTTAAGTTGACCTTGTCTGAGAATCGAACCTCGGACCTGTACCTTTGGAACACTAAGTCAGCGTGCTTAACAAACGTAAAATTTTGGGTGAATTTTGTTATACAGGTTTCCATGGAACAGAAATCTATAGAGAAATGTGGGATTGAAAGATGTTACTCTGCAATAGAAAATAGATTTAACTTAGAATTCCATTAGAACTTTTTTTTTTGTCTAGGATTGAGGGAGGTCTGTAGCCTTCCGGCCATGCACCTCATTTTCTAATGAATTAGAGTCCTTGGATAGTCTTGGCCAGGTGATTAACAAATCATATATAAAAGATACAATAATGAATAATACAAAGTTATTACAGTAAGTGGATGCACTTTGCAGGACTTGTGTTTTTTGACTAAGTAATTGTGAGTAATCCTATGTTCACCTAGACCTATAATAAACACCTTGATGATGAAAATAATTCTTGGTACACACAAAATTTCTATGAAATTATTTACAAAGGAAAAGATAAGGAGAATACACAGGATGTTTACAATAATTCTTTGAAACACACAAATTCCGTTAAAATATTTACAAAGGAGTTACAACGAAAAAAAAAATACAGGTTGATGACAATAGTTCTTGATAAACACAAGGTTCCGTTAGTTTATTTACAACGGAAGACAAAGAAAAAATTCTCTTTTTTTCCATATTTGTTTAAGATTAAATAAAATTGAGATATTTACAGGATGCACACAATTTATTTACAGTGTGGTTTCTCACAGGATTTCATTTAGGTAGAGATATGATTTCCATTAATTCTTCTTCTTCTTTCTTTTCCGATTGGAATTATTTGTATAAATGGAGATATTGGTGACAGGTTTTACTCTCAACACTGCTGTGGGCCTGTGGAATTGCATTAGGTCATAAGGACTGTAAAGTTCAATACCCTGAATCTCACTATTGTTGAGTGTGTATATTTTGTGGTAGAAATTAAATGCAAGAAATTTGAGGTAGAGGGCTAGGGGCAGGATTCCCAAGTTCTCTCTTATTTGCTGATTTCTAAAGTAAAACTCTGAGTTAGTAATTAATCTAAGTATTTTGCTTTGCTGGTCTTCTAAAGACTTTGATATTTAAATCAGCTACTCCTCCCCAGATTGGAGCAGCATAGGTTATAATCGGCATGAGGTAGGCTTTATACATTAGGAGTTTATTTGCTAGCGAGAGTTTTGACTTGGAGGCTAGCAAGGGATAAAGGATAATTTTAGCTGTTATGGATTTACTTTTGATTTTAGTAATATGGGCTTTCCACGTCAGTCTCTTGTCAACAGTGAGTCCAAGGTAATTAACCCTACTAGCCCAGGGAATTTCCTCTTCCCGCTAATTTGATCTTTTCACACGGTGACATCTTTCTTGTAAAAAGAACTGCCTGGGACTTGGTCGGGTTTACCTTCATTTCCCATTTAACAAGCCATTCTTCTACTACCTTCAGGTGTTCTGATAGATGTTGGTGTCGTGTTTTGTGATTGCTATTTGTGGTTAATATAGCAGTGTTATCCGCAAACAGGAAAAGCATAGCATTAGGGTTCTGCAGAATGTCATTGATGAAGGCATTAAATAGGAATTGTCCCAGAAGTGATCCCTATGGGACGCCTGCTAAAATGGGTTTTTCCAGGGAGAAAACCTTACGGTAAATTTTCTATTAGTTAGGTAGTTTCTTAAGAGTTTGATCTAGATGGGGGGTGAAGTTGTAAGTAATTAATTTGAATAGTAAGCCTTGAGTCCAGACATGGTCAAAAGCTTTTTTTACGTCAAGAAAAACTCCACCAGTAGATTTTTTGGTGACAATACCTTTTGCTATCTTCTCCACTGCCCGAAGCAGTTGGTGGGATGTGGATAGTTTCCTCCGAAAACCAAATTGGTGAGGGATTATGATACTCTTTTGAGCATCAAAATCTAACAGTTTAGTCAGAATAAACTTTCCGGCTATTCTGGCCATCGTTGGCAGTAAGGATATTGGCCTGTAACTCGAGGGTGGATTTCTATTCTTTCCCTGCTTGTAGATCGGAATGACTTATGCCTTTTTCCAAAGTGTGGGTAAATGTCCAGTATTAATTATGGAATTGATTATATCAGTAAGTAGACATACTGCGCTAACCTGGATCTGCTTGATCGCCTTGTTAGTTATAAGATCGTAGCCCGGACTCTTTTTGGGTTTTACTTTTTGTATCACCTCTTCCACCTCAGAGGCATTGATTAAAAGTCTTACGACAATACGACGAGTTATCAACAATCGTCCGCGACAGGACTCGAACTTGAAATCTTATGGTTCGAAGTCAGAGGCCTTATCCTCCATTAGGCCATCCGGACATGCCATTAGAACTTCTGACGTACCTTATCTCACACGTTGAAGATATAGAGAAGAAGAGATTGCCATTCAAATACTTTTAACTATTTCTGCATCAATTGCACGCTGTGAACATTCATTCAGCAAATTTAAATTAATTTTGACGTATTCATGATCCACCATGAGTCAAGACCATCTAAGTGATTTAACATTTTTAAGTATAGTAAAAAAAAAATTTGAAAGGATCAACTTTAATAAAGTAATTCGCTTCTGTAAAGACAAGAAAAATGTGAATAGTATAGTATATTAGATGGCAAATAATTACATTTACTTATATCTATAATATGTAGCGAGTTATTTCATATTAAAAATGTTTATATTTTTAAAATAATTCTATTAGTATTTAAAATAAATAATATATCTTTATAATTAATTCTATAAATCACATAATTTTGATTATTCTTTTGACACTTTTCCGAATCCAATATAAGTGTTGCTTTTTTTTTAAAATTAGAATTGAATTTTGTTTAAATTTAAAGCTGATCATGAAATTTTAAATGAATATAGTTTCCATTATTTTATAGTACGTACAATATTCTGTTATTATTTATATTGTATCCTTATTACAAGCATACTCCATTTATCATAATATATTATATATATGTAGTTATAAAACATAGTATATTCTTATTACTCGATACGTTTTATTCCCATATTGTGTGTGTGTTTCACCATTCTTTTTTCAAAGGAGCACCAAAAAATGTATCGTACCCGTGCACCCATTATGCTCACTACGTCACTGAATCTTAAATATGAGGCATCATAGACATAGAGTTATAATTCCACACATACCCAAAATAATTATTTTCGATATACTGTGTTATTTTCAAAATTATTAACTATTTTTAGTTTTATTTATTTATTTTTTTAAATCGTTAAATCTTAATTTTTTAATGTAACAGATATTATTTCTTTAAATATATTTAAAAAATGTTTTTACGTATGAGCAACACCTATTTTTAAACTACAATATTTAAAATTAGGATGAAGCCCGGTGGCTTAGTGGTAGCCGTTCATGCTCCTAAAACACTGATCCTCGGTTCGATCCTCGGTCTAGGCTAGGTCGACTGAGCCTCGGACCAATTTATCGACCCACTGAAGGGATGAAAATCCCTTCAGTGGGTCGATAAACTGAGTACCAAGCATGCTTGAGAACTAAACACTGTGGGTTTCGAGTTAGGCTGTCCACTTAATCAAACCATATGCTTCACACCACAGGGCCTCTTATCACGAAAACAGAGTAGATCAATATAAGCCTTGGCCCACATGTTCTGCCATGCCACAGAGTTTAGAGTATTTAAAATTATGAGCTCAGTTGTCAGATTTAAGAAAAAAATGTATAATTTCTTTACGTTAACCGATGGTTGAGTAGTTAGCTTTCCTGACTCCCATACTGTTGGTGCCGGGTTCGAATTCCGCTTTGGTAATGGATACTTTTTTACTCTGTTTCACTGTTGTTTCTTTTGAGATGATATATGAGTGTAGCCCACCCTATAAGTGGGTTTGTGGTGGTATGGCGTGTGTAATGTCCCTCGCTTCCACGACTTGGTTTACATGTGTCCACCGGGTAACAATAAATGAGTAGCAGTTTCCGGTCTTGTTGTGGTGAAAGGTTTGTCACCCAGTGCCCGCCGTTATTTAAAAACAAAATATTTATCTATTGCATTTGTCATGACTAATATACTTCTGTTTGGAATTAAAATGGATTTTAATTGTGAAATCATCTTTAACACTTTAAATAGCTTTACTGCAAAGTTTTCATTTCAAACCCCATATTTGATAGATTAGTGTGAAATTAGGGCTTAGGAACTCCCTGTCTGAACGGCTCATTTAACTCATGTGAGCGTTTACTCAAAAATGGGTAAATGGTTTAATATAATTGCACTAATTTTTTTTTACTTTATTCAAAATTAGGTTTTTATGTTTAAAAACATTCTAAATTATATATTGCAGCTTAAAATGTGCAACAATGTATATCACATTTATTATATTTATTTATTTTAATGAAATTAAATTTTAAATTAATTCACTCTAATATATATATATATATATATGTATATATATATATATATATATATATATATATATATATATATATATATATATATATATATATATATATATATATATATATATATATATATATATTTCTAGTATAAAGCGTTAAGCAAACCAACCAAAATTATTAGCACATTTTTTGCATATTAATGTTCGAATTCTATTTATTAATTTTAAAGGATTTCAGTTTCAGCATGCCATTGATTCGAAAAATCGATGAAAGGCAAATAGATATTATTTTTGAACTTTATGAAGAGTGTTTAATTAATAATTTTATCTTAATAATTTTAAAAGTAAAAAACCACTTGGTACGCTAAAAAATGTTTTTTTTTAATTATTTTACAAATTCAGTTGCTTTTATCATTTTTCACAATGAAAGCAGAACAACTATTCTTTTGATTTCCCAAATAAGTAAAAATTTTGTTATTTCAAATAGTTACGCTATTTAGTTAAAAATATTTCTTTAATTGTTAGTTAATTTGAATTATTACAGTAATTTTTTTAAATCAATAAAATGTTTCAAATGTTATGAAATAATTTCTAAAATTGTAGAAGTAATAGTAAATACTTTCTCTTAATTTTGCCTCAACACATATAAGTGAAAAGAATTTCCGTTAAAGTGTGCATTCGTTCAGATTTTCATAATTTGGAAAAGAATAATTTAACTAGCTTGGAAAATGTTAAGGGGATAATTTGTAAGAATACAGATGAAATTCTTGTTCAGAAATCTATAAATGTCTCTTCTAAATCTATAAATGTGCTCGTATCAAATGTCTTAAATAAAATGATTTCCATTACTAACTGTTCATAAAATTTCATTGAAACTGAATATATAATTTTTAACTTTAAATTTTGTTCTAATTGTTTTGAACAAATATTGAAATGCATGTATCACCTGAATGGAAATATTTTTATTTTTTTAAAAAAGGATAAAAAATGAAAATTCTAGAATTCTTAATATTTAATCGTTAACATTTGTATTTTAAAAATTAAATATTTACAAATAATACTTTAATATTTTCATTCAGTTAAGCATTTAAGTTTTTTTTTTGTCAATTTTATGCCTTTAATGAAATATATATTCTGTAATATAAATGCTTAAAAGTGAAAAACAATGAAAAATTTTAAAACATATTTTTGTTAGCATATTACTTAAATTTGTTTCTTCAATTAATCATAGAAAAATAAAAATATGTAGCAAATTTGTAGATGGGATTAATCAAATATTTTAATTTTATTGAAATAAATTTCTTTGTAAATATAAACTGAAAAAAAAGAAACTTCTGTTTCACTTCCGTATCATTACTTTTGTGTTAATGTTTCAAGCTGTTAAACAATCGTCTTTTATATATTTGAAATTATTATTTTACCATTTTAAAATGGTTTATTCCTCATAAGAAACACATGTCATTTAAACTTTAAATTCGTAACTTAACGTCAGGGTTTATTTCTTAAAATTTTATTTCTGAAACTAATCAGATGAAAAGAAGCATAAGATGTAATGTATAAAACTTATAATGTATGAATCATAATTTTGCAACCATAAACTGTGACAATTGTTCTAGGTTTGGGGGAATATGAGATTAAAAATACTGGAAAGGAGATGTTTAACCAGATTCTAAATTAAATAATAAATTTGTACATATTGTTATGCTGAAATGACAAGCAAGCTGAGTATCAAAAGATAGCAAAACGATCGATTAATCTCACTCATTATTCCCAGTTATCTTAAGGAAGGATGTAGATTATGAATTCGGAACTAATCGATATTGTGCATTAGTGCAAGATTCCTAGGAAAATTGTGAATTTTTAAATCAATAATGTATATAATAGAGCAAAAAAATGGTTGTACGTTCCAAAAACGTTGGCCAATAAAACATTCTAAATTTTCAATCCATGAAAAACCCTGAAAACCAAGAAAATTGTTGAAAACTTTCTAAATTCACATCAGATTGTTCCATGTTGTTGCTCAGTGTATATATAACGAGAACTGGTACAAAAAGTTAATTCTTTAAAAAACGTTGAAATAAATATTTTAGAAAGTATTATAAAAATGCTTGTTTCAGAATTTGTTAGCTAAAATAACTAAATATAAATATTTATTTCATTATTTTAACGACAAAAAGGCTATTTAAATGGAAAATCAGAATAGAACAATTTTATGATTAGCAGTCAAAACAATCACATTCACTTTTGTCAGGTTGGCGCCAAAAGTGAATCAGCTTTATTGTATCAAAATGGAAAAAAATAATTCTTTCTCTTTCTCGCTTGTCTACTGAACTTTTGTTTAATGAAAATAGAAATGATTTATGAAAGAAACAACTGTATATATCTAGCATATAGTTTCCTATTACTGGTCGAAAATCATGCTTCTTTTGCACCATGTACTCTTCATATGTGTGGCTTTTTTCAATGAATTTTTAACTAAATTACCAAAAATTTACTGAACCATATAATTGAATTAATAAAATAATTTATTGCATCATTTAAGTAAATATCGTAGAAATTTTTCTTTAAGCCATGTTTTTATACAATAAAATTGAAAACCATCTGCTTACTAATAACTGATTATATTAAGCACCTGCGATTTATTTTCATTATGAGTTTAGTCATAATAAGCGCAGTTCTATTTTGTGTGACTTTGAAAGAATAGAAGTCACCAAAATTTCTAAAATAATTGATTGAGATCGTCGTATACATGGAATGCTTGAGTAATTTTCATAGTGAAGTTGTGATCATTTGGCTACTTATAATACAAGAGTTTCTGCTTTGATATTGTTGCGAACAGTGCGTCTTAAAAATTTTATTAAAATTTTAATTTGTGATTCATCTTAACATACTTTTTTCATATTAATTTGCTTCTGTAATTTGTAATCTTTAATTAAAATTAATATTTCTGAATAAAAATCTAAGCATTAATTTTAATGTCTCTGATATTGTCAGAATATTTAAATAGTTTTTGTAGAATGTTTCATATTAAAGAAAAAAGTAATGATAAATATTAATAAATAATGTATCAATAAAGTAATTAGACCGAAATTTAGTTCAACTAATACAAAATTTCAGAAATAGAAAGAGGCAAATCAAATTATTTATAAATTCTTTTTAAATTTTGTATACATTGATTTTAAAAAATTCTTACTATAAAATACTTTAAATTTATTCATAAATATATTTTATAGTATATGCTTTTAATTCGAGATTTAGTTAATCACAAACAATACTTGTTAAATATTTTTTTCATTAATTACATTATTTTGAATAAAATTGATGGTTTTTCTTAACTTTTTTTTGTTAATAACTTAAAACATTTTGATTTATTAATTATTTTATGTGTTGAATACTAATTACAAGAGTAAATAAATTTTGTGACTTAAATAGTTTTTTTAAAAAACATGGAAATATTTAATTTTAAACATGAATTCTGATATTTTTTTACTTTTAACTTTAATCATATCGACATCAATTATTTGCAGCAGCTAATTTAAGATAAGTTTGCTACTAACAAGTGAACCATTCATTCAATGAAAAATACTTTGAAGCAAATAGTTTATGTTTACATGTTTCTTTAAACTGTGTTTGAAATGACGTCTGTTCAAACAGATGAATTGTTGTTGTCGTCTTGTGCCCACTAGGCTGGCATTATGGGGTGCGTTGCTCCATTTTTCTGACAGAACTGTGATTTGTGGTATTGTTGGTACACAAATGCCACATGTACCTGTTTTTATAGGATAGGTATTCACAACATATTCATACATAAGGAAATTACAAAAAAAAGTACACATAGAGAGAAAGTAAATCCATACCCGAACCGGGATTCGAACCCAGAACCTTCCTATCCACAGTCAGGCAATTTGACAACTATACAACTTGTGCTTCGTAAGAGATACGTTTTCGAGGTAAAATATGCTCAGCAACATATATTGAACAAAAGCCATATTTAAATAGCAAGTTAAGACACTTGTTTTCACAAACAGCATGTTTGCAGAAAATGCTTCATATATTGAATCCTGGTATTCTGTTTGAGAAATTAAACGATGGAATTTTATTTTTGCTTTTCTTTCAATTGTTTTGATTGTTAAATATATTTTTATTTACCTTTTCTTAACAAAGTAGTATTATCAGTTATTTATTAATTTTGAAATTATTCATTGTGGGAAATATATATTGTGTTCAACTGCCTATTCTGTCTTTCCAAGTGCCTATTAAAATCAATTCGTTTATAAGAATAGGATTTTGCGCTTTACAAGAAATATGTAGTTATTATTTTTCTTGAGATTTTTTTTCCTAAACTTACCTTTTTCTTCCTGTAAATCTTAATAAATTGAAATGAAGTAATCGATTCAATTTATTCGTTCGTTCATAAATACAACACAAATTTAATAAGCAGGAAAGCATCTTTTAATTTAAAACACTAATAATAAAATATAAATTTTCTTAGGTGGATAGTAAATTATTGTACAATAAAATAAAATATTATTACTTTATTTTGATACTTTTTAATGCATTTTTACATAATATAATATACATTTAATATACATTTTTAAATAAGGAAATAAATTGATTTAATTCACAAATTCATTCTATTCTGTAAGAGATAAGCAAAGCATGCATTCAAATGAACATCTTACGTGAATCAAAGAAAATTGTTGAAAAATCTGATGAAACGTCTGCTACCACTTCCCTTGCTGAATGATAATGTCAGTCTAGGAGTATTTTTACATTCTTTTTTAAGGTGGATTCTTTCTTACACATCATGGTAAGATTTTCTCACCTTTTTAAATTAGCGCATTGAATGAATAAGTTTCATAAACACTGAAATATATTATCATAAAATGCATGTTGGATGGTGACGCTGAAGAAGTTAGATTTTCCGAAAAATGTCTGCGGGTTCGTCTGTTGCGTTTTAGTTTTTGTATAAAAAAGCTAGTTGGATTCAGATGCTTACCTTTGTAAATATCATAATCCAAGGCTTGGATGAGTCACGAAGTGTTCAAATGATGTTCACTTGCTGAATGATCACACTTTGATGACGAATCGGCTTTTCTCCTTGATAATGACATTTTAAATGAAAATTTTCTTAATTACAAGGGATAGAATTTTTATCAGATTTGAAAGTTGACCGAAAATATTCTCACCATAGTTTAGTTGTAAGACAGCGCTCTACAGTTCGAAATGTCCCGGGCTCAGTCCCCGCAGCTGCTGAAGAGCATATTTGCATATTTTTCTATGTATTTATATTATGCATATTTTCGAATTTTTATTTGGGAATTTTTCCATTTTCTTGATTGCAACATAAATATATTAAACTCGATTCCTAAAAAAATTCCTCTTGAAAGACAATATACGTCATCGATATGAATAACTTTTAAGAAATGTTTTTTGATTATACAGCTTTAGACTGGAAACAAGACATTTTTCTGAAAATGCTCTATTTTTAAAATCATTCTCTTGTTTCGATTGAAGCATTATTTAAATCTCTAGTACTTTCAAGTTCCTTCATTTTCGGGCTCACGATGGCCTACAGGTCCAATCTCTTCAGAGATTTAAGTTCCCAGTTCGATCCCAACCATTGCTGAACATCGGATGCTAAACTGCCTTACAATAGTGTCTGGACGTTAGACTGTCCAATGCGCAGTGACAAACCTCTTTCCTTTTCTCATAATGATAAACACCGCAGGAATATTTGCTCCCTGGTTCTATCCAACCACTCTTCAAAAACGGGACACGATCCTGCACCATTGTAATCTCCATGCATGTCTATTAGGATGGCTATTTGGAAGTTTTCCGCGATTCTTCCCTTCCTATAGTGAACACGTTTCACTTTTAACCACTTAACAGCGTCTTTTTTCTGATAAACTGGGTAAAAAAATAAGCATATTTTTCAGAAACAAATTTCTGTTAAAATCGATTATATGAACTCAAATCAAGAGTGAAAACTGTTGCAATTATTGATTATATGAAATAATTTTAATATTTATTCAGAGCAAAAATAATTGAATTTTCACTTAAAGTTGCTTTTTCTTGGTGAAATAAGAAAATTGGAAAAACACTTTACAGGAATTGAATTATGTACAAATGTACTTACATCTAATATCTTATTAAAATTCAGTTTCTGTATAGTAAATTTTAAATCAAGGAGACAAGCATAGTCCAACATCACAATCGGGCAAAAATATCTTGTTTCTTTCCTCATCCGTTTTCCAGAATCATTTCTTTTGGAGCAACACACAAAGCGCTGCCTCGTCGGTCTCAACTTCTTTTCACTGGGAGCAATCACTTGTAAAAAGTGTCTTTCAGTCAATCGTAAGGGAGTTTGCAAAATTCCTGGCCGTCCTTTTTTATCATTTATTGTCCCATGTCTTTCGATAAAACAATTTATTATATCAAGTCTAAAACTCAGATCCTTCTTCCTAATCATCATCGAAGAAAATATCAAGAAATTGTAGAGTTCCTTTACTTAGATCAATATTCAAATGAACAGCTGGATTTGCAGTGAAAGAAAATCGCGGTGGAGGTGAAGGAGGATTACTAATATCAAGTTCACAAAAGTTCCAAACTTGAGTTAGATCATCCGAACTTTCTGTTTCCTCATCACTAGAGAAGTCCGAAAACGAACTTTCATCACTCTCAGAATCATTTATAGAAATATCAGATTCACTATCTGATTCAGTATCAGAGTTATCTTCTGTGATAAGCCGCTCAGTATCACTCATTCTTCTTTAGTACAGCTTCAAATTTAAATGAAATTCAATTTGCAACATGCAATCTACTAAGATAGTGAAAACAAAATCCATGCCTATTTCCGCATAAAACAAAAGCGCCAAAATATTTTGCAATCATACTTCTACTTGCTTTTTCCACGTAAAAAAAATAAATAAATAAAATAACCATGCACTTTTGTAATGATACCTCTACTGAGCTATCAGATACATCTATTAGAAATGTTGTGTACTAAAGAAAGAAAAAATTCGGGCAAATCATTGCAATAAAGTAAAAAAATTAATCGCACGAGCGGCGCTAGGGCAAAACAGGGAAGGCTCCATTTCAAGTACCCGAACGATTTTCGGGTAAAACTGGGAGAGACATCAGGATGGTGGGCGTTAAAATTCTCTAGGCTTCAAGGAAGTCAACAACGCAGGGTCAAAAGTTCTTTAATTTGAGCCAATCATGACCTAATGGTATGGTGCAGCTCTTTCGAGTGAAGGGTTCCAGGTTCAATCTCACTTACTATTGATGAAAGGAAAATGAGTATGACAATTCTGTTTTTTGCATGCAGTAAAGTAAGGCGTGAGCTTGGGAGTTTTCCGGTTTATCTCCCTTGCGAGACGTAAATACGACCCAGTATCTATAAAAAACCTCTCTGGAAGGTAAGTACGCAATACACGCTAAGTTTTCGCAAAATTGCCTGAGACCTTTAAGGCATTTCACTCCAAGTGTCGAAGTTCTTTTGTTCCGTGGAACTTAGTTTAAAGGCTTCAACATGGCCTTCGTCTGTAATCTGTACGGTGTCAGAAGCTTTTTCATGTAGACTCACCTTGGACTAGTCAAGGAACACCTCTCTTCAGACAAAGAAGTCCTTGGTTCGATCCCATCTATTACTGGGTAACGGTAGATGTTCTACTGTAGTTGAACTTTTCCTTTCTATATGTTTATCCATCCAAGTGAGTGCTGTGGAATTTTCCTGTTTTTATAGTTTGCGATTCGTTTATACTATTGTAAAATGTCCTCTCGTGAGGAAGTTAGGCTGTGGGCGTGACGGAGGTCTCAAGCCGTTAGGTAGTTCACAATGAAACTTGTCAGAAACTTTCTTTCTGTTTTCATTTTCATATAGTTTTGAACTTTTGCATTACTGCTTGAATTAATGAATAGCATACAATGATATATGAATATTACATAATTACGTGAATGGAGTTTCATAATTTAAAACACACTCTAATGTGTCAAATATGTAGAAAGTGATTATTTGAATTGTAAATATTATTTTTAAATTTTATTGATTTCATAAAAATTTTAACGAAACTAATATTAAGTCAAAGTATCGACGGAAATGTGATGAGAAATTAACTGCAATAAAATATTAAATATCTTATAATCACTGTCAAATTTCATTAATCACATACATTTTGAACATTAGAATTGTATAACGGAATAAAAATAATCCATTCATAAGTAGATTGCTCAGATAAAATTGTGATTAGGGAACATCAAATACATAATAAAATTTAAAATTAGCTTTTTCACAAATGAACGAATGTTATTTGTCGTTCTATGGTCCTTTTTTGCATTCGAAGGCTAATCTGGGCTGATACATCCAGTTTAAAGGAGTTTGGTTTGAATCGTTTGCAGCTCAACGGTCATTTTGTGCACACGAGGGCTAATTAGACCGGGAGCTACGGTTTAAAGTGGATTCTGAACCATTACAAACATTCAAGCACAAGGTGGGATTTGAACCCACGAACTGTTGAACGGTAGGTAAGAGCGATAAACAATCAGCTGCCGACTCGGCGCAGTTTAAAGTTGATTATAAATCACTGCAGACATAGACGAACGAGACATTAATTAAACCTTAGACATTAATTAAACCTTAGAATCGTTAAGCAGAAGGCTCGGGCGTTAACCAGTTCGCCCCCCTCTCAGCGTTAAAGAAGAGAGATAGAAATAAATGCAACTAATGAAGTATTTTTTTTCCCAATCATTGATCTTTTCTTTTTTTAAAGTAGTGACATTCATTAAAATAATTGGTCCTACGCGTAATTTTCCCTCTGATATTCTATAAGAGAGAATTCTTGTTCAATTTATATTAAATATATACTTTTTAAACCTCCATAGTGTTTCCTTTTCACAAATCAGAGGCAGTTTGATTTTGGTCGTATATTTTTTTCACCTATTTTCGTCCATTTATACAAAAATAGGTTTTTTTCAATTGTTTTAACTAATTGTAGTTTTAGAATCTTTTATCTTAAATTCTATTTAAATAAATAAAAATAAAAATTTGAAATTTTTGTATTATTATGAATGTTAATATAAATTTTCCACGGAAAGCACAAACAGGTTTGATTGTCTGAAAAATTAATTTTTTTGGTCTGATTTTTCCCAGTTTTTCATAAGAGTACTTAAAAATTTAATATTTACTTTTTCGTACATTGATTTAAAAGTAAAACAACCCAAAAGATCTTCAAAAACTAACTCAAAATATACGAAAAAAATGCACCATTTATAAATAATTTTTTTTAGTTGTCGTCAATAACATACTAGCCAAATAACTTTATAAAACATTAGAAAATATCTCCTCCCATTTCTTTTCGGTACAAGCATTACAGGTAAAAAGCCATATTCATCGCTTGTGACAAAAAATTTTCCAAATTTTTTATTTGAAAGATACACAAGCAGATGACTAACACATACCCTCCGTTGGTGGACTTCGGAGCAGCTAGTTTTCTGCTTGCGTTGGTTACGCAGTTGAACCAACGCAAGTTGCTGGAACTTTTAAACTGAAACAACATTTGTTATGATTAAGCAACAATTTGTGCAACAACAATGGTAATAATTCCAATTTTCCTACAAAATGTAATTTTTATTTCAACTTAAAAAGTAAAAAAGCAATAATTATTTTAATACCAATACACATTATATAAAGAAATATATATTTTTTGTTGTGTTGTAGTTTGGAACGAAAAACACTGTTTTTGGTATAAAGTTCACTGTTGACCGTGGATTTAAGTGGTACTATCTCGAGGTATTTGCTAGGAGGTATATTAAGCTGCTAACAACACCATATATTGCAGATCGTAGAAAAAAAATTAAATTGAAATAAACTGTTAGAAAAATTTTGCTTCTAGTTGATACAGTATAATGGAATAACAAAAAACGAAAAAATTTTACTACTTTCATCCAAGCAACTTTAGCAATTTATTTAAAAAAAATGCATTGTTCCCGAAATGTAGTCAGCTAAATACGTGGCTCTTTTTCCAGTAGAAGTTCAGAGAAAAGCCATACATGCAAACATTTTTGTAAAGCTCTTTGGTATAATTATGACGTTGGAAAAAAAAAAAAAAAAAAGATAGAGAGAGAGAGAGTCATTTAAGGTTCGAATTAAACTTTGATTGAAAACGAGAGCTTTATTTGGCAGAAACGAGTAAATACAAATTTATACCATGACATCTGCGCTGTTATTTCTCCACCAATCATGTTTCTCAGTTCCTCTGCGTAGGAGACTGACAAGTTTATAAAAACTAAATGAAAATTCTGCTTAGAATAGATTACATTGTTGTTACTTAAGAGTTTTTGATTGCAATTTTTCTGTATTCGTGAGCCAAATTGTCTTTCTTAAATTATAATTTCTTCTGTCACAAGTGGTGATTAATTATTATTTTTATTGTCACAAGTTGTAATTATAAATTTAAAATATTATTAACTGATCACAAATAGTGATCTATATTTTATTTTCATTTAAAGCTTATAATTTAGTTTTCACAAGGTTGAAACTTTTTTTTTATGAAAACTTCTAAAATTTAATTTGGATTGAAGTATATATATATATATATATTTTGAAGTAAGTTATTTTTCAATTGCATTTATTAACTTAAATATGAGAATTGTAATGTTGTAACTATACTAAAATTTAACTCGTAAATATTAAGTGTATTTAAAAGCAATGGAAATATTCCTCATTTATTTAAATGATTTTTAGAAGTTTATATTTAAATCTCTTTTTTAATATACAAAATTAAATTGCCTTTTATAAACTATGTTTTTATTATGTTTTTAAACCTCAAATTCTTGGAACAGTTTTTAAATCATTGTATTATAAAATTAATCGGAAGTTATAAGACATTAATTTCTAATTGGTTTCCCAAATTTTCAGAATGTAGATGAAAACATTTTTTTAAATAAATTTTAAATTTTCAAGCTATGCAAATCTTTTAACATTGCTCAAATCTTTCCAATTTTCTGAAATATAAAATTGTACTTCATTCAATTCGCAAAACTTTGTGTTAACCATCTTTCTAGTAGTCAGAAAAATATTGTCACTAAATTTTATCATTGTAAAGAAAACAGTAAATATTATGTGTTTTGTATAATAATTATTATAAGTAAAAAACAGTATTAAACGCTTAAGTTATTTTATTAATTACCTTAATTTTGCGTTTAAAAGTTAAATTTGTAATTTTAAAAGAATCGAAAGGGGAAAATGAACTCAATATTTACTGATTAAGAATTTATTTTACTTAAAATTTGGTACAATTGTTTAGAGTTTAAGGACTAAAATTTGCTTATAAAACATTCCGTATAATAAAACCATACTGAAAGTGGTTTTGCACTCGTGAGGAATAAAATTACTATACATAGTAAAATCTAAATACATCAAACTATTATTTTAGATTTATGAAAAAAAAAATAATAATATGGATCGTATGAACATTGTAATTAAACATTTTTTGGAAGAATTACGGTGTAAATATACCACACAGCTTTATTGCGATTATTTAAGCAGAGGAATCAAAAGCTAAAATTTTAAATTCATATTACTGACATTTAAAATTGAAATTGAAAGAAAAGTACAAATTATTAATTTATTAAATATAGTTGCAAACAAATGGCTATTCATTATTAAATTTAAATAATTAACATTATGAAATCCAATTTTTTTATTGTAATCTTTGTCAGTTTGTATTTGCAGATTTCATTTAAATTTGGTTGAGTTCTACAATTCTGCAAATGTCATTGACAGATTCTTGTATGACTTTTTGAAAACATTATTTTAGAATGGTTGAATTGAGAAATTAAAAAAATTGAAATTTCTTTTAATCTGTAATTGTAAGCTTATTATAAATGCAGTTTTGTGATAAATAGCTATATATTCATTAAATTTTGAAGATTATTTGTCGATGACTTTACAATGGTTTCCTAGAAGTATACTTAAACATTAGTTGTTTTTCAATTTTATGTAGTTTCCCAAAATATTTAGTTTTTTTAACAATAGTTCTTTAATTTTATTTTCTTAACATAATTAAATTTACTCAAATATGCATTTGTTATAATTTTAAATAATATAGCCTTTTAGTGAATATGTAAAATATGTAAGATTTAATTTAAACAGATATTTCTTAATCTATGTTTGCAAAATAGCTTTTCAAGAATTTAATGAATTCTGCTACTTAAGAAACTAATCTTATTCCTAGAAAAAGCTATCAAAATTTCTTAAAGCAATCTAAAGATTAACTAACCTAGAATTTGCTTTACAGTGTTTTGAAATGTATTGAAATTTGATCTGAAAACAATATAAATTATTAAAATTATTATAAATAACTAGAACACACCTAAATTTTTTAAAAATAAAAAATCAAATATAAATTTTAAAATGAATTTTCTTTGAAAAGGTTACTGTAAAATTACTCCAATTGCTTTAACAACTAATCTGTAACATATTGTTTTACATTGAATTTACAACATATCCTTTTGGCTCATAAAACTAAACAAAATTCCTTTTAATTCAATTTGTTTTCTTATGGATTAAAACCATGTTGAGTGTATGTACGATGTACCTTAAGTCCGTATTTAAAAATGTGTGAAAATTACAATAAATTTTTCAATTGGCTATAGAGATACGATAAATTTAGCACTTTTTTTATATTTCCTTGTGCTTCAGAATATAACTGATTTCCTTAAAAGAAATCGTTATCCGTTATGAGAGATTTTATTAGGAAAAACTAACACTGAAAATTATTTTTCCCTATATAAAATCTAAATTAGTAAACAACTTTAGTTTATATAAAAAGACTTGTTTGTAAACTTATTAAATTCTATTGAATTGAATAACTAAATATTTTAAAATTACTTGAAAAACTAGATTTAAAAATGCAAGTAGTAAAATCAGAGTTTTATGAATAGAAATTTGATAAGAAATCCCAATTTCAGTACTTACTGATTTTTCTTCAGATCTGCTTAACAAAGGTTCGGGGAGTGCAAAAAAATTAAAATCTAGATTTTAAGTAATGGAAAATAAGTCAAAATCACACACTTGAATGTTTTATTTTCTGATTAAATTTTCAAATCTGTTTGAATCCAATGAGATAATTACTTGGAAAAATTAATTTAATCCAAGCAAGTTACTTTGAAGTGTAAAGTTTGGAGCCATGTAAAATTTTTATATGGCGTATATTTATGCAAGAAATATTGAACTTTATAGTTGATGAAATGAATTATGTTCTGCTTTAAGAAATGCTGGAAAAACGTTTCTAAATTTGGTTTCATAGTTTTTATTTTTAATCAAGATAAGTAGTCGCAGAGAACGACTCATTGTATACATCTTTAGTATTTGGTGTCTATTGCACCAACTTTTTAAAAACAGTACTTTAAGTCTTCATTAAGCGTAGCTGATCTAGTAGCCGAATGATTATCGCTATAATTCATGGGTTTGAATCCCATCTTTGGCATGAATATTTGTAGTGGTTTGGAATCCACTTTAAACCCTAGTTGCGGATTTAATTAACCTTGGTGTGTGTGTGTGGGGTGGGGTGATGATCATTTAGCGACAAGCTAAACTTTAAGCTTAATTGAGCTTATCTAAGGATAAAGAGGCTAAAATTCGAAGAGGAAATTCAAATGACTAATTTTTTAAAACAACGGTGAATAGAGAAGCTTGATTCTGATGTAACAAAAGAATCAAGTGAACATTTCGCTCAGAAGTCTGAAAGCTGTTTTAACTGAGGCTTATCAATGAATATATTTACGAATTTATAAAGACTGCAATAATTATTTTGTTGGTCACCATTAATTTTAAAGTGTAAGATAATTTTTATAGCATAATTATGTTTCCTATTTTGCCTAATATTTTTCATAAAAATAAAGTTGATTTTAAAATGTATGCAATTTTAAAATAATTATTTAAAAGTTTTGATAATTACTAATTTTTATTATTACTTTTATATATTCTGCTGAAGTTCCTAAGTGTTCGAGAGTTTTCGAAACCAGTGTAGATGAAAGTCAGCTGAGAACGAATGATTGCTCAGCTGGGAATGAATGAATTATTCGAATTCCACCTCGGGTGTGGATGTTTGTAGCATTCCTGTTCCCATAACTTCTATAATAGTGCAATGCATTAAGGAATCGTTAGATAATTTAACACTCAAGAATAGCAAAAAAAATTTAGTGTTTTTAATCTAAGTGATGAAATTACTCTGGTGATGTAGTTTTCAGAAAGTGATATTTTTGTTATGAAATTAAATTTGGGTTCAACTACGAACAGATCATGAAATAAATCAAAATGTACATCTCACTGCGAAATAACATTTTTTGAAAAACGAAGTGTCATTTTTTACTCCTTGGTTAGTTAAAAATCATCAATACTTAAAAATTTTGAAAAAAGTACTATACCACACGACTCTCCTTAAAGACGGTAAAGTATTAATGTTTGCCCTTCGTTTGGATGCTTTTAACTGATATTTTTTTTCAAGTATAATTTGCTTGTTTATCTTATGTTGCAATAAAATGAAGTAGTAGCAAATATTCCTCCGATTATAATTTAAGAATAATGAAATTAAGGATAATTTCAAACTTCCCTCGTAAATTTTTTTTTTCAATAAATTGCTTCCCTTTGAAATAAAAGTTTTATTCTTTTATTTATAGATTTTTGCAATTTAGATTTAAAAATTTCAGCGTTTGGTATATACTTATTTTTCAAATCATAATAGAGTGAGAGCGCTTTTAAGGAAAGATATTGTTAGTTTTTGATGCTGATAATTTAGGAGTGACTGTTATTGCAGGTGATAATTACGATCTTTGTTTTGTCTCCGTTAAAACAAAATAATCGAAAGCAGCCGATGGAAAGTAGTAAATCAACCGATTTTAAAACATTTCCAGAGCAAAGAGCAGCTGAATTGCTTTTTAATTGGCAATTATGTCTTAAATGTTTATACGATTTTGTATAATTGTAAGGAAAACGATAATTTTATTTATCGTTCAGTTTCTTTGAAGCATGAATGTTTCATTGTGTTTTCATTTCCATGACATTTTGTCACATGAAACTGATTTTTATTTTGAGAATGGACTTTTCTAGTTAGATTGCTTTTCTTGTTCTGTTCTATGCTGCAATCAGCACATGCTTATTTTATGCGCATGTTATCCAAATTTGGTATTTCAACATTCATTTTTAAACTTGGAGCAAAAACAAGTTTTACCTTAACTATTAAAGGCTATCAGTGTATGTTAAGAAATATTATGATAGCACATAAAAACTAATATACTTTAAAAATCGTACTTTAAATTTAAGATATTGGACATTAAGAATAGAATAAATACCAAGCAATAAATTGCACGATGGTATTAGGGATTTTTTTAAAGCTAAGATGAAAAGTATTTTCAGAATTTTATGACACTCTATTTTTTCTAGTCTCTCCGCATTTTTATTTCAGTTACATAAACCTATAACTTAGATTTCATCTGAAACAAAAAAATATATTTCAGTTGTTTATTTTTTACATATTTTAGATTTCGTAATAATAGTTAAACAATTGTCTGTACATTGCTAATTCTGTACACTGACAGACGCCCAAACTAGTTAGTTTTAGGAGGAAAAAGTTAATTAGTTAAAAACTTTTGTTTTAAAAATTGCGATTTAAAAATATTTCCATTTTTACTAGTCTAATTCCAAACTCTAGTTTTCACATCAAAATGAGGCCTCGAGAGTAATTAACTGTCGAAAACCAAATGAGAAGTAAAAATCTTGAATTTCCATTAATAAAAATTTATTAAATATTGAAATCGGGCCTCTTTCAATCTTCATTTTAATGTGCATATCTTTAAACAAAATATACTACTGGAATGTAAAAATGATGAGGTATCCGATGCCATAAAAGCTATTTTTCCAACAGTTACACTTAAATGACAACTTTAAAAACGAATGTTTAACTTTTAAAGGCTAATGTATCTTTGAAAAAATAATGCATTAATCGAGAATATATATATATTTATCTTATTATCTTTTTTGTCAATTAAAGGTTACCGAATTTTGCCACGAAAATAATCAGAGTATCACAATCAGTATTCTTTCATATAACTTACGTGTTTCAGACGGCCTTTGATTGCTTAGCGCTCTGGTTCATATTTGTCATGAGTTCGATTCCTGCTTAAATCTTTGACATTTGTAATAATTCAGAATTGATTTAAAAATGGACTTAAATGAAGTAATTTCACTCATAACGTTTTCTTAATATGTTATTTAAATAAAGTACACACAATTTATTTAACTTTTAACGTCAAAACTTAATTTAATATAATCCAATTAATTTTTACCGATCGTGTAGTTACGCTAGACTGTTATTTCTTTCTGACAAGGGCTAACCGGAGCTTAAAGCTTAAGGTAGAACCCGATGTTTAAAATGACCGATATATAAACAAGTCAAACCAAAATTTTCAAGTAATCAGGATGAATATTTCATGTCTCATCTTGCACGCATTGAAAGCCGAAACGGTTCTCATTTCCTCCATTTTTACTAGAAAGAAACTAGAAATTTCCTAACAGTGAATGGGGGCTTGAACTCATCACCTCTCACTTTGAATAAACATTGCCTGACAACTATGTCACGGTGGATTTTAAACTACCACTTTTGAAAAAAATTTTTATTACATTTGTTTTGATTGACATTGTTATTTTGAAAAATTTCTTTTTTTTTAAGCAATGCTGATGATACTTCGTTCACGCACTAAAAATGTTCGTGGGGTAGTCTATGTTCATGCCTCTTCCGAACAAACTGCCACGAGTTCGATTCCAGCTGCTATTATACAAAGGGAAATGGAGGGTTTATTCTTACCTCTAGTATGTGTAGGTTTTTCGGGATGGGTGATTGAGAATTTTCCCGTCATCTTGTGACACAAATACGGCCCACAATGTATAAAAGACATTCCAAAAAGATTAGTATCAGTGCATTTTACGATGCCTTGCAACCGCCTAAAGGGGTTGGGTGTTAAAGTTCTGTCAATGCCATTTTATTTATCGTTAATTCTGTGCAATCAGATTTTAAATACTAAATCAAAGTGTACCGGAGACTAAATGATATTTTTATTATTAAAAAACATTAATAATATATAAGCATTAGATTAGTAAGCAAATTCACACAATATTTAATTTTGAAAATTTTAAAGAATGTTCTTTTTTGTAAAATTTGTCATTTGGTAAAAAATTTGTAAGATACAGCATTGGATCCATAATCCGGCTTCCCAAAATCCGGTATTTTTCAGATTGTAATTTTTTTCTCTTTCTTCCTTTTTAACTTTTTTTGAAAGGCATCCCAAGGCAGAAACTCTTGAAAAGAACAACGTCCGAGTTGCCAACCAAATTGCACATTTTTGATACAGCCAATGGATCAGGGTATTCTAAATTCGTTAAAAAATGCTTGTATAAAACGACTATTAACCGAAAATATTTAGTATTCTGCAACTCCAGTGAGGGAATGATAGATTTTCAAAACAGGTTTTCGATCAAAGATGCCATTTGGAGAATTGTTAATTCCCGGAATTCCTAGAACAAGAATACTCTGATCATGCTTGGCATAATATCTGACCTCTTTCAATTTTTCTGGAAAGAGAAGAAAACAATGAATTATTATTTTTTTATTTTTATTTTTGCATGTCACAAGAAAAAGAATTGTTAGAATATGCCAAAAGCATTTCAAGTGAGGAAATAATCGATGAAAAAACTATACAAGATTCCTTAAATGTCCGACTGTATTTCAGTTAAATGATGACGAGATCGTCAGTGAAGTTGCTCAACAGAAAATATGGAAATCATTTCCAATGACCGTTGTCTAGAAATACCAAAAGAAATTATCCGCGGAATGGAACAAAAATTTTTTTGAAGGAACACAATATTATGTCTGTATACAAAATACAAGAAACTTTACTGTCAGATAAACTAAAGCATTAAAAAAATAGCGATATTTTTGCATCAATAAGCAAAAAAAAATCTTACTTTGCAAATTTCAAGTTATTTTATTATATATATACGTGTGTGTGCGTGTATTTTTTATTAAAAATATTAACGATATAGTTATTATTTTTCCTCTCACAACTTATTCATGGATTGAGGAGTGTCGTGATTTTTTGCAAATGGTTATTGAAATTTTCGGCAGCAATCCGAAAACCGGAATATGTTCCATCCCGAGCTTGCCGGATAATGGATCCTATAATGTATAAAAATTATCTTCTACGCTCGCTCTTAATTATAAATCGTAGTAAAAATATTGTGATTGCCATTTTTCTTTACCATAATCCTAAGTCTTAATAGGGCCCATGTTTCAAGTCGGATATATATATAATATATAAAAAAAAATTACTTTTTTCATATTAATACAGATTTGATAGAAATCTTTCGTTTTCTTTTAGCTTTGACGGCACTTAGAAATTCTATATGAAAGATTTTTTTTGGGAAAAAATGTAGGAATTCTCTCTCTTTTTTTTTTTTTTTTACCATATTATTCTAACATAATTTATTTTAGAAAACATTAGATTGGATGAAAGGAATTCATTCTTACTTTGTTTCAAATATATGAATATTAAAATGTTTATCAATTCTTGCTTAAAAATTTTATCTGGGAATGTGTTGACCTTCCAAATTTCCATACAACATCACCAGAAGGCGCCTTTAAAACTTCGTGGCGAATCAGAGCTGGCCGGATATCGCCTTGTGCTAATTAGTTCCGAGAGTTTGAATAGAAAATTCCGAAGGCAGATGTCTATTTTTCATTGCTGATTTTGCTATTCTAGTTGCTAGGTTTTCCTAAGTTATTGCTCTGATTTATATAAATCATTAAAAATTATCTAAAGTTTTTTTCTCTAAGTATTCAAGAATTTCCCTGAATAGGTAAGTAACTACTTTAGTTAACATTTAATACATATTGATTTGGATTGCTAATAAAAAATGTTTTTAATAGAAAACTGAAAGTTAAGGGAAAAAATGATGGTGACATTTTTCTAAAATGGAGATTTCAGTGATTATTTTTAGTTTATTGATTTCCGTAACAATTAAAATAAAAAGAAATTCAAATACTTTTTAATCAACTTTTAGGAATGAAATGCATAATCCTACTTCTCGAACAATTAAATTTCAGTAGATATTTGTTACTTAAGTAGCTAGACATCATCATTAAGCAAATCTATTATGTAGGTAATATATCCCTGAAATGTATCTAGATTTAACTTAAAAAAAATGTAAGAAATTTTTACTTCAATAAAACAATGTCACTGTAAATATCCTAATATTTTATTCTTTATTTTTAACTCTGACTCTTTAAAATAACTTCCGGTAATTTAATCCACATGCTCCAAACGCGATAGTACTAAAATATAGATAACTATCCAAAAATTCAAATAACTATCTTTTTAAGATGTAGAAGATAAAAAATCATTTTATTATTTTCTAATAGGCTATATGAAATAATAAAAGAAAAATGTTTGATATTATGGTAAAGTTTTCATGTTTTGACAAAGTAAGGCTGACAATTTAATTTGCCATATTTAGATTTTCAGAAAGAATTTTCATAGATGTGTGCTCATATTAATGTGCCGTAAGGGAAGAAAAAAAAAAAAGCTGAGCAATTTACAAACACCCGCTTTTACGCACATGTGTGTAAACAGGGATCATCCAATTACTGGTGTTCCATGGTGATTATTATTCAGATTTGAAGTTAACATTCTGAGTAAAAGTGAAACCATAGTATATACATTATATATACCTAGAAATCACAAAGTGGTTAGGTTAACGGGTGGATTATTTTACTGTCCATATCTTGGCTATCTTTCTACCATTTATTACTACTGAATCACGAAGGACAATTCCATTGATAGTGAGAGCCGAGCTGGCAGCTGAATGGTAAGTGCTCTTGCCTTCGGTTCAACAATTCATGTGTTCGAATCCCACCTTGGGCATGGATGTTTGTAGTGGTTCAGAATCCACTTTAAACAATAAGTCCCAGTCTAATTAGCCCTCATGTGCAAAAAGTGACCGCTGAGCGACAAACAAACCTATCCATCTCGATAACTTAAATTTTCAGAATTGGGAATTTTATGAGAAATTTCTTGATTTAGTTTTAAATTGAAGTCTGATACTTTAAAGAGTACCACATTTCTTTTTTATGTGGTAAGTAACAGTGGTAAGCAATTTTTAAACTTTTATTTAAAAAAAATTTCTCCAATGCCTGGTTGCCCTTAGGATTTTTAAAATATATACTACTTTGGTATACCAAGAGGAGATACAATGCTTATTTTTCAGCAGTTTGTAACCAAATCAGAATGTTTATTTAATGCTCTGGACCTTCCTTGAATTGCTTCTGAGATCAGTTCTGGTCATTGAAATTAAACGCTCTTAATGGTTTGGTAGTTACTCTTCAACTGCATCTCTCGGTCAAATTTGTTTTGATGGACCGGAAGGAATAACAAAAATGGAAACGGAAAAACTATTCGGTTTTTAAAGAATAATCTTGCAAGTTCGATTCCTGTATTGAATGTGAATGTTTTCTGCATGCTTTAAAGCCAAGCTGGCAGCTGAATGTTATACTAAAAAATTAAGGCTAAATTAAAAAAGAAACTCAATTTTCAACTAACGATTTGGAGAAATTCCTTTCAGTCCTTTTAACACATTTCACACAGAGCTGGAAATTGAATATTTAGTGCTCTTGTCTTCTGTTCAACAGTTTGAGGGTTCGAATCCCACCTTGGACTTGGAAGTTTGTTGTAATTTGGAATACACTTCAAGCTGTAGGTCCCGGTCTAATTGGCACTCGTGTAAAAAAACGAATGAATAAATAAATAACCATTGAGCAATAAACTAACCACAAAATAACAAATTTCATTTCGAGGAGGACAATTCGGGACACTGGATATTGCAATGCCATTTTTCAAAATGGCATTGTAATACCCAGTGTCCTTTCTTTTATTGATCCGTTTAGTGGTGTGAACACAAATACTTGAACAAAAAGCCTGTCAAGGAAAGATGCTTTAGGGGAAATGCTCTTACGCGTATAAAGCGGAATAAAGCCGAAACCACAATAAAGTCTAAAACAAGCGCACTGTTTTTCTGGAGAAATGCTGAGTAATTTTAGTTTGCTTGAAACTCAATAGTAATCTTTGTCTCATGCTTCTAGATATTAGAAATTATAATTTAGTCACTTTCTAAAAATCCTTTAGTATTTAATTGTTTCAAAATTGTCACTTTTCTTAATTTTGACATTTTTTCTTACTCTTCCTCATGAAGTTTTTCTTTATTTGGTGAGGATTAGACACGCGTTTGAACGTACCCATCGAACCTTTCATTCACAGCCAATTGCTTTCGTTCCTGATATTTTGTACATTCAAAGACCGTTTGCAGAAGCAAACTAACTTGCCGTCGTTGCACAGTGGGTTGCCCATGAAAGTTTGAACTGCCCATCGAAGGAAGGCATGTCAACTTTAAGGGAGACTCAAAGTTGTAATATTGTTGTTGGCCATAACAGGTTGTTGAAAGAGGTCTTGATTAAGATCAATAAAAATTTCTTATATTGAGGCTCAACAACAAGTTATATATTGTACCTCTCAATCTGTTAGCTGCCACAAAATAAAGTAGCATGTGATCTGTCACTCCTCCCGCTGTAAAATTCACCCCTTTTACCTTTTTAAATCCTAAAATCCCCAGTAAAAATGAGAGATCTCATTCAGCAAGGACTAAAGTGATTAACACTTTCACTACTCTTGGATGATTTATAATTTGAGGAGACAGCAAATGCTCTCATGTTCAGCAAATGGAGCTTTTTTGATTTAATTCTTGGAATTGTGGTTTTCTTTCAAACCTAGATGAGTTATCTTTCCGACTTATTATCTTGCGTGCCTCTCCATTCAGGACTATTAAGCTGAATATAAGTAGGAGTGAGTATTCAGCAAGCCATATCTGCTATCAAAATGACACCCTTAAAGAGCAAAGCAGTCAAAATAGTCTGCGCTTTTAATTTAATGCTTAGTACATTAAATTTTAAAAAATACAATAAATTTTATTTAGCCTTAGAATTTACGATTTTGAATTTAAGTGCAATTAAATAATTATTTACAAAAATCTGTTGATAATTTAATGTATAAAATTAAATCATACTCAAACTGTGTAAAAATAATTTTAATGACAATTTCTGATACAAGCAATACACATTAAAAATTTATTAAATTAACGATTGTTTATTTTTGCTTCGAAAATCACTTCTGATTAATTTTTAATTTAAAATATTTGGATAAATTTTCTATTATAAATGCATGTTGGATTTTTCATAGCAAAAGGAAACTGATATGATTAGCTTCTTTCATTTGAAGTGTAGATTCTGCAGAAATGAGATTGTTTATAATGCAAGGAATATTATTTAGACCTCGTATATAAAAACAAACTAATCCCACATTGCCCGTCCAGAGCCTATGTTATCTGTAAGCAATTACTTTTAGACTGGCGACTAATGTAGCAGTACTTCTGTTATGTCATCTCCTTATCCTTTATATTCCACGGTATTAAATCCAACTCATAAGAGAATGTATGATGCTTCCATCTAAATCACGTAAAAGGTTAAATTTCTATTTTATCAAATAATATTTGAGGAAAAATTGGAAGAATTATGATGGCAAAGCAATCGTTTTTCTTAATGTTTAGGTTTATAAATCAGTTTATTCATCTTTGAAAATACATCTAAATAACATAGTAATGTGTTTCTTAAGGACAGAAAATTTGCAGCGTATTTTTTAAAAAAAAATTAGTTATATATATAATCAATGATAACTTGTTTACATTCAATTAGAATCTTATTTTGTATAAATGATATATTGTAGCTAAACAATAATTTTAAAATCTGAATACAATTTTTATTTTAATGCAAATGATTATACAAAAAAATTTCTGAAATGGTACCAAACATAGATTTTGAAAATTATATATTTGTTAAAACATTTAAAGTTTTATATACTTTAAATAATAAAGAAAACATTAGTGCATAATAAGTATATTTCGTAACTAATCATATCTATAATTTGTAAATTTTACTACTGAAAAACATATATTGATACGCATTTTATTACAAAGATACGTATTGTATAAACTTTTCATATTTAAGACACTAAAATGATTGCTCAATTTGACGACTGAATAAAGAATGTTGAGATATTCTTTTTCATTTCAGATAAAATTAATGCTAGGAATAAAAGACGAGCTGAAATAGAAGCTCGCAGAAGACAGGCCTGAGAATATCACTACTCATTCCATCGTAAGTTTTCTCATCTATATAAGTAGAGAGTTGAATCCTAAATGATTTTTTTTTTTACTTTAAAGTTCTTATAAGTTCTTATTTATGGGGTTTACATCCATTCGATGTTGGAGATAAAAGTATTTTTTAAAAGATTCGTTAAGGAAAAATAATTTTAGAGACAATCACAAAAACATCTTTATTACAGCATTTTTACATTTCTATTATACTACAAAACAGAAAAAAAATGAAGCGATTAACAGCGCCGCTTAACGGCCAGGCACAGTTCACTTTCTAACATGTGGCATGATACAATTTCATGAGATCTGCCATTATATATTTGTAATTTAAACAAAAGTTAGTAATGACATTTACTTGTTGATCACTTATAATAATCTAAAATTGGAAAATATCCTCATAAATAGCCTAACCATTATAATTTGGGAAACATTGAATTAAAATTTTTAAGTAACTTTGTTTCATTTATGCATTTTATAGGTACTAAATTATTTCAAAGTAGATTTACTCAAATGGAATAAGTATAAAATCTGTCAATTGCTGTGAGGAATTTCGGAATTTAATATGATTTTAAGGAATTGTGGAATCTTGCAAACTTATGGCTTGTTTATATCTAACCACACAGGTGTTGCAAACCTAGATGAAATGATAAAAGCAAAAGGATCCGTAAGAAATGAAGTTGTAGTAGGAATTCAGAAGATTCTTTTACTACTTGCAGAATTTTATTACTAGCAAACATTTTTGCTTTTGTATAAAAGCAGAAACAGTCATCAAAGTTTGAACTCTTGGCCTCATTATGTTTCTTTTATTACATCTTAAATAGACAACTAGAAGATGTGAAGAGGTAGAAGCAGCCAGTGTGTGGAACTTATAAAGACTTTGTTATTTACATTAAAAATCAGAACACCTGTACTCTCTTCTACAGATATCGTTAGCTCCTTAATAAAACAGTTGCTAATGTTTCAGGCTCTCTTTTCATTTATAAGGACTAAGAGTAGAGCTGAGCAAAATGCAATTTTTTTCACCATCAACAAGACTTGCCTTAAAATGAAGAACTTGAAATCTTTAATATAATAATAATAATAAAAAACACTACAATGCCCACCAACATGAAGTTTCCAACATTTTGTAGTAATTACTGAAGTCTGGTAAAGATACTTCAGATCCTTTCATTTATCAACCAATACCTTAATTAGTCCAATAGGGGTTTCTATAAGGAAAGATCCAATTTTGATAATGTTACTTATCTGGAAACCCAAATCTGCAACACTTTCATGGGTAGAAATCACTTAGTTTCCTTTTTGTGACATAAGATTGTACTTGGCATTGTGGAATTTTCCATAGAATGGATGATTTTGGATTTTTGGGATAATTTTCTAACATTCCTACTACAGTTACTCTCATGTTTTTGAAGTTTGTATTGGACTATTTCTATACAATACTTTTATTCATGCTTATGGTTACCCATGGTTCAATTTTTAATTTTTCTCAAGTAGTGTGTCTTCTTTAATCTTTGACACCAAGAAACTTAATCCTTTTTGGTGCAATGAATCCTTCAATAAAATTATTTGGGTCACAATAAAACAGAGCAGATTCTTAACAACTTTAAAACACCTAATCTGCTTTAAATCATAAAATAGCATTCAGACTGATGCAAGTATAGTTGATAAAAGCATCTCAAATATAATAAAATTATAAAAGTAACTGAAAATTTCCTTTTGCATAAATAGAACATAGCAAGAAAGCTGTTGACATTCAGATTATTAAAGATAGTTAAAAAAGATATAAATCAGAGGTATATTGTGAATCTGACAGAGCATACTTCATCATTTATCACAATATGTTTACTGTATGTGGATGATCTGTCAAGACTCAAAAATTTCTCTAATTGAAAGAATTGCAAACAGTGTCCCTCTGCATAATGTGTGAAGTGTTTGATCTCCTAGTAAGAGTAGCTGTATCCACTTTTGCCAGTTGGGGATGGACTCTTTAAGATGCTAGTTTGTTCCCAATTGGGTCTCTGATTTTTAGATGTTTCAATTTTAATTGAAACTAAATATTTACTATAGAATAACAATTGAAATGACTATAAAATCTAATAGCATTAAATATTTTATGTTACTTGAGAAAATACAAATAAAACTTCATCTTTAGTTTTAATAAATATTTTAAAATCTTCAGTGTTAATGATTATTTCAGAATAATTAGTTTACATTGATTTAAAATTTGTATGGTGTAATTATTTTCTTTACTTAGGAGTAGTTAAAGATGACGGTGATGTTAAGCCAGTCTCAAAAAGGAAGAGAATCCTTGGGCCATCTTCTGATTGTAAGACTTTTATAAAATTGTTAAAATATTTTTTTTCAAATCATTGAAATATTTCTAATTTGACGATTCATTTTCATTGTAAAAGAAACTTGCCAGTTTCTGACTTTTAACACTCAAATTTATTAAGTTAAAAAGTAACCAAAGTGACTAAATTTGAAAATTTAAAAGTTTGATTCTTTAAGTCTCCAAAATTAGTATTTCTTAATTGAAAAAAAATTGAAGTATTAATATATTTTTTGTTCATGTACATGTGTATATATGTATGCGCATATAAACTGGAATAAATTTTGCACTAATTATAGTGTTTATTGGATTATATTAATAGGATAATTTCAATTACCTCCTTTTAAATAAAGACTGCTTACAACTGAAGAAACTACTTTTTGTACAGTATATGACTAAACGTATTTTAGGATTGTAGATCTACGCATTTCATACTGTTTATATTGACAATTTCACATTGAATTAGGTAAAATTTGTGAAATCTTTTTTATCTTATTCCTAGTATATACATTTCCTGGGGAGGTTTACTAATAATTCAACCAAGTGTTAGGAAAAATAAATTTTAACAATCTAAGAGTAGGAAGCATTAATTTAGAAAATTGTAGCCTTTAAAAAAGAAATTGAATTGTTAATTATTTTATACAAATGGTAATACGTTTGAAAATGTGAGCTAAAATGAATATAAAACATCAAATAATTATAATAAAACATTTAATGTATTTAAGTGATAAATCAAGAAAATTGCTCACATTGTAAAGATTTATGCAAAATGATGATACTCGAGTTATTTTAGATTCGAGCAAAAAATTTTAATTCTTTTATCATACAATCAGTTGCATGGTGCGGCAATCCTTTGGTAGGATTTTATGGCAACACTGGTAGCTTTCAATGTAAATTTTCAGTAGTATCTTAGAATATGAAAAGTACAAGAATATATTATGTTTTTTGATAATGACAAAAGTTTAAATTTTTTTAATATTTTAACTTCCTGACAATTAAAACAAAATTTATCAGATTTAATTAAGTATCTTTTTATTCAATATGTCAGCTATCTACAAATTCGTTCGTGTTTTCATAGGACAATTAAAAATCACTTTTTAATGACATTTAAAATGTGGTTATCGATTATAAAACTGAGCAAATAGTCTGAATTTGCATATGTAATAATTGTTTCACTTGAATACCTTGCCATGTACACATCTAAAGCTATTTTAAAATAAATTGTACAGTAAAATAGCAAGCAATTTTAATCTCTTCAGTTTTGCAAGAATTATTTGCATATTGACACTTAGGTCATCTAACAATTACTAGAAGTACAAATATTAACTTTGAATTCGAACACAAATCCCTTTTCTAAATATCACAAAATGTTGCCAATGGCAAGTTGGGTAATCAGTTGATGTTAGAATCTTCATATGAAGATACTACTTCTATCAGCGAGTATCTAAATTTTTTAGCTTTCTGCAATAAAATAGATCTAAATTAGTGTCCCATTCTAACCATTCTTCAATCTTTTTTCAATCAGAAATATTGTAAATCACTTATTAACATTCATCAATTAAATAAGTTTGTAATTAAAGAATTCAGATTTTGTTTTTAATAAGCACATAAAGTTTTTATGTAACTATTGTTATAAGTGTTCACTAACCTTCAGTGAAGTCAGATAATAGTGTAGCTCTATTTTAGAACATGAATGAATCTGAAATGACTGCATGCGTATATGCGATTGTTGATAATTCTATCCTATGAAAAATTCATGGATCCACAAGGAGAATTAAACTTATTTTAAACAACATTTTAATGTGATGATGCATGAATTCGTAGTTCTCAAAACAGGCAAATATAATTGACAAAAATGTAAATTGGATTCTAATATTCGAAGTCATATTATCACTCAAAAGTAATTACCATATTTTCCTGCATATAATCCGCAACAGCGTATTATCCACAAGCCCCTTTATTCCAGCAAAAAAGAAAAAAGCGTTGCATTATCCGGGGCTGCATAAAATCCGCGGCAACTTTTAAAATGAATCGTCGAAAATTTATACTGCTGATATAAAATAAAAATGTGTCAAATAAAATAAAAAAATACATTCATTGCAATTAAAAAATATAATAAATTCTACAGAAAAAAACATTTATAAAGATTGTTTGAATCCACCTCAATGCAAATTGTGATTAACTGAGATGCAAGCTCGATATTGATCAATGTCCGAGAAGATTCTAGTAAAACTTAATCGATTTTTAGATTTTAATAACTTTCAAAACGAGGTTTAGAAATATTTCTAAAATAAACTATATTTTTTCGTTAATAGGTAAATGAAAGAAATAGATTACTGCACTTTTTTCTTTTGCACCGCGCAAATTTTGTTTTTCACCTTGCGTTACAATTTTTTAAACATTTCTTTCATTTGCTTTCCCTATTGATTTCAATTTAAAATTTATTCTGTAAATTAATAATTTGAACTTCCCTTTGACAATATACTAATTAGAATGTTTTCAGAGTGAAACAGATCATGTCGAAATAGAATGCAAAATGACATTAACGAATTGCAACTTTAATAACTGTTCAGAAAAGAATTCGTTCTTGAGTGTAAGTGGACAATGCTGATTATAGTTCAAATAAGTCATGTGAATATTAGCGTCATTTGTATTTTAGGAAGCACATGAGCGGCGTTTTTTTCCCACCTCAAAACTTTATTATAAACTTTTCAGATGAAAAATTATTATTTTTTCAGATAATCCGCGGCTGCGTAAAACATGCACAACAAAATTAAGAGCTTTTTTAACACATAATCTTTGGATTATATACAGGAAAATACGGTACATAATCTTGCCAAAAATATATAGGGTAATGCAGTTTTGCACCAAAACTTCTTTGCAGTGTATTAGTTGCTATTCTTGATGTTAGAGAGGTCTACATATAGTAGCGGCATAGTAATACTTCTTTTCGCCGAAGGAGCAGTAAAACGGTATTTTGCAGTTGTTGTAGCTCATGGTTTTCTGTACACAGAAGCTTCAGTTTGATATTGGTTCCTGAGGCATTGCTCCACACTGCAAGACATTCAGGAACATAGCATCATCAGCCTATGACATCATTTCCAACTGCCACTTAAACGAATTGAGCAAATGGTTTCTCTCAAATATTACAGGATACTTCTGACTATGGTCAACAAATCTCTTGACAAAATTTGAATATCAACAAGTATTTCTTCCTTATTTTTGAAAGCCTAATATTTGCTTAACTTTGTCATTCATATTATTCTTTATCATAAAAGTTGGTAGTCATTTATACAAGCTTACATTTATACAAGTTCGTTTTTTCTTCCTATAAAAAATACATGTCATTGTTAATATCATTTTTTAATAGTGTGGTTTGAAAAACGTTGTCCTTAAATTTTCGGGGGCATCTTAATTGGAATCTTTATATTTTATATTAATATTATGTTTTATATATAATATTTTTGGAGTGTCTTAGTTTCATTAGAAATACACATGATAAATATTTGTATACATTTTTGCATTTCCTTCTTATAAAAATTGTTAATATTTTATACTTTGTTAGCCTGTATAGATAAAACATATAGTTGAATATACTAACCAATGAAGTGAGAATTTTATGTTTTATTAATAATTTCTTACATCACAGAAGAATTCTTCCATAATATGTGCCTGCATTATATTTAGTAATCATTAAGCAAAGGAATTTGTAACTGAAATCATGTAAAAAATATAGCATAAAATTTCACATTTTTTATATATGAAATTGATTTTGATTCGTCCTTTTTCATTAAAGGTGAAGATGAGATTGAGCCAGTCTCTAAGAAACGGCTTATTGCATCCTCCTCAAGTAAGTATTTTTATTTTTTTTAAAAATATTGTTTGCTATTTTGTAACTAATATTGATAGCCACCAAAACTTTCATTGTTGGATCTTTTCACAGTTAAGTCTTCTATATTTTTATTTACTAATCCTTTGATTATGAAGCAATTTCTGTCTTAAATAATCCTTTTATATAGAATGTAAATTAGTATTAATGTTATTTTATCATTTAAATAATGCTAATAATATGGCTCTACTTAAAAGAAATAAAACAAAGTATAATGTCAAAGACTAAACCTTGGGATGTTTACTTAAAAGAGCGGAACTTTACTGAACAATGAAATTATTTAATTTTAACAAATCCAAAAGAATTTAATTTCTGCATGAATTTTTTTTAAACTTGCTAAATTCTGTGACAAGATATTTAAATAGTTGTATGTAAATATTGCATACTTTTAAAATGCATAAAATGTTAGGTTGAAATGATTGATATAAGATTTAATTTCTTATGTTTAGGTGAGCGAGATGAAGAGGAAGTAAAAGAACAACCTCTTAAAAACAGTAAGTTTTCTTAAAAAATGTGGATTATTTTTTAAAAGTTTTATGTTAATGCACAGAAAAATAAGCTAAACTATTTGCTGAAATAAATTTAATAAATTTTTGACATTCATTTTAACTATCTTTGTTTTGCATGCTAAAATTATAACTTTTATATGAAACATTTTATTAAGTCTTTTCGTACGTAATATAATTTGTAAAATGATCGATAAGAAATAAAATTTCCTTACACTTATCATAACTTATTAATTTTGACATTTAATTATGATTCCACATGTTTATATAATTAAAGTTTTAAAATATAAGCTAAGTTATGTATTCTTCAAATTATTTTAGTTCAAAATTTTAACTACTTTTCAATTCATATTCTTTTTTGAAGAAAAAGTATTTAAATATGAACATTATACAACAAAAATATGAACAAAAATGAGATCCTTTTTATTTGAATACAAAATTCTGGTAAGGATTATGTAGAGATTTCAGTATTATATTAATTAACCACTGAACTAAAATTAATTTTTTATACATTAATTAAGCAAATTTTTCCAAAATTTATATGAAAATGAATTCAGATACCATTATTTTCTTTCACATCTTTAATTTTTCAGAGTTGGATGTACTGTATTAATAAAAATATTTCAGATTTTCTTCCTAACCAATGAATGCAGGTATCAAAGTAAAAAATATTAAATACATTTTTGTTTCATGTATAAAAAAGTTCTACTTATTAATAACTTAAACATTAGGATTGGAAGTTTTAAAATGTTTTTATTCCAAAATACTAATATACGCTTATGTCCGAATATAAAATTTAAAAATAAATATTTATATCGCTTTGAAAATGTAAGATTTTTACAATACACTTGAATCTTTCTCTCTGCTCAATCAGTTTTTTAGAAACATTAATATGCACACTTGTGAGCTTTTTAGGCTCCTGTTAAGGGGTGCTGACCCCTGGACTTTCCGACCTGTCACAAACACTATGGCTGCCATAAAACTTCATATGATGCAACACTCTTGCATACATTAGTTTAAATTTGATACGCTTTTTTTATTTGTTTAATATGTTTCTAAGGTTATATTTTCTTGCTAATAAATTTTAGAAAGGATTGTAATGTGCCAAAACTATTAATATTTTTTTCAAGAATTTAATTAAATTGTGTTTCACTAATACAGAAAACCAATATCAGAAATAAACTTTTTTGTACTTGGTAAGCAATTTATTACAATAAGTAAACCTATGTTATAATTTACATAAATAATCTATACCTTCATGTATTATAAAAGACAGAAACTATTTTACATATATAAAATTATATTATACTGCAAGTAAAATATATAACGAGTTTTCCTACATAATTACCAAAAATAACATTTCTTAAATATTGTAAGTATATATTACTAACTACAAATATACTTACTACATATAATTTGAGAGTAATCGATACTGAAAATATAATCTAAAGTAAATTTTAAAGTCCTGCAATTTAGGGCTATAACAGTAAAAATAGCTATCTAAAATATTTTTTTACGTTGTTTTTCAATTTGTTAAGAATAATAAATTCCTTTTTTTAAACTAACAAAGTGTTATAAAAAGAATTAGTAGAAGGAAACTATTTTTTATTAAATTATGTTAAACTGTAAGTAATAAGAGTTTTCATACACATAATAACTAGCAAAATTAAACTTTTTACATATAATATGTAAAAGGTTTATTTTTGTTAGTTATGTGTATGAAAACTCTTATTTATTACTAATACTTTAAGTAATTAATAAGTAATATATACATATATATAATTTGAGAGTAATGCATACTTAACACATATAATACAATCTAAAGTTCTGCATTTTAGTGAGCCATTTATTTTATTTTTATTAAATGTGATGTGGTGGCGAAAAAGCACAAAATTTGAAAACTTAACAAAATTTGTGTACAAACTCTGCAATTCAGATATAAATAAAATGATAAACACTTCGAACAAGATACTATGTAATAAGATGTTCATTTTAAACTTAATTACATTTTAAGTATGATTTTCGAGTAATTAAAAAACATTATTTATCTTAAGAATATTACTTTTTAACAAGTAAGTTTCTTTAACAAAATCCTCTCGGGTGGTTTACCTTCTTAAGGTAAACACGGGTGTCACAATCCTGTGGTACCCTAGTGAACTGCACCCTTCTTTTTTTCTTCGCTCCTCTTCTGCTTTTTCTTCCTCTTCTCCCTCATTGTGGTTGCCTTGTAAGAGGTTGAGGGCGCCCCTTGAGTAGCTGTTTCTGCCCTGTTGCTATTAGGTTCTCTTGGGGGATTAAATCACTCGTGTGTTTGCTGTGCATGGATACCTGTGTCCCTGGAAAGGATTCTGGTGATTGAGGTTCCCAGAGACCAACACTTTACTTTGACCTCTGCTTCAGGTAAGTGGGAAGTGTGTTGTCCTAAGCACATCAATCGGCTTCCATGGATCAAGCTGATCATATATCTCCTGTGTGACTCAATAGAGTGGAGGCCATGTCAGAGATATATTGGAAGAATATAAGGTCTGGCTAGCACTGATGCAGTTATACTGCACCCCCTTGTTAGGCTCGAAGGTGGGTGGTACAGTCAGGCCTTAATTAACCCAGTGGTTTCCAACCTTTTGTACCGGCGCCTAATTTTAAATAAAAAAAAATTTGTGTGCCCCTTTAAAAATTGTTGCGTCCTGTTAATTTATATAAAAATCAAATTTCATAAATACTCAACTGATATTATAATTTAATTAATTGGCTACAAAATAATATACAATATTATGTAAAAATAAAATATATTTATTATAAGAAATATAATAACAAAACAAAAAAAGAATATATAATATACAACATAAAAATTTAATGCGATGGTTGAGCTTGTTTTTCACCACAAATTTTCTCAAACTGTGGTATCATTGGAGAAATCGCGGTTCTCAGTTCCTTTTCAATCATTAAGCAAGATCGATACTTTGTTTTTAAGACAGCTACTGTAGAAAAACCAGTTTCACATAAGATGTTACAAATGGTAATAAAATTTCTAAAGCTTTGTTTGTCAAACTAGGAAAATCGTTTTTTACTCGTAGCCAAAACGTAACATTATTTTCATCTCGAAACATGTGCTTTAATGTGCTATCACTAGATAAGTCAATTATCATTTCCTGCTCTGGTTTCATGTAAGACCAAAATCACCATATTTTTCAATCACAGAAGGGTTTCTAATCCATTCATATTTGGACAGGTCAAGATCTTTAAAGTACAATGAGAATTGCTTCCATAGACTAGTCAAATGATTATTAATAAGTTTACTTTCTTCTATTTCATCAGCAAGATATTGACTATTCGACTTTTTTGGTTCGTATACAAAAATGATATTTTGGAAACAGCTGTATGCCCCCCTTGCAACTGTCTCGCGGCCCCCTTGGGGGTACCACAGGGTTGGAAACCACTGAATTAACCTATTTCTATGAAATATACTTTATTCCCTATGGAGCAACAAATGATACAGGATCAGAAATATTTTGTTACTAAAAGAACTGAGGGCAATTTTGATAATGTTTCCCCTTTCTTAATATGAGTCTTATTGGTACAGTTGGAAATGTCAAAAATGTTTGCAAGATAACATCTGGTGATCTCTTAGTTGAATATTTATCAATTGAACAGGCCGAAGTTATCTTAAAACTAAAATGCCTTGGTAATATAGATTTTATAGTATCTCCTCATAGTAAGTTAAATTCTACACAGGGAGTAATTACAGCAGATGATCTATTTAATGTTTCAGAGGAGGAAATTTTGGATATTCTCGTTGACCAAAAAGAACAACATGTGCAGCAAGAAAAACAATCAGGAGAGAGGGAAAAACTGTAAAAACTAAGCACCTTATACTCATGTTTGCTACTCCTATACTACCTCAATCTGTTAAAGCTGGTTATCTAAATTGTAGTGTTCACCCCTACATTCCAAATCCTTTACATTGCTCTAAATGTCAGCGATTCGGTTTTGCAAAAATTACTTGTAGGGGACATTTAACTTGTGCTCAATGTGCATCTGTTAGACATCACAGTAGTCAGTGTCAATTACAAGAAAAATGTGTCAACTGCAGTGGTGAACATCTCTCATACTCATGCCTAACCTGGATATTTAAAAAGGAAATTATTACTGTGAAAACAAAACTTATCTTACCCTAAAGCAGGCATACAGTGTCATCCCGTACCCCTCATCAAGACATTAGTTATTCACAAGCAATTAAAAAAAGTCATGAAATCTTGTATTACCCAAACAGATTTCTTAAACTTTCCAAATTTATCCTCAAATATTTCTAACATAAATGTCTCACCTATTCTGGAAGGAATTTCTCCACAATCTTTCGCAAAATCTAAGTCTCAAATATCCCTAAAATTAAAGAATGCAAAGAGAAGGGCTCCATAAATCATATTTAAAGAGTAAAAGAAGCTCAACTGCATCTAAGACAAGTGTGAAGAATGTAGATCCATCAGAGGATGAAAGACTTCTAAGTGAAAATTCATCTAAATACCAGATGGCTTGCTCCAATGCCAGAGCATTCGGCTTAGCTTAATGGAAGCCTTCGTTTCTTGGAATTGTTGAGGATTTTGCACTCGTATAGAAGATACAAAAACAATTATAAACCTGCAATTATAATCCAAACTATTTTGCCGTCCAAGAAACATTCTTGAAAGTTCAGTACAGTTTAAAAATGCATGATTATAATTGTGTGAGGAAAGATAACAATGATTCAGTTTCTGGAGGTGTATATGCATCCTTGTCTTGTAATATTCTGCACCGTCCCTTAACACTTTCATTACAGGCTGTTGCAGTACGCATACATTCAACATCTCTCATTACTATATGTAGCCTTTACTTGCCTCCCCATGCGATCATCCATGAAAGCGATTTAAACAGTTTGTTGGATCAAGCACCTACACCCTTTATTTTGCTTGGTGGTTTTAATGCTCATAACACCTTATGTGGTAATGATAATATGAATCCTCATGGTCACACATAATTGAACAGTTAATTTCTAATAATATCTGCCTTCTAAATTACACAAAAATAACCTATTTCCATCAACCATCAAGAATTTTTCATTCATTAGATTTAGCTATTTACTCTCCATCAATTCTACTTTCATTAAATTTTAATGCTAATAAGGATTTATATAACAGTGATCATATAACTGATAAGTGATTTATATAACTGAAAAGGTAACTTAAAACACGAACAATTTTCAAATAACTTTTACTAATTTGTAATAGTGTTTCCAATAAGCTGGAAGAGTTAGAAATATATATTTATTTTTAAGTCACTCGTTAGTTCGGTCTGTTGCATATTGTCTCTTTTCATTTCACAAATATATTCTTCCTCTGGAACTACAGGATTCTCTTCTATGAAGGGTAGATTGGAAACTGACAGGAAAGTTGATCCATTCTACCAGAGCGAACAATGAACGAGAACATCAGCATTAGCTCCTCTTGATATAGTATCAGCGGGAATATTTTCCTTTCCTGGGCAGTAGAACCAGGAATTGATTTCAGTCAAAGATTTTCTCTCCTTTACTCGATTTGCAACAAACTGTTTCCAGTGATTAGTGGAACCTTTGATCCAATACCATGTTAATTTTGAATCAGTCAAGTAATAAATGTTGGATGAAACTTTTTGGCCTGTTAATTTTTTGGCCACATTTGTTAATCGAGACGCCAACAAAGCTCCGAGAAGTTCGAGTCGAGGCAGAGAAATTTTCTTTAGAGGAGTAACACGACTCTTTGAAGCTATTAGATTCACTTGAATTTCATTTCCATTTATTACTCGCAAATAGATGGCAGCACCATATGCCTTCTTGCTGACATTACAAAAAGTGTGTGTTACAATCACAGTTGAATCTGTAATACAGGGTATAGTTTGGCAGCTCATTACACCATTGATGCCATTCTTTTTGGATATCAAGAGGTAATGGTTCCTCCCACTGGATTTTCCGAAGCCACAATTCTTGTAACAGGAACTTAATTCTTACTGTAAATGGAGTCAGTAATCCCAGTGGGTCAAATACTTTTCCAGTGAAATGTTTTGTGTCCTTTCGGTCTGATAAATTTTTCATCAAAGATTGTTTAATCTTCTGTTGTGTCCCAAACTAAGCCAAGTACCTTTGTGGAATTTGATGCCAGACTAATAGATTTCTGAGTAGATTGGACATCAAATTGTTCCTTTTTCCATTGTTCCATTAATTCACAATCATTAGTGATCAATTTCCTCAAGTTCATATTGACTTCAGACATTTTGGTGGGTTCACAAGAAATTACAAGAACATTATTTAGATTGTCTCCACCAGATAAAAAGTCGTCAATGTAGATACTTGTATCTAACAATCCCACAGTGACTGGATATTTATTTTTAAATCCTTTTAATTGTTTCTTTTTTGTAGCTGACAAAATAAATGTGCTTGAATTTAATCCAAAAAGAACGCACTTGAATCTGGATATAGCGTTTTCCATTTGTTTCTTCAAACCACAAGAAACGAACTGCATCTCTGTTCTTTTCCGACTAGTAAACCTGCAAAGGCTTTCTCTGCATCAGAGGAGATAGCAATTTTATTCAGTTTAAAATCAGTAGATCAAAGAGATTTGTGTTCAAATTAGGGCCAGTCCATAGACAATCATTCAGAGAAAGTTCATTATCGTGTGAGCTGGCGTCAAACACTGTTCTGATTTTAGTCGTCACTCTATCTTCTTTATATACTCCTTGATGTGGTAAATAATATATGGGTTTGTCTACGACTTGAGCTTCATTTTCTTCAACCCGTTCGATTATTTCTTGCTTCAGATAGTCTTTCAAAGTATCATTATATTGAAGGCGTAATTCTGGATTTGTACAAAGTCTTTTTTGCAAACCTAGCAAACGTTTTTTTGCAACGATAAAATTGTCGTTCAATTTTAAATCTTTCCAGTCCCTTTTCCAAGGTAATTCATCTTGCTAACCTCCATTTTGAAAGGTAGTTGTTTTGTCAAATATTTCCATAGCTTTATCACCTTCGGAAAGTTTGGGGTCTTCGTGTTTTTTTCCAAAAGATTCGAGCTCCCAAAATTGTTTCAAATTATGATCTATTGTTTCAAAGTCCTTGACAAGACAATACAATACCTTATTAGAGGATTAGCATATCAGTGGCTATCCAACCAAACACAGAATCACACATCAGAAGCTTATCATTAACATTAACTGTATTGTGCTTTAGAATTTTAAAAATAATTCAGCACCAATCAGTCCGTGTACTTTTCCTGGTTTATAAAAAGTTGGATCAGCAAGCGTAATAAAATTAGGCAAAGTGATTGAAGAAATGTACAAACTAGAAGCTGGTGTTAAATCTAATTTTCGGCACTATAAAAAAATTTGCATTTTCTACAAAATTTTTCCTGAATTTGAAATAACTGTATTTATATCTTGATTTTATAATATAAGATATTCCATTTAATCCAGAAACAGGAGCATTAATTATTTTTCTTTTTAATTCCCAGCATATTAGCGCATTCATTTGTTAAACAAATAATATCTCGAGGCTGAGTCCAATATCCATCGTAATTTAATTTTCTTTTTAAATATATCTTCAAATAAAATATAGACTGTACTTCGCAAAACAGAATTGTTTTTCTCGGATGTATTACTCAAAGACTGAAAGGAAGAAACAGTCTCATTTTTATTTATTATATTATTCTTGGCGTCAATGAATTCGCTTCCATTTGAGCAAAAGAAGTACCACCAGCCTTTTCTTAGAATGTCAAACCGTCAGCGGCGCCATCTTTGGCGACACTTTTTTCGCGATGAAGCATTGAATGATGGCGTTTAGAACACACTAAACAAAACATTTTAGAATAGCAAGAACTAGGTTTATGATTTTTATTAAGACAGTTAGTGCAAAGTTTTTCTCTTTGACTATTTCGTATTTTTTAACATCTAATTTTTGAAAATTATGGCATTTATTCAAAGAATGATCATGATTACACGAAGCACAACAATATATCGATTTGGGTTTATCGTTAGCGTTAATCATCAAAGATTTTGTTTTATTAGAAGGGGGTGTAAACTTGTTTGTTTTTCGGGAGAGGATTGCGATTATTTACGCTCTCAAAAATAGAGCTTTTTTTTTTTTTTTTTTTTTTTGTAAGAATGAAATTAATGTTTCAAATTCAGAAACTTGAGTTGATTTTAACATATACTCAAATTGTTTTCTTGTTTCTTTATCGAGCTTTTGAAGCACAATATTTACTGGTAAAATATCCGATAAAGAATTTTGTGAGTTAATTCAAAACTTTTAAAGCTCTTACATTTTTTTTCAAACAGTCAACGAAGTTTCTTAATTCTTTAGATGATTCAAATTGTATTTTATCATAATTAATAATGGCAAGAATGAGTGTCGACCAAAAGTCGGGGATTCTCAAAACGCTCAGTCAGAACTGTGAATAAAGATTCAAATCATCTGACGTTTCTATTTATTTTGCATCACCTTATAACGATGCACGTAAATAAAATAATTTTTGCGTTTCATTTAAATATTCATAAGTTGAAATAGGATGTTCAAATTGATTTTTAAAATTAGACACTCTTCACACTTTCCAGTAAAAATAGGGAGTGGTATTTTTTTTCGGGTAGTTTAACTTTCACTTTCGATTCAGAACATTCTGATAAAGAAGTATTTGAACAACTAGAATAATTTACATTCTTAAATGAATCAATAAACAGTTTAAACTTTACCTCTAAATTTTCCAGTCTTGTTTCAATATCTTCTAAGTCATTTTCGACATGGAATTTCGCTGATGTTCTGTAAATCATTAGTATTGCTCACGAATATGATCAATGCGATTTTGCAGTGTTCTAACTATTCTAGATTTAACTTCCAATTCACTCACTGTTGTACCAGATAAATCCGTTTCAGAAAATTTTTCCACAAAATTTTCGAGTTTCGTTATCGAGATTTTGATAGCTCCTTTTAATCGATTTAGTTTATCCATAATTCGTTGGTACAACTGCCGATAATCGTCGGCCCACTAAGAACTTAATTATCTGAAAGGAAACTTTTGTATAGTTTGTTTTATACCATTCCTATATTTATCTAATATGCAAAATTTTAAAGACCACTAAATAGACTTCTTGTTTCTATTATATTTTGATAAGTTTTAATACTTTTTATAAAATTTCTTATGGGGTGAATTTTTAAATTTTAGTCAAAATGAGAATATATATATAAAAAAATCAATGAAAAACTCTTACCATGAAAATCTAAAATATTTAACTATTACTTCTGACTTATGTTGAATAAAATTTCTTAATATTTATGACAAAATGAATATTATATCTCAAAATACTTTAGAACATCAAATTCATACGAAATTTTTTCACTTTGGGTTTTTAAATGACATCTAGCAAGTTCTAAAGGTGTGTATGTCAGCTGGATGTCATTTCTTTTGAGAACGATTTATTTGCTCAATCAGCACGCCATTTTTCCATAGAAATATGTAACTTAAATAAATTAAAAAAAAAAAATTAGGACTTGTGAAGCACATGGTGAATTGTTCTTCGTTCAAGTTAAATCTGCTATGAGCTTACCTTTTTGGTATCTCCCAGAATTTTTGATCTATAAATTAAAAGATACAACAAAAATGCAGATTAGTTTGTAAATAACTTGAAACAAACAGGAAAAATATCTTACATACATAAAAAGCGAATTTATTCTCAGTTTTGAAATATAATGCACCTTTCAAAACTTTTATCAAATAAACATTTAAGATATTTGCATTATTTACAAGCACGAGAAATGATATAGTATCATACATCTTGGAAAAGTATAAAATTGAAAGATTATCTAAAACATGAGATAAAAGAACTTACTTTTTAATATGAATGTAATTTTGCAAGTCTTATTAATATGGAAATATGGAAGTAGAAAAATTTTAGTGGTCAGCATTTCAACCTACTGCAATAATTACATTTAAAATATAATTTATGCGAGATTTTATTGATATGTCAAATAAAATTGGTATTTAAATCAAAATAAAACTGAATTTTTCTGAATGAATTTGCCTTGATTATCATCCATTTTCAAGTGGCGCCTGGGAAAGATGGACCTTCCTTCATTATATCATTGATCAGCAATAAACTTGTTTACTGCTAAAGAAAATAAAGACCCTGTCAATTATAGGAACTAATGGCGATGTCACAATATTTCAGTTAGTCTTTATTCATTTTTTTCGGCGGGAATAAAATAAAAAAACATTGACTTGGAACTACAAGAGAGCAGGTAGCATTTTTTTTAACTATATATCTACCACTCGTTTGTTGCATAGCTATATTTTCTCCATAAAACCAGCACCCCTCTTTTTGAATTGTAAAATTATTATAACTGTACACTATCTTACCTGATTAATATAATTTTAATCAACACTGGTCTTATTTTCTAACCTTGATTAAGCTTACATATTCAGCTGATAGATGAATGTCAAGCGGTTTTGATTTTGGTTCAACAATTCACATGGGCTCGATTCCCAGTATGGTATTTGATGTTTGTATTGGTTTGGAATCCACTTTAAACCATAGGTCACAGTTTAAATAGCCCTCATGTGCAAAGTATAACTCTTGGGCTACAAATCAAATTACTACAACTTAAAGAAACTTGATTGGAGAAAGACTCCACTTAAATATCTACTTTAATGTCTGCTTTTAATGTCTGTTTTTGTCTTTTTCATGTGCTACCTTTTTATTGTACAATTTTCT